>CM033105.1:10932020-11532020 GCA_019321725.1 Paulownia fortunei | reverse complement strand
TCAACGTGTAACTATAATAGAATTTTATGTCTACCTTTTATGCTTTATAAGGAGGTCTAATCTAAAAATGTTCCGAACTCATCCAACACGAGGGCTATGAATTACTCTGTACCATCTATATGTTCCGACGTGGTTGGATTCTCTATTCAAGTGGAACATGTCTCCACACACATCTTAGAGAGAGATAGAGAGAGAGAGAGAATGGATGACCATGCACACACACACATGTACATATATATAATATATATATATATATATGAGAGACAGAGAGAGACAGAGCCTCCTGGCTAAAGCAATGAGAACCAGGGATAAAAAAAAGTGCAAGTAATTTAGTTTAAATATGTCGGGAAGCACAATTGCACCAAGAAAATTACTTGAAAAGATTTGCCAATTGAAGGTACTCATTCTCCGCTTTGCGGATATTAAAAAACTAACATCATAAAAACATCAAAATTCTCTGCCAAAGCAAACTACACATGCAGGATGATTAAGACTGTTATTCAAGGATTTGCAAATCAAAGATTCAAACTGCGCTGCACCAGCACAAAGAAAAAAAGGAAAATAAATGAAAAATCAATTACGGTTGAACTCTACCTCTCCCTCCAATTCTCCTTCCCCTTCCCATTCCTCTTCCTCTTCCCCTGAATTCAGTTCTACGGACAGCTCTGGCATCATCTCTTTCAAAATTGAACATGCTCATCTTTATACTTTTAGCCTCCATCACATCAGAACCCTTTTGTACCTACATATATTGAAAAGAATATCAGATGATATAACCAAGCCACTTCGACACAATTAAGTGGCCATAGAAACTACTGTATTTACTTTGACAAAACAAAATAAACTAAGAGGCCACACAAGAAATAAACTCTCATCTTACAAATTAAAAAAAAAAAAAATGGGATCATCACTCAACATCAACTTAAGCAGCAAAAGAATGTACATCCTCCCAATTATT
Source organism: Paulownia fortunei (assembly GCA_019321725.1). Classification (NCBI taxonomy): domain Eukaryota; kingdom Viridiplantae; phylum Streptophyta; class Magnoliopsida; order Lamiales; family Paulowniaceae; genus Paulownia; species Paulownia fortunei. The sequence goes on along the minus strand of CM033105.1, from coordinate 11,531,062 downwards.
GTATTTGAGGGATCATGGAACACTCCTGCTATAGTGCTGATGGTGACTATAGCAACGGCAACAAAATTTTGTGAACCCATCACCATAATGAGAATAGTGTACTTCATATAACACATTGTTTTGGCAGAAGGTGGTTACATGAATATCCTCCAAATCAAATTGCTTCTGAAGCTGTCTCGCAAGATCCTCATCTTGACTGATATCAGAATGATCATGCGTCATTAGAAGATCAATTCCAGTTTTCCTCCGTTCCCATTCATCTAGTGTGATCAAAGGTGACTCTTCCTCTTTAACCTTTCCCCTATGCCTCTGACTTCTAGAATTGCAATTGTTAAAATTCTGCTGACTTGTTTTCTGGAGAAGTTTCTGGGCAGCCACTTGATTTTGAACAGGTACAGATGCAGTTACTGTAATAGATTCAGATGTGTTACTTGCAGCATAAGTACCAGAAATAACCATCTTAAAGTTAAATTTCTACATGTGTGTATTGCAACTACAACTAAGTATGATAGGGTTGAGTGGTGGAACAAAAAGTTCACAGAACAGATGAAGTAGATTCTCAAAAGACAGAAGCAAATTGGAAATTTAGTGAAGAACACCCGTCGTAGAAGTTTTATTTAAGACCCATCGACTACGACAACTTTAGTTATACTGTTTCTTAGTTTGCCTGCTTTTTGTGCCCCCCTTAAAGAGTAAAGGGTATTTAAAGAATTCAATGATTTGCTAAATTAAAGATGTGAATGGACAAGTATGTCTTAACCAGAATTATATATACACGTGTGTGTGTGTGTGTGTGTGTACTAGCTTCTTGAAAGGAAAACCTACTCCCATTTGAGAGAAGTGTAGTGTCTTGCGGTCTATAGAAATCCTTGTGGTTGTTCCTCTTGTAAGACTCGAACTAGGAAAATAACTGTAACAGATTTGCCTCCTCTTGTGTTTTTCTTTGCAGGAGGACCAAGGAATTACTTACAGTTTTATTATTCTTCCATCACCATCCATGCACTGTTCATCAGTTTAGATATTTAGACCCTGAAGCTAAATTCCATTCGTCGTCAAACTTTCAAGAGGCTAGATGACGACACCTAATAAAATCTTACAAGAATCGTGTAAGCATTGATTGGACATAATTCAGTGAATAGAGCACCATCCTGAAACCTTTTCTGAAGAACATAGATGAGCATTTGTCCAGCTTATCATTTTTACCATTAGCATCATATTTGATTTCTTTCCACTTTAGTGTGTAAAGTTTTTCTGAGAATTATATGATTTTCTCACAAGAGGTTACAATAGATCAATAAAGTCTTAACTAGAATGTTTTCAGATTCTCATTTTTCATGTAAGATGGGTTTAGTATCTTGAAAGGGAAGCTTACTTGCATTCAAGGAAGGATTGAGTCTCGAAATGTATGAATCCTTTCAGTGGTTTATTTTATCATTAGATTTGAAGTAAGAAATTACTGTCACAATGCTTGTTGAAGTCACTTTTTCTTTGTGAGGATCAGGGAACTCTTTAAAAAGTAATTTTCTCTTCGTTGTACATACATTTTTCACCAACATAGATTTTGTAGCCCACGAAACTATATTCCTGCACTATCCTTTGATCATCAAATGCTTCATCCAGGTTACCCTAGCAATTCTCTCATTAACACATCGTTTTCCCTAGATTCAGCTCTCAAGAAGTTTAAGGAAATTCTTCGGAATAGATTTCCACTTCTATCCTGCATCAAACATTAACCCATATTTTACTACTATTTAGGCTCCTAAATCCTGTTGCTTCCCAACTTTAAGCAATCAGGGAAGTTCAGAAAATCCTTCAACAATCAATCTCGATTCATAATCTGCATCATAAATGGCAGTTACTTGCAATAGAATATTAAAGGTTAGATTAAGATTCTCCAGTGCTCAAGGAATTCATTGACTCTGTTTCAAGGGCTGCACAGCAACACGTGGCTTGTTTTGCTTGTGTGATTAGATATGTTTACTTAGTTTACATGGCATACACACACAGAGAGGGGAGGGGAGAGAGGGGGAGAGGGGGAGAGGGAGAGGTGGGGGGACATGCATATATGCATGCACATTCAACCACAAAATCTATAAACGAGGTTACAAGAAGCTCACAATTCCTGCATCCAGGAAATCTCAAAAATAAGCTCTAGCTCTCATGTACTCTAATTAATAGGTGCCAAGGGTATAAGCAATGTTTTTGATATCGAAGACCTACTCTGCAAGAACGAGGGGTATGTTCAACTAAAACAGTATGTAAAAGTGTTCATAAGAAGCCTGGTTCAACTCTTCAAGAAGTGCTTGTGCTATCAAATCCACAAGAAGTAAGATACAATGCTCAAGTACTTATAATAAATGGCACCAATAAAATTAGCAAACTTTTTCAATGTCAAGCACTTGACTTGCATGCAACTTGTACTGCTGCATTACAAATAACTGATCCAAATGTTCATTACTCCATAGAAGCATGCTTGATGGAGGACATGGAGTATACACATTTTATACATATCTCTTTGCAACGAAGAGGCGAAAAAAAAAAGAAGGAAGAAAAGGGAGACTCTCCATTAAATGGTTTTTAACAGAGGTAGTGGCTACCAGAAAAATCTTACAATTCATTTTCCAAGTGCCAAACACCCACCATTGATAAATGTGAAGTAATTCAGTGAACTCAACCCCCCAAGTTTTCATAAAAGGTCAGAAAAATTTTCTTCCAAGTTTAGAGATTGAGTAGAGAATTTCCAATCACTTAATATTATATACGTATATTTTGAAAATGATCCCTATGGAAACAATCAACCCTATGAATTTCCATTTCCAGCATTTTCAATGGAGTTTTATTGGTTTTCATGTGAAATTGAAAATATGTTTAGATAATTAGTTTGAGATAGGAAATTTAAAGGGTTGAGAATGAAATTATGTTTGGTATATTATTTCCATATGAATCATTTTCAAAATATATGTATATAATATTAAGTGATTTGATAGTAGTAGGGTCCACAATTAATATTTTATGTGAGTCAGATATATTAGTAGAATAAGTTTTAGTTAGTGGATCCCATATTAAATATATAGTTAGTAATAAAAATATATTAGTCAGAGTGGGTAGTTGTAAGTCCCATATTAATGATGTAGATAGTAATAAGAATATATTAATAAAAGTTAGTGGATAATTGTGGGTTCCATATTAATGATGTAAATAGTAATAAAAATATATTAATGACAGTTAGTGAATAATTGTAGGTCTTAATTATGTAGAGTTAGGGACACATGAATTGATTGAAGGAGAAGATTAATTGACATTTTGTAAGAATAGGTTTGAAAATACGGGGAATTGGTTTGGGAAGTATTTTAAGTGGGAAAATGAGAAGATAAAACGAGTTATTTCCAATGAGATTGGGTAAAACAAACATAATTTATGCATTTAGAATAGTAAAAAATGGGAAAAATCCCGTTGAGATGAAAAACAAACGAGGCCGAAGTATTCCAAGGGGAAAAAAAAAACAAAAAAAAAATGTTGTCAGAAAAGGGAAAAGTCACATCTTCAGAACAGGGATTGGGTCCCGTCCCGATCTAGCATATAAACCCGTTGGGTCTATATTCTGGTCTCTTTTTAAATTTTGACTGGGTCCAAATTAGATTGGGTGCCCATTTATATGTCTACTCTAGATAGTAGTAATTTGGACAAATGGTCGTTCTGTTGGAAGCTTGCATAGTTAAGACTACAATCAGAATCCTAGTTCTTGCAATTCTTTGTTTATAGACCAATTTAGTATATTTTAGGAAATTATTTAGCAGCAAATTCTTGTTTTAATAGTATGAAGAATCTTATTTTAATTCTTGTAATGATTCTAACCCAAATACTAGAGATATAAAGATGACTTTTAATGACATCATTCTTCTAAGTTAAGCTCTAGTTGGAGTAGGATATCTCTTGGATCTCACAAATTTACACTCACTCCCTTAAAGATTTGAGAACATAAATCATAATACCTCAACCTTTTGAGGTATTTCAACATTGTCTATCATAACCTAAATTACCTTGTAATGCCAAAAAGGTTTAAGCTGTCATTCCTAGATTTGTTTTCATTCCTTGTTTCTTTGATCTTTCATAAATCTTTTAACTATCATTGCCTTTAATATCTTATAGCTTGATAACTGCCGTTAACATATAGCTATCAACCAAAATGTCCCATTAAAGATATTGTATCAACATTTACGTCCTACAAGCTAAGGGAAGTAATCATAAAGCACTGTTTAAAAAGACAATGAGCTCCTTCATGGTTACTTTTCTTCCTTGAATCATTCCTATTGGCTATTATTAGCTATCTCTGTCCTAGCATGTTTACACAAAAGTAAGCCCATCAACTATAACATAATGGTGAACCCTGAGTTAGTACTGCATTAATTAATTTTGATCATCATGGCCATCAAGCATGTCATCATATGTATGTGACACTTTCAGAATCCATTTTTTGTCGCATGCAAGTTAAGTCTGTGACATTAAAACTTCGGAATCTATTTTTTTTGCTTTAAATTTTCAAGAATCAGTTTGGTTGCTGAAAAATCACAGAATACACTTTGCAGCTTAGCTGAATTCAAGCCGCACCTTTTGGTCTTGCTGAGGAACAGGTTGTCTTCTCAGTAGTCTCACCAACAGTGTGAAGCAGCTTCACATCACCAGTTACACTGTCCATCATTGCATTATTTTTCTGGAGCTGGACAGTCCGACTCAAATTGGAGCATTCACCTTTTGCAGCCATACTTTGTCCGTGGTCATTTGAGGATGTTCCAGACAACCCTGTGATGGTTACAGGTTTGAACAAACGATTTTAATAATGACAATAGCCTTTTTGTCCTCATGGAAGGACCTGTATTCAAATGGACTTCCCAGGCAAAGGGAAAATGATCAGGTTTCCGAACTCAGCTATAACAATCAAGTTTACGAAATGCTATATCCAGATTTAAGGAGAAAACCATAAGACTAGCTTGATATATTGATTTGATTCCAAATGCCAAAGAATATTGTAAAGATTTTGACAGAAAAACATGTTTTAGATGAAAAACGTAAGTGATAATTGATTATGAACCTGTAGTATCTGATGAACAATGCATTCCTTTAGTTGCAGAAGTGTATAAAATAGATGCAGTTCCTTGCACAGGTGCCCGAATTTGGAGCTTTTCAAATGGTGGAGGACCACTGGATGCATTTTCTCGAGAGAGCTTTAAGGCGTAGCGGGTGACATCCAAATACTTGCGCTTCAGTTGCCATTCATCATGAAGTGACTGAACAACACCCCCTAAAACTGTAATTACCTTTTTGTTCAAACACAAAATACCACTATATATATCAGCTTTACTCTGCAGTCGGACCTGGAAATTCAAGCAAACAAGCAAAATAAATAACATGAATACAGATACTTCAGTAACAATGTATATACTACGAATTACCAAACATAGACATTGGAAACTAGCACGAAAGTTGTATACAGATTCCTATATGTGGGCACACTGACCTTGTACTTCAAAAGTATATGCTCCCATGTGCGGCCACATAGCAGCCTCTAATGACTAAACAAATATGTTGAAAAGGTATAACTGCTGTTCAATCAACAATAAACTATACCACAGGTGAAGAGTCACTTGTATATTGAACATCCATAAGGAAGAGGTTTAATAAAAGATTGTCCTTGGTAAAAATTGCATTTCAATTCCAAGAAAACTGTACAGGTTGCAAGAATTTTGGGTTATTTGTTGGTATTCAAAACCACTTTTGACCTTGCTCCAATAATTGTCGGTGTTTGTCCATCCTAATTAATGGTGAGAACAGCTATTCCCTAATTAGTTCAAACATCAGAGATTCATTGACTGAAACAGATGGTCAACAATCAGAATTCAACAGACATCCACGATTCCACCTTTAATTTCCAGTTAACAGATTATCCCCATTATGAGCCAATCAGTTTCCATGCCGTAATTTTGATTCCAAAATGGTCTTTGACAACGCTGTTCAGTAGTAGACACGTTATTTAGCTTCACTACAGAATTTTCATTTGAGCTCATTAATCTGTTGGTTGGCAGTGTGGCAAAACTTGAGCCAAGAAGACAACAATATGCGTACTTCTCAGCATCAATCACCTTTTAAGGGGAAAAATAACCAAATAATTAATGCTCTGATTAGTCTATAAATAAAAATGGCTAGAGTTAGAGTCTTTCTGGCATACCTATTAATTCAACACATAGTAGTCCAATAAAAAATTGTTGTATTTGCCAATGAAAATCTAAGAAAGCTCGTGAGGAGGTCAAGATTTAGAAGATGCACAGCAACTTCAAGGCCCCAGAACTCGAATAGAATTTAGAGCCATCTCGCCAGCCTAGACCCCCCACCCCCTCTCTCTCTCTGAATGACATTTGATACAGCATATGAAGTCTTTTACAGCATACACTCGTTGGAAAAAACCATTCCTTCAATTCCTTCTCTCTCAAAAAAAAAAAAAAATTGTGATCTTTCTGGTTGTTTGATATATCATGTACATCGCCAGTGCACATGTAATTGCGATGCAATTATTAGGTTAATGTACACCAACACAGATTAACTTGTTTGAGATTCTTAGAAGCTTTCCATTTTATACATTTGAACCAAATTTTCTGGCAGGCCAAAAAGCTAGTTCAACTGATTAGTTGATCCAATAAGTAATTCAATGATTTTAATTTTTGTAAAACATGACAGAAATTGATTGGCTACAGAAAGTTCAAAAAATTGGAAACCTTAGTCCCAGGGCTAATATCTTCAGGAATTGATGGCACATGAGACTGCTCTACAGCAGTTATTTCGGAATGTCCGTCAGTGAGCTTCAATAGTAATAGCCGTCGGTTGCCCGAATTTCCTGAAGCATCGGCTATACAACTCTGAGATATATCTCTACTTGAGCAAACCTGTTCAATACAGACACAAGTAGTCCATAAAAGATTAGAGAAACCATGAGTTAATAAATTAGAATCTTGACGATGAATAAATAAAAAGTTTTTATTTTTTTTCTTTATTTATTAATTGATGTTCTTCTTTTTTCCCCTTTTCCAGAGAGGAGCGGGGGGAGATGTGGATGCAAGGGCCTTGGTTGTTTATGTTTTCAGTGGGAGTTTTCCATTTTTCACTATTCCAAAAACACAAATTATTTTTGTTTGAACCAATTTCAATGGAAATGGCTCATTTTATCTTTCTCATTTTTTATTGAAAATACTTTTCAACAATTTTTCTTTCCACCAAATCCCTCATAAAGTGGTGACGGATATCAATATACTTGGTTCTAAGATGTTGAACAGGGTTTTTTGAAATGTTGATTGCACATAAATTATCACAAAAAAACATACAATACTACTTGTTCAATGCCAATCCTCAAGCTTCTGTTTCATCATCCACAATAATAGAGAACAACAACTCCCATCCGCGATGTCCCTATATTCCCAATTTTCAACTCTATATTATACCACCTACATCCAATTAATATATCATTATTTTCAAACTAAAGCATTTCAATGGGACCCACCAGTTACAAATTATCCTAATTAATTATCATATCCAAATTAAATATTTAAATTAGACCCCACTACTACTAACTTCATCTAATTAATATAACATTATTTTTAAATAATATCATTATAATGGGTCCCACCACTACTAACTTATTTAATTATTATATACATAAATTATGAAAATGATGTCACTCAAAACATACAACCAAACACAATTTCGTTTTCATCATGTTTTTCTTAGCAAAAGACCCAAGAAATACACTCAACCAAACAAATCCTCATTTCCAAACCCATAAATTTTCATCTCATTTCAATTATCCAAATATATTTTCAATTTCACATGAAAATAAGTAAACTCCGTTGTGTTGTAAATGACAATACTCCAAGGAAATAAAACCAAACAAGCCCAAAATATTCCATGAGAATGCATAGAAAGACAAGATACTGCAGTAAAAGAGGGCATCAACTACTTGTAAAGCAGTGATTGCTAGGATCAAGATGACTTTTGAAGGTAGAATATAGACAAATAGACCTTAAAATATGAAAGTTTCCACAATGAACTTGAAAATACCCACAACAAATGCAAAGACAATCTAGTCATATATCTTTCAAGAGACCATCTGCTTTATATTTCAGTGTGAACACCTATTTGCAAACCACTAGTTTTTTTCCTTCCGGTAGGCTTATCTTTTCTATGGCTTCCATCTCTACTTTCACGGCCTTCCTCCATTCCTCACTAGACACAGTGCCTCATATATAATTTTAGGAACAGGAGTTATGTTTATGCTTACTAAGAAACTACTGTGTGAAGATGAGAATTTTTTGAATGACAAAATGTGAAGAGGATATAGAGGGCGCTTAGTACATTCTATAGTTCATTTTCAAATGGCGATTGGCACGTTAATATCATTACTATCTACAAGTTCAGAAATGACCTAGGATTCGGATTGGATTCTTGAACATGCCTTGCCTCAGGATTAGGGACTTTCCTTCTTGAATACACCAAAACTTGTTCTGTATGTTCAAGTGTAGAATCATCTCCTGTAGTGGTTCAAATTCCTGGAGTTTTTGGAGTTTCAAAAGTGGTTTGGATTGTTGGAGTTTTTGGTGTTTCTGGAGCTTCTGACGTATAAGTGGGCAATGAAAGCAAAGGCATTGAAGCAAGTGATGAGGAAGGCAGACTTGAAAGGAGAAGTCCTTACCCTTCATGAGTATAAGCTCCCCATAAAGATAAGGTCTGGGAAAGTATGGTGTGTTATCTGCAAAGGAGACGTCGGCTGAACTATAAAACCGCTTTGAGGGAGGATGTTAGCTTTTTTTTTGTGTAGGATACCCAACAAAGATACACTTAATTGCCCTCGGATCTAGTTTCCCTCTACGTGTGCTATGGACATCAACAAATAAATAATATGCAACCAAAGTTCTTGGTGTAAGATTGTTTGTGCTTTTGAAATGTTGATAGAATTGAGAAAGCACTTTGATAAAAGTTTTGAACCTTAAAACCCTCAAGGGAAGCCCGTTTATAAGATATGCGGAAGTAACAACAGCATCTCCCCAAAAACTTTTTGGAACATTTTGTTGAAATAACAGGGCGCCACTCCATTTTGTTATGGAGCATTGACACAAGATACTCAACAATAATTCCTTCTATTTGGAAGCAAGGAGAAAAAATTGATTGAAGTAATCTCTTGCATTATGTGATCTAAATTGCTTGATTTTCACACCAAATTTGTTTTGGTTTATGAATGAAAGTTTGAAAATATAATTCTCATTTTTTTTTTATTTCAGTAAGAAAATCCATAAAACCCTAGTGCAATCATCGATAAAAGGCACAAACCACCATGAAACAAAAACATTAGGAATAATTGAGGGACCCCAAATGTCACTATAGACCAAATAAAACGAAAAGGAACATTGGCAAAAATACACGATTGTGTGTTACACACTCACAAATATCACAATATAAACTTCTTATATGCAGTTCTTTAAAGAATAATGGAAGCATAATTTTTAAGAGTGAAAAAGTGACCTAAACAACGATGGTATAGCCAATTTGTATCATTATTTAAAGAGGAAATAAAAGAAGTGGTAATTTATTCTTGACACAACTCAAGGTACTTGTTCCTTCAAGATAGTAGCATGTCCAATCATCTTCCCCGAAACGTGATCCTAAATAGACAATATGTTGGAAAGACATAACATCTCATATCTTCAGTAAGCTTTTGAATAGATAAGAGGTAAAAGGATAATTTAGGGATATAGAGAATATTTTTTCAAAACAAACAAGGGACTGATTTAGATGTCTCCTAATCTTGGTACTGTAGCTAACAAACAATCTGCCACAATAATCTTCTTACTACAAGGACAAGGTGGGTATGTGTTAAAGTTGCATAAGGAATGGGCCATATGGTCTATGGCTCCGAAGTCAATGACCCAGAAGTCTCGAAGAATTTCTCCGAGGTATGTTGGTTTCTCGAGAGTTCCTAGCAGGTTTCGTAGCTTCTCTATCTCTTCATTGTGGAATCCCCCTTGTTCTTGTGTCTGGGCTTGACATGTGTGAAGTCATATGGGCCTGACCTTCCTCATCAGGTGATTAGGATTATTAAGCAGTAGTTTCTGACATTCTTCAACAATCAGCTATTAAGGCCGAATAAACAAGGTTGGAGTTATATGAAAATTTACAGAAAATTGCCAAATGGCGACTACGATGAAAGCAAGTCAAAGAGGAAAATTGGCTAAGAAGGCCTAAAACCAAACTGAATTTTCCTAGGAAACTCAAGCCTTACGGCTTTGATGCCATGTGGAAGAAAGGAATAATTGGATTTTCACATCTTCTGGAATTACACATTCTATCTTTATATACAAATCTCCTTTGGAGATAAAAATAGAAAATAATAACTATTCATACAAAAAAAAAAAGGAATAATTCCTATGAATCAGGAAACTAATTCCAATCCATCTAATCCCATGATTCTAGGAATACAAGTTATACAAGAACTTCCCTAAATTAGTCATACAACTAATGAGAGGGAATCAAAGTTCAGATTTTTCCACAGTTAGCAGTAATAAAGACAACTGAAACATAAAAACTGCTTGCATCAATTACAATCACAGCAAGATTTTAGGTAGTTAAAGCTCAAGAACAAGTGTAAGTCTAAATGACTGAAGCAGGTTACTGGACATAGGGTAAGAGAATTGGTTTTGCTGAATATTTTTGAAAACTGGTTCAATTTCTTTCCGAGCTGCAGTTGTTTAGTTCGAAATTGTATTTATTAATTCAATCACAAAACTATGTATTTGGTTTGAATCTCATTACTGCAGAAACCATGTAAAAGCCATAAATATAGTTGTCTGTCTCTTTGTGCTGCTAAATTAGTGCATGCTCAGTGAAACTATGGAAGTAAGCATTAATGCATTTTTCTTTGAACTAAATTAATTGGAAAAGACGTTTAGTATCAGGTGTTTTTGTTCATGAGACAGAAGGAAAGTGAAAAGAAAAGAAAGACAATCCATCTGCACAAAACCCTCAGATCCATGTTGGGCTCACCCCTTCCATTCCTTTCACCCCCAACGCCATGAAGAACCTGCATCCATCAACATGTTTTGGAACAACATGTTTGAAATTTGTCTCAAGTAGAATTGTTCCTTATAAAAAAAATTCATTGAATAGGAAAGGAGCTTTAAAACGAGGCACATATCACATTTATCTACAGCCCATCAAATGGGGCTTCTTCACCAATCATTTGGCTTAATTTTCTGATCACTCAATGCCCTTCCCGTCTTTTAACTATATCAACCAGAAGGTAGACATCACCTGGTAGGGCCAATAGTAATACTGTGTGTGAGATGGAGTAAGGTCAACTTCCGACAAAATGGTCCGACCATATCCACATGGAGGAAGGGAATAATGCAACACATGAAAATTTTAATTTTTCCAATAAAAACCATTGTTATTGGCATTGGTAACTTAATAATCAGCACGCTAGTGCCTATCCAAATGCAGTATTAGACCACATATTTTTAACTCTTCTCCCTTTCTGTTTTTGAAATTTCACAAGTGATACATATGATTCTAGCAGTTTTAATAGATGGAGTTAGTAATGGTACATGTAGTAATAGGTCATTGCATCTTTTGACAATATGAGAGTCAGTTCCCAAGTTTCCAGTCACTCGTCCATTCACAGATTTACTGAACTTTGCTTAATTACAGACAAATTGGCTAAACACAAAGTTAGGTAATTCTGGCAAAATGAGGAAGGATTCAAGGTCCCTTCCTTCTTAGTATTTTCTTTCGTTCTATTCATTGCAACTTTCTCATTCATATCTTGTCTGAACAGAATTTAATTTAAGAAAACAACTTGTTTACTCTTCAAACAAATATATACACTTTAGATATATAGTATTAACCTCTAATTCTACTCACTATGGTAATTTTGATGCGAAATTCGAAGAAAATTCTTATGTCAAATTACAGCCGACAGATGATATACACCATCAACAATTCGCCCGAACACTTGGGTGAATCTAGCAATAGAATTACCAATAAGGACAAATCTTGTTCAGAGGTTAGGTTAGAAGCCATTATATAACCAGTATTTTGTATAATCGACAAATTGGAAAGCGCTTTGTTCCCAAAATTTCTGGTCTACTTTTTACAACTCGAAGATTAGCATACCTACAGTAATTGGGAAAAAGTACCTGAAGGACAATCGGGCCATGAAGATGAGATGTTTTGCACAGAAGAGAAGGTTCGGGCAAGCATTTCCCACCAATTGATCGCAAGTCTATGTTGAGGAGCTCTGATTCAATTGAATCGACAGTGCAAAGGGAGACCGGTACGAATAACCGAGCTGTAATGAGTCCTCGGATTCGGTCCATGTCTCTGAAATGCCAGCCTCTGGCGATGAGAGCTCGCAACAGGAGAGACTCTGAAGAAGAAGAAGAAGGAGGGGAGGCGGGAGATGTGGTGCTGGCATCCATATCTATCGTCCGGGCAGCGTTGTTCAATTCAATGGACTGTCGTTTAAATTTGTATAATTCAAGAGGTTTACAAGACTAGCCACCGGTGAATGTATTCCCTCGCGCATAAATTGTGCTGATGTGGATTAAAATTTGCGTGAGGAATAAGGTAATTAACTCCAACTCGTGAGACGAGTATGGCATATTTGAATCCGATATGCACCATGAACAAATTCTCACCCGGGTAGTTTCTCAATCAAACCTTCAAATGTTAAGTCTGCCTTATCTAAATCTATCTATCTATATCTATATTCTCTCTCTCTATATATATACTATTCAATTTTTTATCAAACTAAAATACTCTAGTGATATTATTAATTTTAATGATAGTTAATTAATTTAATAATTACATAATTTTAAAATAAATAATATTTATTTTTTAATTAATTATTAAAGTTATAGGATAACTATAATAAAAAAATATTAAAAATTCAAGTCAAACTCTATTTTCATTTGTTTGATATTTCAAAAATATATTTGAAAATTATATATATAAGTATTTTACCTTTTATTTTCTCTTTTGTCCATTTATGTGTTCATATTTCGTTTCAACTATTTTGTTAAATATTTTTAAAATAAAAATAAAAATAAAAATAAAAAAATTAAATAGTTCAAATTTAAATAACAAAATTTAATTGTATTTTAAATTAATTAATAAATAACTAAGATATAAAAATTATTTATAAAATTAATGTGGAAATAACATCTATTTTTTTATACCAGTTGAAAGGCACATTCCACTATTATATTTATAATTTTGATTATTCCACTTCCTGAAAAATAAAATAGAGTAAAATATATATTAAACTGCATTTATGACTAAAATTGAATATTTTTCAAATCATGAAATTAAATTTACAAGACTTCCTAAACAATGAAATTAAAAGTTTATTTTTATGTACTTGAGAGATACGGAAATAATTATATCAGTTAATAAGATATTTAATTTCTTTAACATATATTTTCTCAAACCACTCACTGTGAATTTTATATTATCTTTACCAATTTGTTAATTTCCTCTTAAAACATGTGGGAAAATAATATTTATAAGTTATTTACTTCTTGTTTTATGTTTTGTCCATTTTTTATTCTATGATTTTTATTAAATTAATTTTGTTAATTAATAAAAAAATTAAATAGTTCAAAAGTAAATAACAAAACCTAATTGTATTTTGAATTTATTATTTTTAGTTTGATAAGTTAAAATTAAGAAAAAAGTGTAAGATTAATTAATAAATATAAAATAAGATATAACAACTATTTATAAAATTTTAAAAATTAAAATTCAATATTCTATAAAATTCAATGAATTAAAATAAAAAATCAAAATCAAATCGAATACCAATTTTATATAAAATATAGCTCACTATATCCAATTTAATTAGGTTCAATAAAATTAATATGAAAACATCAATTTAAATGCACATTCCATTGTTATATTTATATCAATTCAAATGCACATTCTACTGTCATATTTATAATTTTTTTTATTACACTTTCTGAAAAAGAAAAAAAAAAGAATACAACAAAACTTAAAGTGTATTTATGACTAAAATTCGATCTTTTTTTAACCAAGAGACTGTATGAAAATAATTATATTAATTGATAGAGTATTTGATTCATTTAATATTTGTTTTTTTAAGCCAGCCATATCTGAATTTTATATCATATTTACCAATTATGAAACCATATTCCAAAAGCGATGTTATTCATTATATTTCACATGCTTTATGCACAAAATCCAAATTTTATTTTAAATTATTTGACTTATCTTTTGTTATCGTAATTATAGTAGCCCAGTTGCAATTGCATATGATATTTGATTTAAAAAAAAATTGACTTTGGAAATTTATGTTAAATCACTATTGGAGTCATTTCACGAAAAAAGTAGATATTTTGGGCTGATCATTTAATCTAATAAATTTTATTTATACTATTTTATTGTCAGTTCGAACATTATAAGTTATTTTGGCTTTCTCTTTCTACTTTTTTCCAAACATTATTTTTCTTCTTTGGATAAAAAACGTATTTGTCACTTGTATTTTTAGGAATTATATTTTCTCCAATAATACCAAATTATATATTACCCTATTTAGATAATCATATACCCTATACTATCACTAATTACAACATAATAACATTAACAAGATATTTATAATTGAAAATGTCTCTCGTTAACCACAACAAAATAATATTGATAATATATCTACTATTGATAAAATATCTTCCAAAATATATCATATCATTTGTTCCAATAAAACATACACATTTTTTATTCTATACATGTTTTTCAAACTCACTTTTCAGAATACATTTTTTTCATAACACTCTCCAAAAAATGATTGGAAATAAAACCAAACAAAACCTAAAATTTAACAAAATCAAACATGGTAAAAATAAATTATATGAACTTTCATGCTGTATCACCACATTTCAATATAAATATTTAAAAAATACGAGCATGCATTATATGTACGAGTCTTACTGAGCTATTTGATGTTCCATCTCAAAAAGCTCTCGACTCGCAACTTATTTAAGACCAAAGCCTTAGAGGCATGTTCCATGATCGCCATCATATACGCGATCATGCCCCATAGCTAAATTTGGTCTAAGGACTTTATCTAATGTGCAGAAATAAAAAATGCAAGACATAAGATAAAGAAAATGCCTTTTCATTAATATGATTCCCAATAGTCTTTACAAAAGCAAAAGAGTATAATACATCCAATCTAATTGGGGCGTTGGGCATCCTACTCTAACAGGTAGTGCCTAGGCACTGTAGCTACTAGATTAGCCAATTTTGTTTTTAAGAAAAATATAAGATGAATGCAAATTTTTGTACATCCAAATGGCATTCTTTCTTCATCCTCAAATCTACAAAATAAATACTAAATTCAATAATAAAATTCTCAAAAACTAATTAAAAAATTAAGCAAATTGTACTAAATTAATGGGTATGAAATCAACTTATCAAATACCCTCAAACTTAATATTTTGCTAGTTACCGAGTAAAAAAAAGAAATAAAATAAGTAAAATATCAAGTGATAATCAAACCTACTAACTAAAATGCACAATTTCAACTCAAGTGTTAAATTCAACCATCTTTAAATCCTTTTAAGTGGGTGTGTATCTAGCCCCTTACACTTAACTCTTTTCCACTTGGATTGGTTTATGCAAACTCACAACTAAATTATTGATCTCTTATTTATGTATTTTAAATCTCCATAAGCTTGCTTTTCATGTCACTCTCCACTAATGTAAAATAACACAACATCAAAGATCATTAGGACTTTGATAGCTAGTAACATGTGGCTTGGGTGATGATAGGATTAAAGATAATATAATAGTTCAAATCACCCATGGCATATAACTATTCTAGAGCCTTGTTGATGAGCACCATCACATCTCCGTCTCACCCCTTCGCGATCCTTTCATCTCTTGATTTGTCACACCACTTTATTCATTTAACTCATTTTTTTTTTCAATTTTTTTTGAAGTACTACACTCCCAAACTTTTTTTTTTTTATGAACAATGGGTGTTGCACTTTTTCCTCACCTTTCTTTACAATTTTTTTTTCAAGAATTTTGTACAAATTACCATCTCTTTTTTGCCATTTTTTTTATAAAACCACTTTTAATACTCAAAATGATGTTACTAGAATAGCCATGAGTTGAGTGTGGGGTAATATATAAGATAAATAGTTTATTTCAATTATTTGGCTGAGGTTAATTTGTGGGGTGACAACGAATATGACTCAACAGGCTCAATAGAGGATACTATGGATGGCTCAATAGGTTCAAACGGTCCAAAAATAACCTAAATCACTTTTTTAATATTATGTAGACTAGGATTTCACCTCGAGTGACAATCAAATAAGTTCTAAAATTATATGAGATCATTAAAATTATCGAGTTCACATAAACTTTCTCAAAATAAGTAGAAAAATCGAATGTTCAAGGTTGCGTGCTCAATATGTCAAAGAATTACAAGAAAGGTAAAAATACCACAAAAGTCAAACACATACATAAACATAATATTCATCAATTTAAAAAAGCTATAAATAAACAAAAGCAAATTCTCGTCATTGGGTGTAAGTACAGAAAAACTCCATCTCCAAACTTAGAACTAATATTGTCCTCAATCTTAAGTAAATCAAGATAAGACATAGAAGACTTCCCTAAATGAGGATAGTATCAGTTCTCATCAACTTCATCATCATTCTATTCCTGAACACTGATGAATGTGCATTTATTAGTTGGTGACATATCACTCCTTATTTTACAAATCCTCCCCTAAACTTGAGTTGAATCTTGAAATGAGAACAAAAAAAAAATCATCAAACTAAAAGAAAAAAAGAAATGAATATTAAACAACTAAATAAACCTACGTAATAAAAATAAAAGAAACTGTAAAACACTTGGGTTGCCTCCCAAGAAACACTTAATTTATAGTCTTCAGTCAGACTTCTTCTTTATTCAACTGAGGTCCAAAAATAAATATTTCTCATGCCATGTAATTGTATGCTCCAGAAGTGCAAGTAATCCCCAAAGACAAGCATAATGAACATGATTTGGCACAGTATTAATGGTCGTTTTTACATTGATGAGTGTATGCCCGATGACCAAAAATAGTTTTCCTTATGTGAAAGAGATGTCTCTATCCTTTTCAATGTCAGGGATGATGAAATCTATAAGGAGAATACATTTATCAACATTCTCAAGTATACCTCCCTTTTCCACCTTAGAATGCTTTAATGAGCAATCTGATAACTGCAATGAGAAAATCCTTAGATCATTAGGCTTTGGATGTAGCTCCCTTGCAAGATTGCACTGCACTCTTTAGTGAGTGCACTAGCCTCGTGATCCTCCAATTGATGTTTGTTTGGATAGATGATCGTATTATCTACCACAACACTTAACGTAAGCTTGCTCTCTTGTAAAAGTTGAGGATAAGAAACTTTCAGTTATGGCTCTTAAGATAGGCTTGTTTGAATATTTTCTTGGCCTTTCTCATTCTTCACTAGATGTGTTTGTGTTAATACCTCTTGTTCCTCCTTCATGAGCTCTTCAACTAACAAAAGAGTTTCAAACTCCTCACTGCTTCTCAAAATAACATCACAATATTCTTCGCCCACTCTATTTGCCTCATGTGTGTAAGGCAAGTTGTCTTATTGTCTATCTAGAAACATATTATCCAACTCACTAATTTGGATCTCCAAGTTTTGAAATTGTGATGATGGATTTTGGACATTAGTTGTAACTTCCAACATGAAGTGGTTGTGAGTGTTTGCTAATTGAGTCATTGCTTTTTCAAGACTTATCTTATTCTCTTGTGATGGATTACTAGGTTCAGTTCGCAACATGAATTATTTGGTAGTACTTTTCAATTGAGCTAATGCTTCTTCAAGGTTTAGCTTCTTCTCTAATGGTGGGTAACTAGGTACATGCCATATCATATTATAGCCACTTCTCCATGAAGAATTACAATGATTTGGCCATCCCTGATTATAAGTGTTGGAGAAAGGACAATTTGCAACTGATTGTAGTTCCACTCATATTCAACATGCTCAACATATGGTAGTGCAAATTGATTGCTCTCTTGGTATTATGTTCTTGTATGGAAACTGCCATATGACTCACGTACCTTAAATGGTATATGAATAACATTTGTTGCAAATTTTTCCAACTGTTTAGAAAGAACTTCTACTTGAGCAGTCAACACATTAATGGCATCTACTTAATTAATTACAAAAACCTAAGTTGAAGCTTGATTTGTCATGTCATAATCAGTTGGCCAATAGTATGCATCATATGCCATCTCATCTACCACGTACTACTCATCTCACACACACAAGAAAACACCTGAGATGATAAAATAAGGACACACTCAAATAATAAAAAAAATCAAAATACAAGAAAAATTCAAATTAAAATTAGAGCTATTTAGTATTGATATTAATAAAGAAAAATAGTCCTTGAAAACGGTGCCAAAAATTTGTTGCGAAAATTGTTAACGCAAGTGCATATTATCGTTAATAAGTAATAAAGTGATGAGTGAGTATCGTTCACAAGAGGACTGTTTAATTACTAAGTGTTGAAATTTGTTAACTCTAATTTTATTTGAACAAATGAAAGTGGGTGGTGATTAATGCAAATAAACTTAAACTACTACTAGAATAATACACAAAAATCAAATAAAGATGAACTTCAATGACATAAAGATCTAGAGTTATGATTTCACCATAATTAGTCCAAATTGAATAATTTATCTCATCAATCTCAATTTATTTTCTAAGTGATAGTTAAGAATCTCTAAATTATCTACTAGCCTCTATTGAGGTCTAACAAAAAATATCATCAATTGTTAACCCATTATATTCCTATGTGAATTACAACAATCAATAATTTTATGGATCTCAAACATTACTACATAAACTATGTAAGTATATTTCTATCTTACATGCAATTTATGATTTTCTACACATAGAATTAGATACATATATCACCTTTTCGGGTTAATATGATTAGCAAATCATTCAATTAGTGATCAAGTAATTAAAAGCATTAAGAACCATGTATAAAACTCACACTGAAAAATAAATCAAGAATTAAATTGATAAAAATATTCAAAACATCTTAATTAGATAACATCACATCCCTAGAAAAAGAAATTAGTTCATGGTGAAAATGAAAGATAACTTAACAATATTCATAAACATATTCAAAGAGAGAAAGAGGAAAAAATAAATATATAACTTTGAAGAGGATGAGTTTCTCCACTTGTAGATGTCTTCTTCTTTAATCTTGGAAGAATTCTCTCATCTTCTCCAAAAAAGATTCTCTGTATCTTCTTCTTGTTTTCTCCTCTCTTTCCTTATCTTTTCCTTCTCTCATCTTGGAGGCTTTTGGGATGCTTAAAATTGATGGTAGATGCCCTAAAAAGGGCAAAAATCTTATTTTACCCTTATTTTTCAACCCTGGTAGCCTTTAGGTACTGTATTCTAGTGAGGGCAGCGCCTAGGCACTGCAGCAACTGAACTCACTGATTTGTTTTTTTTTTTAGAAAATTGAAGATGAAGGTAGATTTTTGTACATTCAAATGACATTCTTTCTTTATTCTCAAATCTGCAAAGCAAATATTAAAAACAACAATAAATTCACAAAATTTTCAAAAACTAATCAAAAAGTTAAGTAAATGTTACTAAATTAATAGGTATGAAACACACTCATCAAGGAACTAAAATTACTTTCTAGGAATTGATGTAATCAAATTTGGATCCTATATTTTGAATTATAATTTATCATATTTCAAGTTGTTCAATTTATTTGTGTTATTTGCCTCAATTACATCTTGATTACTTGATCAATAATATAGATTGTTAGGTGTATAAAATTTAACACTAAGAGAAAATATTTTATACATAGCCATATGATAGCACAACTCAGGAATCCATAGAGTCGAAAAGCTTATAAACCCTTTGAAGTCATGTAAAAGAATCCATTAAACTTTAATAGGATTTTAGTTTTGAGATTCTAATAGAGTTATTAAAATCCAAAATCAAATACATAGTCACTCGGCACCGCTTGAAATTGATGAATTGAATTGGTAAACATAGGTGAAAACTAGGTGAATCAAACCTGTAGAATTGATCGTCAATTAAGTGTTTAATAATTCGCTTGAGTGAACTTTTTATTTTAATTTTAGGATTTTTAGTTTATTTATTTACAACTCTTTCTTGAATCATATAGATAAATTTTGGGTTATTTTAATTACGGTAACTAGTGGATGTTTGAACTCAATCCCTATGGAGACGATACTTTATTCACCTTGCTATACTAGAATTTGACACCATACACTTGCTATAGGATTTTAGCTAATAAGTTTTTGGCGCCATTATCAGGGATTGATTTATCTCAGTTTCATTAATATTGTTACCAAGTAATCTTAGTTTTAATTCGGATTTTTTATTTAATTCTTTTGTTTCTTTTTCTTTTTATTGTTTTGGCATTTGAAGCATAGAAAAAAATAAGAGTTGAAACTTTTAATTTAGGTGATAAATACCAACAGCTACCAATGGCCAATGGCGAGATTTATGACTAAGAGAATAACTAGGGTTATGGGATTAGATGCATTGGCAACTCTTACTATTTAGACTTCATCACTGTCCCATTAGTTTGTAGCCTTGACTACACGTGGAGCACCTTAAGACATGGAAGAATTGCACTTGTAAGCATACATTATAACAAATGAGGGGTTGGTAAAAAAGGTTACCTCCAAGATGATTAATTAATTGAAATAAATTAATTATTTAATTATGTCACAAGAGTTATGAACCCATTTCTAGCTTATCGATGAACCTAAGTGGTCACACACAAAGTTGGACAAGTTCATTTCTTGTCTAGAAATTAATCCAAGTATTGGATTAAATTAATTAATAGGATTTAAATTAATTCAAGTTTTTAATTAATTCTATTAATTAGCGAATCGTTTAATAGGACCTAACTAGATTAGGTAGTCCAATTGGAATTTTTAATTAATTGATTGTATCAGTTAATTAAGATAAGCCTAATTAATTCATAAGATGAATTAATTTAATTGATTGGATCAATTAAACTAGGGTTTAATTAATTAATTTGGCCTAGACATATTAGATGTGGACTTGTAGGAAGCCCATTAGAAAATGAGACTGGGAATCCAATTCCTAAGAGGTTACAAGGAAAAAAGAAGGTTCTTATGAGAGAGATGGAGATGGGAAGGGAATAAGAGTACCCTTTGGAAGGGACTTGAGGGAGCACTTTAAGGGAACCCTGATGAACAATATTTAGGGTAGTACTTCAACCTTTCTACACGTTAATTCCTGTAGATTTTCTGCTAGAAAATTCATCCAAAATAGCCTCTCTTAATGCAAAAAATGTCTTCTCTATAAAGAGATTGGAATCTTCTTCTTCATTTAATCTTCAATACTTCACCAACTTTTTACCTAGTTTAATTCTTGATTTAATTATTCAATTAAAAATCAAAAACACTAATTGTTAGTGTACTATCTAAAATGTTAAATGTTAGTGTGTTCTTGTTCCAAACATCATTCTATAATAGAATCATCAAATTGAAAAATCACTAGCATTGAGAAAACTAAATGTTTTGATCATATTGTCGAATCAAATATATTAGTTTTAGAAAGCTTGTTTAAGTCTATCTATGGATCTTTGAAACTTTCAAACATTTTGCTCGCTTCGTTTTGATATAAATCCCTCCAACTTCTTTATGTGGCTCTCTTACTCAATGTTCCATTAAGAAAAAAAATGATCTTCACATCTATTTACCAAATGCTGTAGTAATAATACACGTCATGCACTAGTGAAAAAGTTTCCTAATATTTAACACTTTGTCTTTGAGTGTAACCTTTTCGATACCAAACATGCCTTATTCCATGCTTTCACTGCAGACCTACTTGCAGTCAATACTTACAATGCCCTTATTGGATTCACCAAGGTCCACATATTGCTGGAGTATATGAGTACATGACTTCTTACCCTTTTTTTGTATCAATGTTAGACATCTTCGCCTCATAACTCCTTGGATCAACATCCAAAGGTAGGTCCTCCTTATTGTGTAATTGAAGTCTGATTGACTAGTTGTGACATCATTGCTTCTTGTGGGATATTTTGCGATTCTTGGAATTTTCAAGTTCCACGACTTTACCATTTCTACCTAATAGAAATTATTTCTCTAAAAAGGTAGTGTTCCTCTAAACAAATACCTTTTATTTTATAGAGTTGTAGAAATAGTATCTAATGTAATCTTTTTAATATCCCTCAAAACATGCATGAGATGGATCTCGCTTTCAACTTATCTCTCACTGGCTATTAAGCTATACCCCATATCCCCTAAGGTACTTATAAAAGGGCATCTTACCGCACCATATCTCATATGATATTTTGGGCACCAACTTTGATGCCACTCTATGTCACAACCTCCCAATAATATGTATAAAATATATATATATATAAACAACCTGTGCAACACAATTTGTGCATATATGCATGTGTATAACTTTTTTTTTTCTACTCACTTCAACAAAACATTGATAAAAGTAAAGTGCTTTCATATCCTATCACACTGTATATACATATGTAGTTATTAAACATTAACCAAGTTTATCAAAACCATCACAAACCCAAACTCTCTATCACAAAGGAGTTTTGAAAGTGATATATAGGATAAAGTCATTAATATAATACAATAACTGTAAAATAAAAAACACAGCTCATAAAATAGCCCAACAGGTCGTCATCCAAGTACATTGATATTTGAAAGCCTGTAGGAGCTCCACTGCCAGCCAGTAAACCAAAGGTCTCAAGTCTCACCATGATCACCTACAATGCATAAACTATATGAGCTAACGCTCAATAAGTAAAAATCATGCATGACAAAAGTATGATTTAAAATCTCATGCAACTCAACTCTAAGATATGATGCTATAAATGTATCAAACTGAGTACTCATAACTCAAAGAGTTTTTTAAAAAAATCACTTTATTTATTGGGCCCTTAGCCTACCTACTATGCACCGAATAGAGCTCTGAATAATATCAATAATCATATGACCATAAATAAATTAACTCAATCCAAGGGCCATCTTTTGGGATCACCAGAAGTACACCTCTTGTCTTCCCCTGTGATCCTCCAGAAGTCTTTCCACTGGCGGAGTCAATAAGGGTACAGTCAAGTGGTCCACCCTCTCATGACCACCAGAGGCACACCCCCTATCAACCCCTGTGATCCTCTAAGAAGTAACACTCACGGACCCCAAAATATCATATAAGCATACCTCGCATACCTCGGTACACTAGTAGTGACCAACCAAAATATTTTCTTTTTGAAAACCATGTCTCAAATCATATCGTGCATGCAAGAACCTCCACTATACTCATATGCTGTGCATGCACATGTAAATGCTTATGAATGGTATGTTAAATATGAAATGCAAGTCATCTTGCTCTCAACATGTTTCAAGAATCATAAGACTTTCAGTCAAATTTAATACCATCAACACATTAGGTATACATACTTCAAGACATACTATATTCTTGCATTGTAGTTGCAAATAGATCTTTACTTTCTTTCACTTGGTTGGTGGCATAATCTAGATTTGTTTATTGTTCCCCTCCAATCTTAGATGTAAAATAGCCTGTAATATTACCCAACATCAAGCACCATTCCCAATTTGGCAAGTTGAAAATATAAAATATCATACTAAGACCTTAAACACCAAGTTATCTAGGTTTTACAAACTAGAACTCAATCTAGTCCCTCCAATACCTTAATTTCTCATCTTAGATACATGTAAACATCATATAATTGAAGTATTATAACTCTAATATCATGTACCTAATTGTTAACACTCAATAGCAATATGTCTAGGTTGAAATATGCTAAGTTATCAAATGAGACAAATTCACATTTTCATATTTATTTGCTGTCTAATTTAGTTGCATGATAATTTTGGCATCCCTAAACATATCCAATCACTCCCAAATTTTTTCCACACTTAGATAACATGTATATAAATGTAACCATATCATAGAATTGCTAAAACTCATGGATATAACTTCCCAAGTTCAGCTCTCTTCACAACATACTGAAATAGATTATTTTTCTACCGTGACAGTTTTGCACATTTTATAACATTAATGGTTTTGACAACCTTAAGTACATTCAGTCACTTCCAAATTATCACCATACTTAGATAATACATATAAAGAGACAACCAGGTCAAAATACTACCAAAACTAATGGATTAATTAATATAAAACCAGCACCATTCACATAGGATAGAATCTGAATTTCAAAAAAGACAATTTTGAGCACCTCTTTAATTTTCACACTATATTACAATTTATAACCTCTCTAAATTTACATACGTCACCTAGACTCGTATATAAATACATATATGGTGAAATACACAGGTTTTAATAAAGTTATTATACATATTTAAAGCATAAATATAAAAAATCAGCAAGTATACAGTTTCTATCCCTAGTGATTTTTATTGTAATTTTGCCACTAAAAATCCTTCTTTTGTGAACTAAAAGACCACAAATAACATCCTAACATGATTGTAATCAATAATAGAAGCTTTAAAAAAATCATAAACCCTCAAAACAATTCAAGAACTTAAATAAAAAATATGAATTAAAGTTCACATATGCATAGATTTTAGATTCAACTTACTCCTCCTTACTTCCCTTTGCTACCTTCACTTTTTTTTCTTTACTTGAAATTACTTGAGAGAAATTTCTAACATTCAATATGAAGGTTTTGGAAGTGAAATAGCTCAGAAAATAGTTTTTGATCATGGCTCAAGGATAGAAATGAAGAAAGGTTGAGGTGGAAGCTTGAGATGGCAAAGTTGAGGTGGCAAGCTTGAGGTGTCAAGTTGTGGTTCAAATCTGATATTTTTCACACCTTATACAACCCTAATCTAGTGTTTCTCATTACTTATTTATCTATTTACAACTTATTTTAATTTCCATATGATCGGATAATAAATGTTTGCCTTAATTTCTTAACTGTTCATTCGCTCTCTAAACCGATTGACACCCGATTCTTAAATGATTGTCTAGTTTTTATTTTTTACAATCACATGCACATATGAACCTTATAATATGATACTTGAATCATATTATATCATGTCCAATATCTCAAGTATGTTAATCTATGGAGGTATACCTTTAAAACACCCTGATCAATTTGAATTGAATCATATAAGCTTACTAGTGACACCTTTAACACTTCTAAAATTATAACATATAACCAATGAATATCTACTATTGTAACACCCCCATTACTACACAACTATATATAAAATATAATTTGACATAATAGAACCTGTGTGCATGCATGGATTTTTTTTTTGCAACACTTTAAGAAAAGATAAATTATTTCTTACATGCACAACCCTGTTTAAAATACTTTCTCACACATGTCATGTATATAGTAGGATCAGTATTTATATAAAAGTACAACACCCACAACGACCCAATATTTACATACTTATTTACAGTAAAATTTTAAAAACGAAATATAATACCAGTCTAAAAATATAATACAACAGACTTAAAATATAACAAGCCAACAAAATAGCCCAACAAGTCATCATCCATGTACACACTCTCTCAGATACCTGCAGGAGCTCCAACCACCGCATCCAGTAAAAGATGCTTCAAGCATCATTGTACTCACCTACAATGCATAAAAACTATATGAGCAGCAAGTAAAGATTATGCATGTCAAAGAATTATCCACAATTCAAAGTCATGCATCTCGAAATGCTATGCCCACAATGAAAATTTATGCATCAAAATATTTCTCTCAAAATCATTTCTTTCTTCGGCCCCTGACCAATGCTACTATCCCATACACCGAAAAAGAGCTCTGTACACCGCCATAGTTCAATGGCCAATAATCATATAAGCATGCAAATCCATGCATACTTATACGCGTACAAATTCATGCACGTGAACCTGCAATTCCATGCATACTTCGGTGCACTAGTAGTGGTCAGCAAAATATTTTTCTTTCTCAAAATTATGCCGTGCAATGCAAGATTTATCATAATGCTCGTATATGATGCATGCACGTGCCAATGCCAAGTATATATATGCTCAATGGACATAAATGATACTAATGTGTCTCCTCTGCTTTGCACATATGATCTATGGTATTACAAATAAATCACACATTCACTATATGTTTATGCATTGTAGTTGCAAATGAATTTTTACTTACTTTTCACTTAGTTGATGGCTTAGTCTAGATTTTTTTATTGTTCCCCTCCAATCTTACCAACATAGCCTATAATATTACCAACATCAAGCACCTTTCCCAATTTGGCAAGTTGAAAGTATAATATATCATACTAAGACCTTAAACATCAAGCTATCTAGGTTTTACAAACAGAACCCAATCTAGTTCCTCTAATACCTTAATTTCTTATCTTAGATACATGTAAACATCATATAATTGAAGTATTATAACTCTAATATCATGTACCTAATTGTTAACACTCAATAGCAACATGTCTAGGTTGAAATATGGTAAGTTATCAAATGGGACAGATTCATATTTTCATATTTACTTGTTGTCCAATTTAGTTGCATGATAATTTTGACATCCCTAAACATATCCAATCACTCCCAAATTTGTACCATACTTACATAACATGTATATAAATGTAACCATATCATAGAATTGATAAAACTCATAGATATAGCTTCCCAAGTTCAGCTCTCTTCACAACATACTGAAATAGATTATTTTCCTACCGTGACATTTTGCACACTTGATGACATTAATGGTTTTGGCATCAATACGTATATTCAATCTCTCCCAACTTTTTACCACACTTATATAACATATACACAGAGACCATCAGGATATATACTTGCAAAAACTGATGGATTTAGCTCCCCTAATTCAGTCTCATTCACAGCATACAAAAATAGATTTTGCTACTTTGGCAGTTTGAGTGTTTCTCCAATATCATTCTCTATTTCAATTTCTAACCGATCAAAATTCATTCCAATACTCTTAACTCATATATAAACATGTATATGATGATAATTACAGGTTTTATTCAATATACCATACACTTTTGAAGCCTAAAACACAAGAATATAGCAAGGTGACAGTTTCTAGCACAAGTATTTTCTATCAAATATTTCCAACCACAACCCTTTCTTTATGCATCAAAGCCTATCTAATAACATCTTAACACATTTATAAATAATATTCAAAGCTTAATAAGCCAATAAACCTCAAAATAAATTTGAAAGTCATGCCAAACCCGTAGGTTAAGCTCACCTTGCATAGTTTTCTACTTGAACTTGGTTATTTCTCATTCTCTTTGCTTGTTTTGGCTCCTTTTTTGGTTGGAATCACTTAGGACCTATTTAGAGATATTTTTCCATATATTTAGAAGCTAAAATGGTTCAGAATAAGGTTCAAGTCATGGTTGTTAGCTTAAGAGTGAAGAATAGGTTGAGGTGCTAGCTTGATAAGTTTAATCATGAGGTGGCATAAGCTTGAGGCGGCATGTAATGGTATAATCTGATTTTCTCCCTTATCTTGTAGCCCTAATCTTGTGTGTCTCAATATTCTTATTTGGTTGCAACCTATCTTCATCACCATTCATTCCCGTAGCTAATTCTGTGGCCGTTCATTAGGTTTTTCACCAAAAAATCATCGGTTCTTGCCCATTGATAAGTTTGTACACCGAAAGTGTTACAAGCCTATGAACCTAGTTATATAACATTTAAATTATAGTATTTTATGTCTAGTTGTCCCAAGTGTATGATTTAAATATTCATATAATATTAAAATTCATGATCAAACCGACTCCCTTTCTATAAATTTTTCGGTGACACCTTTTGAACTCCTAAGGTTACCACGTGTAACCTAGCACTATTCACTACATTGATACCTAAAATTTTTCTTATCTGAATACAAAATCAACCACTTAGGTTAGGGGATTCGATAATCAATACCGTGCGAGAGCTTCAAAGTTAAGTTTAATGGTTAACAATGCTGTATAAAATAAAATGAATTATATAATGTCATACCAATGCAAATAACACGTAATTAACATGTAATGCATGAATCATATGTGGGCATATAAGTAGTAAGAGGCTTGGTATCACATCCTCCCCTCTTTATAAAAATTTCATCCATACAATTTCACTTACCAAAAATGTTCAGGATACTTAGTTCTCATTTCGTCCTTCCTTTCCCAAGTGGCCTCTTCTACTAATTGGTTTCTTTATAACACTTTAACCAATGGAATCTGTTTATTTCTTAGCTGCTTCACTTCTCGTAACAAAATCTATACAGGCTTTTCTTCGTAATTCAAATCTGCATTTAATTCCACTAGTTCATTCTTCAGAATATGAGAGGGATTAGCAATATATTTCCTTAGCATAGACACATGAAATACATTATGTAATTGGGACATAGATGTTGGCAGATACAGTCTATAAGAAACATCACCAATGGGTCAATGTATCTAGGATTCAATTTTTCTTTCTTCCCAAACTGCATGATGCCCTTCATTGGTGCTTCTTTCAAAAATACCTGATCTCCTATCGCAAACTCCAACGCCTTCTTCGTCGATCTGCATAACTTTTCTATCAATTTTGATAGTTTGCATTCTTTGTCGAATCTATAGCACGGCTTCTGTCATCTATTGAATCATATCTTGGCCTAAAAGTTTCTTCTCACAACTTCATCCAGTGTATCGGAGACCTACACTTTTTGCCATATAATGCTTTATAGGGAGCCATTCCAATACTAGTCTGATAGCTATTGTTGCATCCAAACTCCACTAAAGGTAGGAATTTACTCCACTAACCTTGGAAGTCTAATACACAAGCTCTGAGCATATTCTCCAATATTTGTATTGTTCGTTCAGATTGTCCATCCGTCTGAGGATGATATGTTGTACTGAATGATAATTGTGTTCCCAAAGCTTTGTGTAAATTCCTCCAAAAAGCAGATAAAAATCTTGAATCTCTATCAGAAACTATAGACAATGGCACCCATGAAGTCTGACAATCTTCTGAACGTATAATTAGGTATAACGATCCGTGGAATAGGTAGAACATATAGGAAGAAAATGAGCAGACTTGGTCAATCTGTCAACGATAACCAAATAGCATCATGACCCTTAGTAGTCTTTGGCAAACCAGTTACGAAATTCATGGTGATCCTTTTCCATTTCATTCTGGAATAAGTAGAGATTGCAAAGTCCCTGCGGGTTTTTGATGTTCGACCTTTATCTGCTAAAATGTTAGACATTGCTCCACATACTGGGTGATATCCTTTTTCATACCCGGCCACCAATAATATATTTTCAAGTCTCTATACATCTTGGTAGCCCCTGGATGTACTGAATAAGGGGTTGAATATGCCTCTTTTAAAATATCTTCCCGAATGTTATCAATATTTGGCTCACAAAACTACCCTCTAAATTGTAAAGTATCATTCTGAGTCATTTTAAATTCAGGAGACTTCTCTGCAGCAACATATTTTCTCATATTGATGAGATATTCATCATCTCGCTGTCCCTGTTTGATCCTATCAATTAGCGTAGACTGAAGCATCAGGGCTGCCAACTTTGCCTCTATTGTTCCTGTCTGTAAAATCTCTATATTCATTTTCTACAACTCCTTCAGTTCTGGTTTCTGAATTAAAGCTATAGCTATTGTACTTTATGTAGATTTTTTGCTCAATTCATCAGCTACAATGTTGGCTTTACAAGGGTGGTAATTGATCACACAATCATAATCTTTTACCAGTTCCAGCCATCTCCGCTGCTGTATATTCAACTCTTTCTGTGTGAATAAGTATTTGAGGCTTTGTGATCAGTATATATCTCACACCGTTCACCATATAAATAGTGCCTCCATATTTTAGGCGCAATACTACAAAAGCAAGTTCCAAGTCATACGTGGGGTAATTCTTTTCGTACTCTTTAAGTTGCCTGGATGCATACGCAATTACTTTGTCATTCTGCATCAGTACATATCCTAATCCATTCTTCGACGCGTTACTGTAAATTACAAATCCTCCAGTACCTGATGGAATTGAGATAATAGGTGCTGAAGTTAACCTCTTTTTTAGCTCCAGAAAACTTCGCTCACACATATCCGTCCATCTAAACGTCACCCCTTTTCTGGTTAATTGTGTCAATGACATAGCAATCTTGGAGAATCCCTCCACAAATCTTCGGTAATATCCAGCTAAACCCATAAAACTGTGCACCTCCAAAGGATTAGTAGGCTGCACCCAGTTGTTGATAGCTTCAACTTTACTTGGATCTACTGATATTCCCGCTCCTAATATAACATGTCCTAGGAATACCACGCGATCTAACCAGAACTCGCATTTCTTGAATTTGGCGTATAACTGCTTCACTTTCAGGACCTCTAGTACTTGTGTTAAATGTGCGGCATGCTCTTTTTTAGTTCTGGAGTAAACTAGAATGTCATCGATAAACATAATAACAAATTTATCCAAAAACTTCTTAAACACTCTATTCATCAAATCCATGAATGCTGCTGGAGTGTTAGTCAATCCAAACAGCATCACCAAAAATTCATAGTGCCTATATCTTGTACTAAATGCTGTCTTGGGAATATCCTCTTCCTTTATTTTCAGTTGATGGTACCCAGAGCGTAAGTCAATCTTTGAAAATATTACGGCACCCTGAAGCTGGTCAAATAAATCATCAATTCTGGGTAACAGATATTTATTCTTAATCGTGATTCTATTCAACTCTTGATAATCAATGCACAGTCTCATGGTGCTATCCTTCTTACGTACAAACAGAACTAGTGCTCCCCAAGGTGAAAAGCTCGGTCTGATGAATCCCTTGTCCAACAAGTCCTGTAATTGTACTTTCAATTCTTTCAACTCCAAGGGAGATATTTTATAGAGAGTTTTAGAAATTGGAGACGTTCCTGGTTGTATATCAATAACAAACTCTATTTCATGATCTGGTGGCAGTCCCGGGAGATCATCTGGGAATACTTCAGTATATTCCGCACCATTAGTATTTCACTCAGAGTTAGTGGGTGCTATTCCTCAATGTTCATGACACTCACCAAGTACCCTTCGCAACTATCATCGAGTAATCGTTGTGCTTTCACTGCTGAAATCATAGGGAATTTGAAATTCTTCATAATGTTGGCAAATGTGAAAGACTCTTTTCCAAAAAGTTGAAATGTCACTGTCTTTTTCTTACAGTCGATAATAGCCCCATACTTTGACAACCAATCCATACCCAAAATAACATCGTAATCATTCATATCCAGTACAATCAAATCAGCATGTAATTCTCTACCTTCAATAAGTATAGCACAAGCTCTCAAAATTCGATCAGTTTGTCTAGCATCTCCAGAGGGGACTATTACGCTATAATTGATTTTTGCTATATCTGGTATTCTACCCAGCCTCTTCACGTACTTAGTGGATGCAAATGAATACGTGGCTCTAGAATCAAATAATAGAAGTATTGGAACACTAGAAATATAAAGTTTACCTATCACCACTAATGGATTTGCCTCTATATCCGCCCTTGTCATGGTGCCGGTACATTCCTTTGGCCGGTCTGATTTTATTTATCTAGATAAAATTTAGCAATATGTCCCAGCATTTCGCATCGAAAGCACGTCATGGTATCTACATAGCAGCCTCCAGTATATAGATTACCATATTTTTGACATTAAGCTTCTAGCATCGATATTTTTCCTTGTTCGACCCGTGGCCTCTTACTTTGACCTTCTTGTTGTTGGCCTTGTTCTTCTTGAAATTTAAATCTCGACTTTTGTATTTGGATCGGCTTCTGCATTTGGACCGACCTTTTTTACCCCACAGTCCATCTCTGTTCCTACTGCCTAAATTGCTATCGAGCCTCCTATGCACGAGCGATTCTCAATTCAGCATGTTCTACTACTAGCGCCCTCTCAACCACCTGTGAAAATATCACCCCTTAAGTACTCGCCATATTCACATCCCGGTATAACTCTGGCCTCAAACCCTCCAGAAATCTCTCTACTTTCAATACTTCAGTGCTGACAATGTGCGTAGCAAACCTGAACAGTTGTTCAAATTTACGAATATATTCCCAACAGTCGTCGCTCCTTGTCATAGTTGTATAAACTCATTCATCTTCATCATGTGAACTGAGGTCGTGAAATATTTATTTTGGAATAACTCCTTGAATCTATCCCAGCTCATGGTAGTAATGTCCTCTATGCTGCTGATCATGTCCCACCAATAGCCTGTGCTACCGCGAAGCATGAAAGTGGCACATATTACTCTCTCCTCTACTGGCACCCTGCTATACTAGAACATATTTTCTAGGGTCCTCAACCAGTCCTCTATAGCGGTAGGATCAATAGTATCCTTAAATATTGGGGGATCTAGCCTCCTAAATCGTTCTCCCACCATATATATATAGTCCGCCCGCTGTTGGTTTACCTCCCCTGCGATTACTCACCGTTATCCCTCTATTAAATAAATTATTGAATATGTTTGGATTATCGTTCAAACAACTCTGTTAATCGGTTAATCATGGTATCTCGATCATTAATCAGAGTAGGTGTCTCACTTCTTTGCGCTCTGGCACCACCACTGCTTTCACCACAAGTTCTCACCATTTTGCAGCGCTATTTTACACAAGTTTGACAACATATGGCCAATATAATTCATGGAATATGTAATGCAATATATGATCATGTAAAACTTACTGGCGTGGCTGCGCTTCGCAAGTTCTAAGATCATGTATATGGACAGTCTACAGAATCAAGAACTGGGCTCTGATACCACTTTGTAACACCCCCATTACTATACAACTATATATAAAATATAATTTGACATGATAGAACCTGTGTGTATGATGGAATATTTTTTTTTTTGTAACACTTTAAGAAAAGATAAATTACTTCTTACATGCACAATCCTGTTTAAAATACTTTCTCACACATGTCATGTGTATAGCAGGATCAGTATTTATATAAAAACACAATACCCATAACGACCCAAAATTTACATATTTATTTACAGTAAAGTTTTAAAAACAAAATACAGTATCAGTCTAAAAATATAATACAATAGACTCAAAGTATAACAAGCCAACAAAATAGCCCAACAGGTCATCATCTATGTAAACACTCTCTCAACACCTGCAGGAGCTCCAACCCCCGCCTAACCAGTAAAAGATACTTCAAGCATCGTCGTACTCACCTACAATGCATAAACTATATGAGCGAATGCTCAGCAAGTAATGATTATGCATGTCAAAGAATAATCTATAATATCAAGTCATGCATTTCAAAATGCTATGCCCATAATGAAATTTTATGCATCAAAATATTTCTCTCAAATCATTTCTTTCTTCGTCCCTGACCAACGCTGCTATCCTATACACCGGAAAAGAGCTCTGTACACCACCATAGTCCATTGACCAATAATCATATAAGCATGTAAATCCATGCATACTCATACACATGCATATCCATGCACGCAAACCTACAAATCCATGCATAAAACCATTCAAATTCATGCATGCTTTGGTGCACTAGTAGCGGTCAGTAAAATATTTTCCTTTCTCAAAATTATACGGTGTAATGCAAGATTTATCACAATACTCGTATATGATGCATGCACATGCTAATGCCCACGTATGTAGGCTCAATGGACATGAATGATAGTAATATGTGTCCTCTGCTTTGCACATATGATCTATGGTATTACATATAAATCACACATTCACTATATCTATGCATTGTAGTTGTAAATGAATCTTTACTTACCTTTCACTTGGTTAGTGGCATAATCTAGATTTATTTATTGTTCTCCTCCAATTTTAGATATAAAATAGCCTGTAATATTACCAACATCAAGCACCTTTCCCAATTTGGCAAGTTGAAAGTACAAAATATCATACTAAGACCTTAAACACCAAGCTATCTAGGTTTTACAAACTAGAACCCAATCTAGTTCTTCCAATACCTTAATTTCTCATCTTAGATATACGTAAACATCATATAATTGAAGTATTATAACTCTAATATCATGTACCTAATTGTTAACACTCAATAGCAACATGTCTAGGTTGAAATATGGTAAGTTATCAAATGGGACAGATTCATATTTTCATATTTACTTACTGTCCAATTTAGTTGCATGACAATTTTAACATCTCTAAATATATCCAATCACTCCTAAATTTTTACCACACTTAGATAACATGAATATAAATGTAACCATATCATAGAATTGATAAAACTCATAGATATAGCTTCCCAAGTTCAGCTCTCTTCACAACATACCGAAACAGATTATTTTCCTACCGTGACAATTTTGCACACTTCATGACATTAATGGTTTTGGCATCAATACGTATATTCAATCTCTCCAAATTTTTACGACACTTATATAACATATACACAGAGACCATCAGGATATATACTTGCAAAAACTGATGGATTTAGCTCCCCTAATTCAGTCTCATTCACAGCATACCAAAAATAGATTTTGCTATTTTGGCAGTTTGAGTGTTTCTCCAATATCATTCTCTATTTTAATTTCTAACGATCAAAATTCATTCCAATACTCTTAACTCATATATAAACATGTATATGATGATAATTACAGGTTTTATTCAACATACCATACACTTTTGAAGCCTAAAACACAAGAATATAGCAAGGTGACAGTTTCTAGCACAAGTGTTTTCTATCAAATATTTCCAACCACAAACCCTTTCTTTATGAATCAAAGCCTATCTAATAACATTTTAACACATTTAAAAATAATATTCAAAGCTTAATAAGCCAATAAACCTCAAAATAAATTTGAAAGTCATGCCAAACCCGTAGGTTAAGCTCACCTTGCATAGTTTTCTACTTGAACTTGGTTATTTCTCATTCCCTTTGTTTGTTTTGCGTTGTTTTTTGGTTGGAATCATTTAGGAACTATTTAGAGATATTTTTCCATGTATTTAGAAGCTAAAATGGTTCAGAATAAGGTTCAAGTCGTGGCTGTTAGCTTAAGAGTGAAGAATAGGTTGAGGTGCTAGCTTGATAAGTCTAAGCATGAGGTGACATAAGCTTGAGGTGGCATGTAATAGTATAATCTGATTTTTTCCCTTATCTTGCAGCCCTAATCTTGTGTGTCTCACATATTCTTATTTGTTTGCAACCTATCTTCATTACCATTCATTCCCGTAGCTAATTCCTATGTCCGTTCATTAGGTTCTTCACCCGAAAAATCATCAGTTCTTGCCCGATTGATAAGTTTGTGCACCGAAAGTGTTACAAGCCTATGAACCTAGTTATATAATATTTAAATTATAGTATTTTATGTCTAGTTTTCCCAAGTGTATGATTTAAATATATATAATATTAAAATTCATGATCGAACCGACTCCCTTTCTATAAACCTTTCGGTGACACCTTTTGAACTTCTAAGGTTACCACGTGTAACCTAGCACTATTCACTATATTGATACCTAAATTTCTTCTTATCTGAATACAAAATCAACCACTTAGGTTAGGGGATTCGATAATCAATACCGTGTGAGAGCTTCAAAATTAAGTTTAATGGTTAACAACGCCGTATAAAATAAAATAAATTATATGATGTCATACCAATGCAAATAGCATGTAATTAACATGTAATGCATGAATCATATGTGATCATGTAAGTAGTAAGAGGCTCAGGTATCACAACTATATTGATCAATCTATTCTTTATCTTATCTAAATATAGAATTACTTAATTAGGTTATAGGATCTCAACCATTAACATCAAGTGATAGCATTGGAGGCATAATAATTAAGAATGCTACAAAAGATGCGATGTAGATGTTAATGCAAATTAGCATATAAGTAGCATGTAGTGCATGAATTATATAGGTTAAGTGAGTAGTGTGATGCTTGGGTATTACACTCTATTAAGTAGAAATGAAGTAATATTTAGGGCATAAAGCTTATCATAGATTGAACCATGTCAAATAAGGTTTGACATCTTCGCTCGGCTACACTAGTCAATTGGGGCGTACAAGATAGAGTTTGTTAGAGTAATACTAATGAGCCAATTAGATTAGGGCTTTTGTACTCTTGTAATAAATATTCTATTTTAATCAATGTTGATAAAATAGATGTTTCTTTATCTTTATTTATTTTATTTTTATTTATTTTATTTAAATTTAAATGAAGTCCATCATACATAGATATGGGGTGTGGTCGCACCTATGATGGAGATGATGATGACAAATATCTCCATGACTTTGGTCTTTGTTAAGTATTACTTATATAGATTTTGATGATGAATGGGCAGGACTAAGTTAGACCTCTCAAAACTTTTGAAGTTTTTCTGTTTTTGTAGAATCCTTGTAAAGGCTACTTTACTGGGCAGTCAACTTAGAAGACTTAGCTTAAAAATAAAAAGATGAAGACGCGATGATTGGTGAAGTGATAAAGAGTTCAAGACTAAGGAAATGAAGTCCAAGACCAGAGCAAGAGACTTACTAGGGCTAAGGGTTTTAGTAGAGTGAGGACAGAAACAGTCAAGTGAGAATTCTAAGTTATTGGAAGATTAGCGAAATCAGCTAACTGAATGAGTTGAACAGTGAAGTAATTAGATTCCCAATAATCAGGTGAGTCACTAGGAGTAATGCACTTAGCGTGGTTAAAGGGTCACAACAGAGTGAGCATAGAAGTACCTTTAAACACATTATTTTGATCAAATGCTACTATCCAAACCAATGAATACAAAGAGAAATCATGGTAGACAGTTGCAAAAGGACAACAAACTGCAAATAATGTTAGATTGCAAACTCTATAGCAGTGCAATAAACCAACTGCACCAGTGGAAAACAAGGGAAATAGGTGCAACAGGCAGAAAAAAGAGGTCTATAAGGTAGCTAAAGATTAGAAAAACATAATTTTCACACACAGGATCTTACATGTGATAAATACACGAAGATCAATTGCAATAAAGCTCTCAAAAATTGCTTAAGGTAAAAAGTAGTCTGAGAATATTACTTAGTTGTTCTTTATATATAGGACTACTTACTAAGTGATACTCTTATCACTTCAAAAAACCAACATAAGAAATAGGTAGATCGAGTCTTGTGTGGATAAGTTCTTAATTGGACCTATGTGGAAAGACTCAACAATTAGGCTTGTGTGGGAAAATTGGTTGTAATATCTGTAGAGTTCATAAGTGGAATGAGAAGCTGAGAAAAAATCATGTTCTTAGTTTGGGGAACCAAGTATTTGTCTTAGCAGTGAGTGTTCTATTGTGACTAATCTAATTTTAGTTGATCCCTCCTGAAAGTTAGGAAAATAGCAGACGTAGAAGGATTACCCACCTTTGAACTATTATAAAAATTATTGGGTTTATTTACTTTGCCTAATTTACATTTTTGTAGTTTTATTTACTTGTCTATATAACTCAAATGCATTGAAAAACATATAAATATTGACACCTGAGAATTTCTAAGTGTTTAAACTACTATTACGCTACACAACTCAATAGCTCATGTAGTAAGCTTTTGAGTTTTAAGTAGACTAAAACAGTTAAGTGACTTTTAGAGTTTAGTATTTCATTAACCAAAATTAGATGACTGAGATTTGATAAGCTGAGAAGTTCAACCTGTGTATAATTTTTGAAAGGGTTTAAAAGTATTAAAAGGTCTATTCACTCTCCATCTAGACCCTTTCAAATACTTAAGACCAACAAGTAGTATCAAAGCAGTTGATTAGTGAAACTTTATTGTTCTCCAAATCTCATGACTTGAGTCAAATTTGGTTTTTGTTAACTTGTACATTTTTCATCATGAAGAATATAGATAACATGACTAGGCTTCATATGTTTTTCCTTGAAGAATATGATGATTGAAAGATTCATGTGCAGGCACATTATCAGCTCTCGGTGATGATGTGTGGACCGTCTTAGAAGAAGGTCCACTAGAGATCATTAGAGTGTATAAAATTGGTGGTGTAGTTCTAGTACCTAAGCCCAAAGCTGAGTGTGTTAGATTCGCGCAGTCCCAAGATATGAAACTTAGTGAAAATTTAAAACAACATAATATTTTTAAATTAAATGCATTTGAGAAACCATGCGATTGATCGAATTATGCATTTTAATACCTTGTGTAGGAAAGTTTCAAAAACTTTACCTGCATTGCATCCGACTGATGTAAGGATTAAAACGATTTAAATTATTATCCTACCAAAAAGGAATCACCAAGTCAATCAACTAAAACCCCTTTGATTAAAACTAATTCTCTTCTAGAATTCCAAGTGTAATTTCTAATAATATCTACACCTTGGATGCCCACTCATAATTAAATTCTAATTCTCACGAAGGATTTACAATAAATATCTTTTATATTGGGGAGTAAGATTTATTAGGATAAGGTCAAGTAGGATGCTTCGATAGTCCCAATCCATGTACCATAGATAAGATATTTAAAAAGTTTAGCATGAAAAGATCCTGTTGAAAAATACAGCAAGCATTTTTGAAAATCATAATTTCATTATATTTTCTATATTAATGAATATAAAAAGGTTACATATAAATACCTAGGAAAAGTAAAGAGCTAATAATAAAATCCTAAACAAACTCCTAAAATCATGGCAAATTAGTAGGGACAAAATTTGACTTAAAAAAAAAAAACTAGATCCTAATAATTGGAAACAACCACCAAATCTGGAAGTGAATAAATTTGATTAAATCTAATCTCATCCGAATATGGTAAGGATTTCGATGCTCTAAATATGATACTAACATCTCATTTAATTTTCCACACTCCCACTAAAATGAGAAATAGGAATAGATATTAATCATTCCTAGTTTGGAGATCATCTCTTCAAATAATGATTGAGACAAAGCTTTTGTCAATATGTCAACTATTTGTTGTTTTGTTGGAATGTACATCAACTTCACTACTTTATTTTCAACCTTTTCCTTGATAAAATGCTTGTCAATCTCGATGTGTTTGGTTCGATCTTGATGGACAGAATTCTTCACAATGCTAATAGCAGCCTGGTTATCAAAAAATATTTTAACAGATTCTCCCATTGTGATCTTCAGATCATTAAGAAGTCTTTTCAACCATATACCCTCACATATACCATGGGTCATTGCCCTATACTCTGCCTCAACACTACTACGAGCTACGATGGACTGTTTTTTTACTTCTCTAAGTTACTAGATTCCCCCAAACAGAAGTATAGTAGCCTGACATTGACCGACGATCAGTGACAGAACCAGCCCAATCCGCATCTGTGAACACTTAGATACCTCGATTAAGATTTTTCTCAAAGAAAAGACCTCTTCCTAGATTCATTTTCAAGTACCTTAGTATTCGATATACAGCCTCCATGTGCTCTTTTGTAGGATGTTGCATGAATTGGCTTACCATACTTACTGAGAAAGCAATATCAGGTCGTATGTGTGATAAGTAAATTAACTTTCCTACCAATCATTGATATCTTCCCCTATCCACTGGTGTATCATCTTTCTTTATATCAAACTTGATGTTTGGGTCCATTGGCGTGTTTGCTGGCCTACTTCCAAGCATTCCAGTTTCCTTAAGTAAATCAATAATATACTTCCTTTGAGATATTGAAATACCCTTCCTTGACCTGGCAACTTCCATACCTAAAAAATATCTTAATTTGCCGAGATCTTTGACTTCAAATTCTCGAGCCAAGATATTCTTCAGTTCTTGCATTTCTTCAATGTCACCCCTATTAAGATTATGTCATCTACATAAATGATTAATACAGTGATCTTCCTATCTCTTGAATGTTTGAAGAACAAAATATGATCTGCTTCACATTGAATACAAGCATGTCTAATAAGAACTTTGGTGAAGCGGTCAACCATGCACGTGGTGACTGTTTGAGGCCGTAGAGAGACCTTTTTAGATGACAAACCTGATTTGATTTGTTGGAGTCTTCAAAGCCTAGGGGAAACTCCATATATACTTCCTCTTCCAAATCACCATTTAAGAAAGCATTCTTCACATCGAGTTGGTAAATAGGTCAATCCAAGTTTGTTGCAAGAGATAAAAGGGCTCGGATTGTATTAAGCTTTGCCACTAGTGCAAATGTCTCCTAATAATCAACTCCATATGTTTGAGTGAATCCTTTAACAACCAATCTTGCTTTATACCGATCAACAGTCTCGTCTACCTTATATTTGATGTTGAATACCCATTTGCAACCAACTGTCATTTTTCCTACTGGCAAATCTGTGAGAATTCAGGTTTTATTTTTCTATAGTGCCTTCATCACTTTATCCACAGTAGCTTTCCATTCAGGTTTTGTTAGAGCAACCCGTATTGAGCTAGGTATCTCGGCAGCAGCTAGATTAGAAACAAAAGCTTAAAATTTTGGTGAAAGATTAGCATAAGATACAAAATTAGATATAGGATGAATTGTCCAAGAACTTTTTCCTTTCATAAGGGCTATAGGTTTATCTAAACCTACTGGAATTTCAGAAACTGAATCCTGGGCTGGAAAGGTTTTACCTGGGGATGAGAGCTTGGATCTGGGATTGTCATGATGGATTAGAACTTGAG
This sequence comes from Paulownia fortunei, assembly GCA_019321725.1. Lineage (NCBI taxonomy): Eukaryota > Viridiplantae > Streptophyta > Magnoliopsida > Lamiales > Paulowniaceae > Paulownia > Paulownia fortunei. The sequence continues at coordinate 11,490,348 of CM033105.1, read as the reverse complement.
GAGCAAAACTTGGATTAGCTTCATGATGATGTTGTTGAGAATCAAAAGCTTCTACACTGTGAGATGTCTTTCTTCTCGAGTAAACATGAAGTTCTTGTGACTTTGCAAGTGTATTAGTGGCTTCATTTTCAAGTGATTTTGGAATGTTGGACTCTTTTTCAAGTGATTCTGGAATAGTGGACTGATTTGTTGGATATGAAAGACTGGGTATTAGTTCAATTAAACTAGTGGACAATAATAGTAGACTTGGGTTTGATGAAATTTGGTTTGAAGAATTTGAAATTAAGTCCGAAATAATATAAGGATCCAAAAACTGATCTACAATCATACTCTCCCAGTGGAGATCAGTTTTGAAGAATGGTTAGTGTTCGAAAAATATTACATCCATAATTGTGTAAACATTTTTTGTGGATGGATAGTAGTAACGGTAACCTTTTTGTGTTGGAGAATAGCCAATAAATACATATTTTAGGCTCTGGGGTCAAGTTTACTTCTTTGATGGGATGGTATATGAACAAAAACTGTGCAACCCAAGATCTTTGGGGGAAGAGAAGTGATTAATCGATTCCAAGAAAAATGTTTTGAAGAAGTTTGATTGGGGTTTGATGGTTAAGAACTCGAGATGGTATTCTATTTATAAGATAAGAAGCGGTTAGGATAGCCTCTCCCTAGAGATATTTAGGAACATGAGTAGCAAACATGATTGAACGGGCAACTTCTAGTAAGTGCCTATTTTTACGTTCGGCAATGCCATTTTGTTGGGAGTGTTTGGACATGAACTTTGATGGACTATATTGTGTTTTGAAGATAGGGATAAAGAATTATATTAAAATATTTTCTTCCATTGTCAATGCGAAGAATCTGAATTTTCGTATGAAATTGAGTATTTATCATTTGATGAAATTTTTAAAAAATCTCCCCAACATCAGATTTTTCTTTTAAGAGAAATATCCAACATACTTGTGTATGATCATCAATGAACGACACAAACCAGTTTGCCCCCAAAATGTTATTGACTTGGGATGGCCCCCAAAGATCACTGTGAATAATTGAGAAAGGGTGAGATGATTGGTAAGGTTGACTCGAATATGGATTTTTGTGATGTTTGGACAATTGACACACTTCACAGTAAAAAAATTGATTTTTATTACTAAATAAAGAAGGAAACAATATTTTCAAATAGGGAAAATTGGGGTGGACAAGATGAAAATACCACAATATTATTTCTTGTTCACAACTAGAAAGTGAAGAGGTACATGAAAAATATAAACTTGAGTTACAACTTGCAATTTGAACTTGTTTACTGAGAAAATAACCATCTCTAAGAATGTAAAGGCCCTCACTCTTCTTGGCAATGCTAATCGTCCTCCTCGAATTCTGTTGCTGAAATTCACAGTGAGTGGAATAAAACAAAGCAATGCAATTCAAATCATAGGTAAGTTTACTTATTGACAAGAGGTTACAACTAAGATTCGGGACATGTAAAACTGAATTCAATGTAATTCCATTAGAGAGAGAAACTGTCCCTTTGCCAATTATGCTCGAGAGAGATCCATCAACAATCTTGATTTTAAAGCCATCAAAAGATTTAGAATAAGAAGAAAAAATTCTACTTATCCGGTCATATGGTCTGAGGCACCTGAATTGATTATCCAAGTTCTTGGAGTTGGGTTTTGAGCACTAAAGGTAGTAAGAAAAGTACATTTTTGAGCAATACTACCAGAACCTAGAATATTAGGACTAGGATGAGATTGGATGAAGAGCTCGGAAGTTTTCTGATCTTCGACAATGATGCTGGAAAAATCGATGGACTGTCTTTCACCGATCATGCTGATTTTTACCATCGGGAAGATTAAATTCTTTATCATTGATGATGCTCTAATACCATGTTGAAAAATACAACAAGCATTTTTGAAAATAATAATTTCATTGTATTTTTTATATATTAATGAATATAAAAAGATTATATATAAATAGCCTAGGAAAAGTAAAGAGTTAATAATAAAATCCTAAACAAACTCCTAAAATCATAGCAGATTAGAAGGGACAAAATCTAACTTTAAAAAAAAAAATAGATCCTAATAATTGAAAACCACCAAATCTGGAAGTGAATAAATGTGATTAAATCAAATCTCATCCGAATATGGTAAGGATTTCGATGCTCCAAATCTGATACTAACATCTCATTTGATTTTCCATAGATCCAAGAGGTTCTTGCCATTAGCCATGAAATTTCTCTTTTGAAATTTGTTCCCAAAATTCGAGAGGAGAAAGGATAACTCATATAGATTATGCATCTTCTATTATAAGTATAATGTGTGTCATGCTATGTAAGAGGCCTACTGCCATGTATGCTTTGAGTGTCTCGAGTAAATATCAGTCTAATTAGCACAAAGAGCACATGAAGGCTATGTAGTCGATCCTTGAGTACTTAAGAAGAACTATGGATCTCTTCATGACATATGACAATGGAGAGTTGAAACTATGGTGTTCTATTTATTCTAATTTTTTATCTGATGTAGATGACTCAAAGTCTATGTTTGAGTTCTTAATTACCCTAAATGGTAGTACGGTCAATTGAAAAAGTTCCAAGCAAAAGCAACAACAGATTCCACCACCGAGGCTAAGTACATTACAACATGTGATGTTGTAAATGAGGCAGTTTTTGGAAGTAAAATCCAAAATTTGTTTATAATTCCTTATATTGTTGACTCGATACTACAATAACAATGATGTCATTGTACAAGCTAAGGAGCCAATATCTCATCAAAGATCTAAGAACATCTTGAAATGATACCATTTAATCCAAGAGATCGTTAGTAGAGACAACGTCAAAGTGGAGAAAGTTGTCTAGATAGAAAATTTAATGGACTTACTAATTGAATCCTTAACGCAAAAGGTGTTTGAAGGACATATTGAGAAAACGAGCTTTAGATAAATTGGAAATTGACTCTAGGATAAGTAAAAGATAGTTAGAGTAGTGTTCGGTGAGTCAATTAGGCTGCTCACTTTATACTCTTGTAAAATCATTCTTTTTTGAGTGATATCAGTATTTATTTTAATTAAATTTAGATAAATTCACCATATTTTACATAGCTACAAGGCATAATTGCACATATGATAGTGATCATAAAACACGTCTCTATTGTTTTATTCTTAAATTGTTTTAAGTTGGAATCAATGAGATAGTACAAATAATGATTTAGCAAGGTTTAAACATACGATGCATGCTCATAAGAGAATGTCTTGTTTTATAGACATTGATGTAGGGACACTAGTGAACGAATATGAGTGTGTTTGTTAGGGAATAAGTATAATGAACAACCACCCCTCGAAAAATGTCTTTCTACAGGATCGCGGGTCTCTTTATTAGTTTCTATTTGTGGTGCACAATTTCCTGTGGCGACATGGGGACGTAACAAAGGAGATATCTCTTTCTATTTCTTTTCTGTACATGGAAAGTACAAAAAATCATCATATAATAAGGGAGGTTTGTGGTGATTTTTCACCACGATCATGAGCATATGCATAAATATACTCCTAAAAGATAAATGGATATAGGAAGTCGTGTTGTTGAGATCTCTTTAACTGTAAATATCTTTGAATTTCTTTCATAATGCGACTCATCTATACAGTAACAGTGTTTAATTATGAAAGTTAACTGGGAGTAGCTGACCCTCGTAGTCTGTTCTTGACCAAGTGCACCGCATAAAAATATTCCTCCTAGAGTAACTATTAATACGATAAGAGAAACTCTACAGAATTCTATATGTATCTATGAGATCGAGTTTCTAATTAAAAATGAGATACCATTGAATGTGGAATTTTGCATCTTATGGTAGTGCACAATTAATTATTAAATTTGAGGTACGTACTTTGATTTATTCTTTGATTACATGGATAATCGTACGAAAAATATTTTGAGTATAATTTAATTATATATGAAAGTTAATGGTAGCCAACAAATGATCCATCACCAATCTTAATGAATAGGGGAAAATTTTCACTATTCTTAACTTAGAAGTTATTGTTCTTAACTTAAAAGTCCTTGACTAAGGTGGATAAAAGTTAAAAAAAAAAAGAGTTTTTAAATTTTATTATTGAGTCAAATAACTAAGAATAGTTAAATAGCTTGGGTTATTTGAATTTCGACTTATAATTCATATCTTAGGTTTAATCGCAGGTTAATTGATGAAATGACTATACTTACGTAATATTTATAATTAGAAATATTTACCACTTCACCTTTGTTTAGGTTTTCATGACAGGTTGTTTCACGCTAACTATGATTGGTAGGTTCTTAAAATTAAAAAGTTAATTCTAAGAGAAATAATTATTTAGATTAATTAATTAAAATTATTTTAACTATTCAATTAAAGTCACACACAAATTTAGATAATTCCTTTTCTTACTAAGGAATATAATCCAATTATCAAATTAATAAATTAGGTAACTAGATTTATTAATTTATTAGCTTCAACTAATTCAAGTAATGGATTAATTTAGTTAATTGATAAGACTAATTAATTCAACCTAATGGGATTAATAGAAATGAGCAATTGGATTATTAATTAAATAATTTTTAATTAATTTATATTTTAAATTAATTGATAGGATTAATTAATTAGGCTTACAAAGATTTACGCCTAGATCCAATTGATGAGTTTGATGGATCAATACCCACTAGGAATGAAATTATAATCCTCTTAAAAAAGGAAAAGACACCTGGATGAATGCAGGATCGCATCCATAAAACGTATGATTGAACTAGGAAATTACCTTGTAAAGGTGGAATGCCAGATGGAGTGTATAGATTCCTTTACAGTTGAAACTTTACAGTTTTTGTGTGAAAATTTCAACCCTCTTGAACGAGGAAAAAAAAAAGTGAGAGAGAGAGAGATGTTCCCTCTCATTTTCTTTCTTTCTTATTTTGTGTTCTTTACTCTCCATATTGAATATAAAAAATCAAAAATAAAATTATCCATACATAAAATGTTGTGTTATTGCTCCCAAAATACCTAATCACTAATCTCTTAAGTAGGAATTCTCAAATCAAAGTTACTAGGAGAGACTTGATATTATAGGTATGAATCTACTTTAAAGGAATCATTTCCATTAAACGAAGGAAAGCATACTGATTAGGGCTAATCAAATGAGAATGAAGAATCGGGAAAATACACTAAACTCCTCCAACTTTGCCTATTGTTGCAAACACCTTTCTAAACTTATAAATGTAGCATTTATCCTCTAAATTAAATATTTAAAAAAATGACCTTCAATTCAATGAATTTAGGTAGTTTATAGAATATTTTAAATATTTTACACTTCAAATTTAATTTTAAATTCTTTTTTAATTATAAAAAATATTTTGAATTATGACATAATTCTTGTTGCATTTTTATCCAAAAGGATAAAAAATTTAATGAAAGTCTTTGTTAAATTTGAATATATGTGTGTATATATATATTTATTTAAATATCAATGAAGATATCCTTAATTATTTTTATCCAAAAGAGTTCAAAATTCATTTACATTCAATAATTAATACATTATTTTTAATTTAAATTTCAAAATATTTTTTCATGTTTAATATTTTTGAGTCTTTGTTATACACATTTGTTACTCTAATTTTTTAAATTTGATTTGTTTAAATTACTACTTATTTTAAAAGAAAACATAATTTAAAATGTTTTCTAATTAAAAATAAAATAAAATTGAATTTGGATTATAAAATATTCAAAATATATTAAAAATTATATAAATTAATTGTATTAAGGATAATTTTATTTAAATACTTAATATAAAAATATTACATTTGTAAATTAAAAGTTATTTATAATCATAATTGAAATTTAAGAGTGTTTATGTATTTTGCCCTAAAGAATAATATGCCAAAATCGCTGGTGGAGTAGAAATTACAATGGATGTCTAAATGTAATTTTAAAACGTCCAACAACTTGGTAGTAGAAATTTGTGTCATAATAAAATCCAATTGCGTTATTTTTTTTAACCAAGTCAAAATCAAACCCTTCTACAACACAATTACCTCTTTTTTTTTTTTTTTTGGGCTAAAATAACACAATTGCCTCATTACTTATTATATATTACTTAACAAATTACAACCCATATAACAAGACAAACTACTCCCCGAAAGCTCTGCTCCCTGCTTTGTAACGCCTCCCCCTCTTCTCCTCTTATCGACCAAAAAGGCAGAGTGAAATAAAGAAATCAAGATTCAACAATGGGGAAAGGCGGAGCTTTGAGCGAAGGTGTGGTGAAGAAGATCGTCCTGTCCTACACCTATGTGGCCATATGGATCTTCCTCTCCTTCACCGTGATCGTCTACAACAAGTACATCCTGGATCGGAAGTTGTACAATTGGCCTTATCCCGTCTCACTCACCATGATTCACATGGCTTTCTGTTCTTCTCTTGCGTATCTCCTCGTTCGCGTATTCAGGGTTGTGGATCCGGTCACCATGTCTTGGGATCTCTACCTCAAATCGGTCGTCCCAATTGGTCTTCTGTACTCTCTTTCCCTCTGGCTTTCTAATTCTGCTTACATTTATCTATCTGTGTCATTTATTCAAATGCTTAAGGCGCTTATGCCTGTTGCTGTATACACCATTGGTGTGCTGTTCAAGAAGGAGGGATTTAAATCGGAGACGATGGCGAATATGATCTCGATCTCGATTGGGGTCGGGATTGCGGCTTATGGTGAGGCGAAATTTGATTCTTGGGGGGTTATTCTTCAATTAGGTGCTGTCGCTTTTGAGGCCACCAGGCTTGTCATGATTCAGATCTTGCTTACTTCTAAGGGTATCACGCTCAATCCAATTACTTCTCTTTATTATGTGGCCCCATGCTGCTTGGTTTTCTTGTTTTTCCCGTGGGTTTTTGTTGAGTATCCGATATTGAGGGAGAATTCAAGCTTCCATTTTGATTATGTGATTTTTGGGACCAATTCTTTCTGTGCATTTGCGCTGAATCTAGCTGTGTTTTTGCTTGTTGGGAAGACGTCTGCTTTGACCATGAATGTGGCTGGTGTGGTGAAAGATTGGCTCTTGATTGCCTTCTCCTGGTCTGTTATTAGGGATACTGTGACTCCAATCAATCTGTTTGGTTATGCATTGGCTTTCTTGGGTGTTGCATATTACAATCACTCAAAGTTGCAGGCCCTCAAGGCAAAGGAAGCGCAGAAGAAGTCTCAGCAGCCTGATGAGGAGGCTGGAAGGTTGTTGGAGGAAAGGGAAGGGGAGAATAATGGAGCTAAGAAGAATGAGTCCCAAAATTGATTGGCTGGTATTTGATCTCCTACAAGATGACTTTTTGCTAGGACAAGTTGGGGAGTGGAAGCGAAGTTGAACTCTTGGGGATCGATGGATGCCTTACTTAGGTTCTGTTTTTGGTAGGCAGTCTTAGGAATTTTTAATATATGTTGGTCTGAGTTATCTTTTTTAACCTTATTACATGTTGCCGCTTCATGTTACTGGAAATTTTGAGGCTTGCTCAAATTTTCAAGAATGTGTTTGTGACCTGATGGTGACTTGAGGCTCATGGTTCTAAGTCTTTATGATACAATACAACTAATTTGAAACTGTTTTTGTTAAATTGTGGTTGTCTTTTGGCTAATGACCTAGTATTTATTTCATTTCATGTGATTCACTGGAACTTTTTTGATCTTCCACACATCATTACATGCCTTGCAATCTTGTTTGTTTATCTATATTCTCCTGCATATCAAATCCGCAACTTTCTTTTTCTTCTGGTTATTATTTTATTTTTATTGTTGTTATTATTATTATTATTTTATTTTTATTTTTTTTGTTGGGGCGGGGGTGGTAAAAAAAATATAAGTTCATTATGGTGCATTTGCAGTATGATGTAATTGTTGGCAAAGGTAATTATATTTTGGCGTTTGATTGATGTTACTATTTATTGTTTCTCTGAGCCTTTCTCTCTCTCTTCCCATTTTGGTAGAATCAGGAAACATAGTTCATATAGCTGATTAAGATTCCTTTCCTCTTTAAGTTTTACTCTATTGTTATATAGTAGCTACATTAGTCATCCTTTTGAATGTCAAAGGTGCCCCTTGGGTGATTTCCATGGTTTCCATAGGGTGGAGGTGGAGGTGGAGGTGGAGGTGAGGTGGAGGTGGAGGTGATGGGTCATTTCATGATGTTGGAGATATTGAATATTGAATGTTTCTCGTGGACTTCCAATAGGTTAGAGTCGATTTAAGTAATAATTTTGGTTAAAGTCCGTGTGCTTGGGCCCCAAAAAAGAAAAAAGAAAGAATATAGCCTGCGGATGGGGCAGGTTAGAGACTTCAAAGATTAAAGGTCCTCTCTTAAATGCAAAGCTTAAACACTCATAAACATGCAGTCATTGAAGAAATGATTTGATCGTTATATTTTTGTACCAATGCACTCAATAGCTTTTAGGTTGATGTTTGTGAGACTAGCCCATGGGGTAAGCTGTCTAATCTCTCACTATCTGGAGCTGAATCCATTCCTTGTGTCCATCATTTTTAATATGTGTGGCAATACTCATGCTGAATTGTAAATAATTCTATAACTAGCACTCTGCCTGAACCTTCATTTTGTACTCAACAGCGTTGATTATATGAGGGTAGTGAAGTTGCCAACTAGTGGAGTTATGAATGGAAGATGAACAGAAGAAGGTTCACGTGTTTGCCAGGTTTCTGTTAAACTAGACTATCATATACAAGTAGATCGTTCTTTAATGTTGTTCTTTCTGCACACATGCTTTAAGTAGCTTGTGCACTTCTGCTCATAGCTGTAGGTGTTGCCACATTTTCTGACCTGGCTACATGTTGCTTGATCACATTTTATTAACTGCCAATGTAAAATTTCTGGTGCTTGATTTGTACTTCACTTGTTTTACCTTCGTCTCAACTGCTTTTGGAACAATATTTGGCTGAAAGGAAATTTATTATGCGAGTATATGAGAACCTAGAAATTGAGTCAAGTAATGTGTCCTTGCAATTTAGAAAAAGCATCCAATAATTGGGAAATCACCGGATACTCCATCTCCAAACCCCTCACCCCAAAAAAATAAAAATAAAAATAAAATTAATCATATGAATTGAGGGTTTTTGTGAGTAGGTGGCCCAAACATGTGGCTGTTCATTAATTCCTTTGAAGGTTGAACCTTACCATTTTTTTTTTTGATTGATAAATAAATTGTGATAGTGCTTTTATCTATATGCAAAAGTCTAAATCATCATTCAATTTTAAAATAGTAATTTGTGTACATGCGTGTATATATATAGATATATATTGAGGCACAAGCCCAAATAGGTATCAGCCAAATATCAGTCCAACAAACCAACTCTACTTATCCACAATTAATGGGTTGAAATGCTAAAGTTAAAGCCCACGAAGTTTATATAGACTTCGAACCCATGAAAACTCTACAATGGGCCATAAAACTCCAAGCCCATGAAAACTTTCCACTTAACCACTATAAATACAGGAACTTCATAATCATAAGGTACGTAATTAATTAAACCTTAAACACTCTCTAGCTTCCTAGTTTAAATCATCTGCCCAGTTTATTAACTTGAGTATTGGAGAGTTTTTACCGGACAATCCCTCAACACCCTTAACGACTTGTTCGTAACGCAGGTAGTGACTCATTAGCTTCCTAGTTCTGCAGCTTTACAACTCATCAACTTTGTAAGTATAAGGTGATTTCCATATCATTTTAGTGATGTATGTGGGAAGTTATTTCCTGATCATTGAAAAATATAGACCAGATCTAGAGCAGTTAAAGAGGCTAGTATCCAAGAAAGCGATCCACCAGCAAGGTGAGCTCGAGGTCCGGCAATTGACCCCCTAGTTGCAAACGCCACAATGATGGTGGCGCCCGATGACCACCACCCAACAATCCGAATGAACCAACCTCCATCACATCATGATGAACCAATGACACATAACATTGAGAAGGCGCTATGGAGGATAATCGAAGAGGCAAGTACCCGAGCAGTTGTTGAAGCCATCGCCAATTTGTTGCAGCCCATCATACAGAGCAGTCCCTGGTAACACCCCAAGGAAGTTGCAGTTCCACTCGTCTCCCAGAGCAAAGCGACTCAAGGCCCGCAACTCCACATTGCAGGGCCTCTAAAGCACGAGAATAGGTGAGCAACTGCATCTCTGAACCAGAAGAGAGAGCTAAGCGACGAGGTGATTCCAACGCAGCACACACCGTGCCACTGACTAACCCACTGGGATCTCGCGCTCACACTATGCAACCAACTCACCTGCCATGATTACATACTTTCGTGGAGGACGCCAACCCGCTAGTAGTTATTTCCCGAAGTGCATTTTCTATGACCATCTTAGCATATTCCCTTCCCGTAGGGGTTAAAATAACCAACTTAGCGAAGTATGATGGAACTAGTGATCATCAAGAGCATATCAATAGGTCATACGTGAAGGCTAACCTATATGACTTAAGCGATGCTGCCTACTGCAAGATATTTAGAACCACATTGACGAAGCGAGTTCTAATTTGGTTCAATCAACTACTTGGAGGAACAATTACTAGCTTAGAACAACTCATACAACAATACCTCCATCTGTTCTCCATTAATCGCAAGTATCCAAAGACAACTGCATATCTGTTCTCGGTCGCCCATAAGAAAGGAGAGTCCCTCCGCCACTATGTCCGATGTTTCGTGGAAGGTGTCCAGGAGATCCCCCATGTCAACCATGAGTTGCTGACATGGATAATACAACAAAATCTCCACCATGGAAGACTCAAGGAATCTATAGCTGGAAGGCCTCCAGTGATACTGGAAGAGTTGTTGAAGCCATCGAAGAAGTATATCCGCACTAAGGAGATAATGGGACTAACTGATCCCAAAAAGAGAAAGCAACGGGAGGATGAAAGACTAGAGGAAGGAAACAAACTTCAACTACATACACCCGATTTGCTCTCCTTAATGCCCAATGTTAAAATTTTTTGTGTGGCCGAGTAACAAGGCTTAGTCTAGCCACCTCGTCCATTAAGAGAAAGCTCTAAAAGAGTAAAATCCGACAAATATTGTTGTTTTCATATAGATAGAGGGCATACTACTAAGGACTATTTTCATCTAAAATAGGAGATTGAGAGGCTGATCTGTATGGGCCACTTGACTGAGTTTGTGGATAAGGCCACCAACTAATGCCGCGATCAGTGTCAACATGATTCTCCTAGGCAACGTGAGCGACCTAGAGAGAAAGATGGAGAAAGTAGACAGAGATATAGGGGCTGCACAGGAGAAGAAAACCTACCTATACAGGAGTAATAGAGGTCATCTCCAGGGGACCATGTCACAGCCTCCCAACAATATGTATAAAAATATATATAAACAACCCGTGCAACATAATTTTGCACGTATGCATGTGTATAACTTTTTTTTTTCTACTCAATTCAATAAAGCATTAATAAAAGTAAAGTGGTTTCATATCCTGTCACACTTTATATACATAGGTAGTTATTAAACATTAACCAAGTCTATCAAAAACATTACAAACCCAAACTCTCTATCACAAAGGAGTTTTGAAAGTGATATATAGGATAAAGTTACTAATATAATACAATAACTGTAAAAGAAAAAACACAGCCCACAAAATAGTCCAACAGGTCGTCATCCAAGTACATCATCATCTTTGAAAGCCTGTAGGAGCTCCACTGCCAGCTAGTAAACCAGAGGTCTCAAGTCTCACCATGTTCACCTACAATGCATGAACTACATGAGCTAACGCTCAATAAGTAAAAATCATGCATGACAAGAGTATGCTATAAAATCTTATGCAACTCAACTCTAAGATATGATCCTATAAATGTGTCAAATTGAGTACTCATAATCAAAGATTTTTTATTAAAAATCACTTCATTTATTGGGCCTTGGCCCACCTACTATGCACCCGATAGAGTTCTGAACAATATCAATAATCACATGGTCATAAATAAATTGACTCAGTCCAAGGGCTCTCTGGGATCACCAGAGGTTCACCCCCTATCTTCCCCAGTGATCCTCCAAAAGTTTTTCCACTGGCGGGGTCAATAATGGTACAGTCAAGTGGTCCACCCTCTTGTGACCATCAGAGGTACACCCCCTGTCAACCCCTATGATTCTTCGAGAAGTAACACTCGCGGTGCCCCAAAATATCATATAAGCACGCCTCGGATGCCTCAGTACACTAGTATTGGCCAACCAAAAATATTTTCTTTCTGAAAACCAAGTCTCAAATCATATCGTGCATGTAAGAACTCCACTATACTTATATGCCGTGCATGCACATGTAAATGCTCATGAATGTTATGTTCAATATGAAATGCAAGTTATCTTGCTCTAATATCATCAACATATTAGGTATAAATGCTTCAAGAAATACTATATTCATGCATTGTAGTTGTAAATGGATTTTTACTTACCTTTCACTTGGTTGGTGGCTTAGTCTAAATTTGTTTATTAATTCTCCTCCAATCTTAGATGTAAAATAGCTTGTAATATTACCCAACATCAAGCACCATTCTCAATCTGACAAGTCGAAAGCATAAAATATCATACTAAGACCTCAAACACCAAGCTATCTAGGTTTTACAAAATAGAACCAAATCTAGTCCCTCTAATACATTAATTTCTCATCTTAGATACATGTAAACATCATATAATTAAAGTATTATAACTCTAATATCATGTACCTAATTGTTAACACTCAATAGCAACATGTTTAGGTTAAAATATGCTAAGTTATCAAATGAGACATATTCACATTTTCATATTTACTTGTTCAATTTAGTTGCATGATAATTTTGACATCCCTAAGCATATCCAATCACTCCCAAATTTTTACCACACTTAGATAACATGTATGTCAATGTAACCATATCATAGAATTGCTAAAACTCATGGATATAGCTCTCAAGTTTAGCTCTCTTCACAACATACTAAAACATATTATTTTCCTACCGTGACAATTTTGCACACTTCGGCACCCTTAAGTATATTCAATCACTCCAAAATTTTCACCATACTTATATACATATATAAGGAGACAACCAGGTTAAAGTACTGCCAAAATTAATGGATATATTACTGTAAAACCAACCCCATTCACATAGGACAAAATCTGAAATTTAAAGAACAAAGTTTTGAGTATCTCTTTAATTATCACACTATATTTCAATTTGTAACCTCTCTAAACTTACATAGATCACCTAAACTCATATATACACATATATGGTAAAATACATAGGTTTTAATCAAGTTATTATACATATATAAAGTTTTAATATAAAAAATCAGCAAGTATACAGTTTCTGTCCCTAATAATTTTAATTGTGATTTTGCAACTAAAAATCCTTCTTTTGTGAATTATAAGACCACAAATAACATCCTAACATAATTATAAACAATAATAGAAGCTTTAAAAATCATAAACCCTAAAAGAATTCAAGAACTTAAATAAAAAACATGAGTTAAATTTACCTATGCACAGTTGTAAGTTCCTACTTGCTCTTCCCTACTTCATTTTGCTTCCTTCACCTTTTTTCTTTACTTGGAATTACTTGAGAGAAAATTCTAAAATTTCATATGAAGGTTTTGATGTGAAATAGCTCAGAAAATGTTTTATGGTCCTGTTCAATGATAGAAATGAAGAAAGGTTGAGGTGAAAGCTTGAGGTGGCAAAAGTTGAGGTGGCAAGTGGTAGTTCAAATCTAATATTTTTCACGCCTTATACAGCTCCAATCTAGTGTTTCTAAATATTTATTTATCTATTTACAACCTATTTTAATTTCTATATGATCGGATAATAAATGTTTACCCTAATTTTTTAATCATTCATTCGGTCTCTAAATCGATTGACACTCGATTCTTATATAATTATCTAGTTTGCATTTCTAAATTCATATACATATATGGACCTTGTAATATAACACTTAAATCATATTATATCATGTCCAATATCCTAAGTATGTTAATCTATGGATGTATACATTTAAAACACCTCGATCTAATTGAATCGAATCATATAAGCTTACTAGTGACACCTTTAACACTTCTAAAATTATAACATATAACCTATGAATATCCAATATATTGACCAATCTATTCTTTTTCTTATCTATATATAAAATTACTTAATTAAGTTATAGGATCTCAACACTAACATCAAGTGATAGCATTAGAGGTATAATGATTAAGAATGCTATAAAGATGCAATGTAGATGTTAATGCAAATTAGCATATAAGTAGCATGTAGTGCATGAATCATATTGGTCAAGTGAGTAGTGTGAGACTTGGGTATTACATCTTCCCTCCTTATTAAAATTTCGTCCTCGCAATTTACTTATTGAAAGAGTTCTGGATACTTAACTTTCATATTATCTTTCCTTTCTCAAGTAGCTTCTTCTGTTGATTGATTTCTCCATAATTCTTTAACCAATGGGATTGTTTTATTTCTGAGTTGTTTTACTTGTCGTAAAAGAATCTCTACAGTTCTTTTTTCATAACTCAAATCTTCTTTCAGCTCTATAGATTCATTCTTCAGAATATGAGATGGATTCGTAATATATTTCCTCAACATAGATATATGAAATACATTATGCACTTGAGACATTGATCCAGGTAGGTCGAGTTTGTAAGCAACATCCCCAATTCGTTCAATATCCATTTTCTGTAATTCAATTAACTATGGTTTCTGAGTCAAAGCTAAAACTGCAGTATTTTGTGTTGATTTCTTACTCAATGCATCAGCCACAAGATTAGTTTTACCAGCATGATAGTTGATAACACAATCATAATCTTTCACTAACTTCAACCATCTTCGCTGTCGCATATTTAACTCTTTTTGGGTGAAGAAATATTTTAAGCTCTTGTGATCAGTATATATCTCACATCGTTCACCATACAAATAATGTCTCCATATCTTAAGTGCAAACACCACCGCAACAAGCTCTAAATCATGTGTGGGATAATTCTTCTCATACTCTTTAAGCTGTCTGGATGCATATGCAACTACTTTACCATTTTGTATCAATACACATCCAACCCATTTTTTGAAGCATCACTGTAAACCACAAAGCCTCCAGTACCTGATGGAATAGAAAGAATAGGAGTTGAAGTTAACCTCTTCTTCGAAAACTTTTCTCACAAGCGTCCGTCCATTTAAATGCCACACATTTTCTAGTTAATTGTGTCAAATGAGAAGCTATTTTGGAGAATCCTTCATAAAATCTACGATAATATCCAGCTAAACCCAAAAAACTTTGTACTTTTGAAGACGTTGTAACCAACTATTAATAGCTTTTATTTTACTTGGATCTACAGATATTCCTACTCCTAATATTACATGTCCCAGAAATACTATTCGATCAATCCAAAATTCACATTTCTTAAATTTAGCATATAGTTGTTTCTCTTTCAAAACCTCTAAAATCATTCTTAGATGTTCACCATGCTCTTCTTTTGTACTAGAGTAAATCAGGATATCATCAATAAACACAATAACAAATTTATCAAGAAAATTTTTAAATACCCGGTTTATCAAATCCATAAAATCTGTTGGTGTAATTTGTCAACCCAAATGGCATCCCCAAAAATTCATAATGTCTATATCGCGTGCTAAATGCTGTCTTGGTGACATCATCCTCTTTTATTTTTAGTTGATGGTACCTAGATCGCAGATCAATTTTTGAAAATATAGATGCACCTTGGAGCTGATCAAATAAGTCTTCTATTCTAGACAGATGATACTTAGTGTTGATTGTAATTTTATTTAAATCTCGGTAGTCTATACACAGTTGCATTGTACCATCCTTCTTGCACACAAATAGAACGCGGTGCACCCCATGGTGAAAACCTAGGTCTGATAAAACTTTTATCTAATAATTCATGTATTTGTATCTTCAATTCTTTCAACTCAGCTACTGTCATTTGGTATGGAGCTTTAGATATTGGATGTGTTCCTGGATTTAGTTCAATGACAAACTCTATCTCACGATCTAGTGGTAATCCAGGAAGATCATCAAGAAATACTTCTAGATATTCCTGAACAACTGGCACTTCACCGAGGATAGGATGGTGTTGTTCTTCAATGCTCATAACACTTGCCAAATATCCTTCACAACTACTATCTAATAATCTTTGTGCTCTTAATGCTGATATAATTGGAAATTTGAAACTTTGTACGATTCTAATTAAGGTGAATGGTTCTTCATTAGGAGGTTGAAAAGTTACTGTCTTTCTTAGACAATCTATTGTAGCCCGATACTTTGACAACCAATTCATACTCAAAATCATATCATAGTCATTCATGGCCAATACAATTAAATCAGCATAGAGTTCTCTATTTTCAATGGGAATAGCACAATCTCTTAAAATATGGTTAGTTTGTTTTGAATCTCTAGAAGGGATTATCACATTATAACTGTCCTCAATAGTATCAGGTACTCTACCCAGCCTCTTTACATACTCAGTGGATATAAATAAGTGTGTAGCTCCAAAATCAAATAATACAAATGTTGGGGTACCAAAGATAGAGAATTTACCTATTACCACTGATGGGTTCGCCTCAGCATCTGATCTAGTGATGATAAAGACTCTAGTTGGTACTTTTCTTTATCCTATTGGATTTAGATTATCTGGATATGCTCTGGCAATATGTCCAACCTTCCCACACATAAAGTAGGTTCCAGTCTCCGTCAGGCAGACTCCACTGTGGTGACCACCATATTTAGGACAAGCAGGTGGCGACATCAGTGATTTGCCTTGATTAATCTTTGTACGCTTACTCTGATCCCATTGTTGTTGCCCTTGTCCATGTTAGAATTTAGATTTTTGATTATATATTTGAAATGGTCTCTTCGTTCATTTCCAACCCATCGTTGCCCTGTGTTCTTGCTTAAATTGGCGTTAAATCTCCTGAGCATGAGAAATTCTAAGTTCAGCTTATTCTGCCACTAAAGCTCTCTCAGCAACTTGTGAGTATGTCACTTCTTGGATTCCTGCCATATTCACATCTCTATATAGCTCTGGTCTCAAGCCTTTAGGAAACTTTTCAACTTTCAATGCATCAGTATTGACATATGTGTGGCAAATCTGGATAGCTATTCAAACTTACGAATGTATTATCCAACTGTCATAGTTCCTTGTCGTAGCTGTATAAATTCATTCATCTTTATTGCACAAACTGGAGCTGTGAAGTATTTATTTTGAAACAAATCTTTGAATCTATCCCAAGTCATGACAGTGATGTCTTCGATGCTTCTCATTGTATCCCACCAATGTCCAGCACTGCCTCGAAGCATAAAGGATGCACACATCACTTTCTCTTCTTTTGAAACTCTACTTTAGTAAAACATATTTTCAAGAGTTCTCAACCAATCTTCAGCAACTGTAGGATCTAGTATATCCTCAAATACTGGTGGGTTCAGTTTTCTGAATCTTTTCCAACTATCTCCACCTATTCTACTCGGGGTTGTGGTTGAACCATTTCAGCCCTTGGTTGTCCACCCATATCCCTCTATTGGATAAGTTGCTAAATTTGTTCTGATTGTCATTGCAACAAGCTCTGTAAGTCGATTGATGATAACATCATGATCATTATTCAGAATAGGTGTTTGCTCTCCTGAGGTTCTGGCTGCCACTACTATTTTCACCCCTTATTCTCACCATGACTACAATACTATTTTGTTTATAACAAATGGCCAATATAATTCCTGAAATATATAATGCAATATAACAAAAAATAAAACTTACTAGCATGGTTGTGCTGCACAAGTTCTAATATCATGTACATGGACAGTCTACAGAATCAAGATTTAGGCTCTGATACCACTCTTCATCACAGCTTCCCTATAAAAATATATATAAACAACCTGTGCAACATAATTTGTGCACGTATGCATGTGTATAACTTTTTTTTTCTACTCAGTTCAACAAAACATTGATAAAAGTAAAGTGTTTTCATATCCTGTCACACTGTATATACATAGGTAGTCATTAAACATTAACCAAGCCTATCAAAATCATCACAACCCAAACTCTCTATCACAAAGGAGTTTTGAAAGTGATATACAAGATAAAGTCACTAATATAATAATAATAACTGTAAAATAAAAAACACAGCCCACAAAATAGCTCAACAGGTCGTCATCCAAGTACATTGATCTTCGAAAACCTATAGGAGCTCCACTACCAGCTAGTAAACCAGAGGTCTCAATTCTCATCATGTTCACCTATAATGCATAAACTACATGAGCAAACGCTCAATAAGTAAAAATCATGCATGACAAGAGTATGCTATAAAATCTTATGCAACTCAACTCTAAGCTATGATGCTATAAATGTGTCAAATTGAGTACTCATAAATCAAAGAGTTTCTATTAAATGCATATGTAAATGCTCATGAATGTTATGTTCAATATGAAATGCAAGTCATCTTGCTCTAATATCATCAACACATTAGGTATAAATGCTTCTAGACATACTATGTTCATGCATTGTAGTTGCAAATTGATCTTTAACCTTTCACTTGGTTGGTGGCTTAGTCTAGATTTGTTTATTATTCTCATCCAATCTTAGATGTAAAATAGCTTGTAATATTACCCAACATCAAGCACCATTCCCAATTTGGCAAGTCGAAAGCATAAAATATCATACTAAGACCTCAAACACCAAGCTATCTAGGTTTTACAAATTAGAACCTAATCTAGTCCCTCCAATACCTTAATTTCTCATCTTATATACATGTAAACATCATATAATTGAAGTATTATAACTCTAATATCATGTACCTAATTGTTAACACTCAATAGCAACATGTCTAGGTTGAAATATGTTAAGTTATCAAATGGGACATATTCACATTTTCATAGCTTCCCAAGTTCAGCTCTCTTCACGACATACTGAAATAGATTGTTTTCCTACAGTGACAGTTTTGCACACTTCATGACATTAATAGTTTTGGCACCCTTAAGTATATTCAATCACTCCAAAATTTCCACCATACTTAGATAACATATATAAGGAGACAACCAGGTCAAAGTACTGCCAAAATTAATGGATTTATTGCTGTAAAACTGGCCCTATTCACATAGGATAAAATCTAAAATTTAAAGAAGATAGTTTTGAGCATCTCTTTAATTATCGCACTATATTTCAATTTGTAACCTCTCTAAACTTACATAGATCACCTAGACTCATATATACACATATATGGTAAAATACACAGGTTTTAATCAAGTTATTATACATATATAAAGCTTTAATATAAAAAAACAGCAAGTATACAGTTTCTGTCCCCAGTGATTTTTATTGTGATTTGGCAACTAAAAATTCTTCTTTTGTGAATTATAAGACCACAAATAACATCCTAACATGATTATAAATAATAATAGAAGCTTTAAAAATCATAAACCCTAAAATAATTCAAGAACTTAAATAAAAAACATGAGTTAAACTTACCTATGCACAGTTAAAGAGTTCCTACTTGCTCTTCCCTACTTCCTTTTGCTTCCTTCACCTTTTTTTTTCTTTACTTGGAATTACTTGAGAGAAAATTCTAAAATTCCATATGAAGGTTTGGGATGTGAAATAGCTCACAAAATGGTTTATGGTCATGTTCAATGATAGAAATGAAGAAAGGTTGAGGTGGAAGCTTGAGGTGGCAAAGGTTGAGGTGTCAAGTGGTGGTTCAAATCTGATATTTTTCACACCTTATACAGCTCCAATCTAGTGTTTCTCAATATTTATTTATCTATTTACAACCTATTTTAATTTCCATATGATCGGATAATAAATGTTTGCCCTAATTTCTTAACCATTCATTCGGTCTCTAAATCGATTGACACCCGATTCTTAAATGATTGTCTAGTTTGCATTTCTAAAACCATATACACATATGGAACTTTTAATTTGACACTTAAATCATATTATATCATGTCCAATATCCCAAATATGTTAATCTATGGATGTATACATTTAAAATACCTCGATCTAATTGAATCGAATCATATAAGCTTACTAGTGACACCTTTAATACTTCTAAAATTATAACATATAACCTATGAATATCCAATATATTGACCAATCTATTCTTTTTCTTATCTACATATAGAATTACTTGATTAGGTTATAGGATCTCAACCATTAACATCAAGTGATAGCATTAGAGATATAATGATTAAGAATGCTATAAAAGATGCGATGTAGATGTTAATGCAAATTAGCATATAAGTAGCATGTAGCGTATGAATCATATTGATCAAGTGAGTAGTATGAGGTTTGGGTATTATAGAACAGCAAGTATAGACTCGTCAAGTGCTCGAAGAGCCCTAGCACGCGCAGTGAGTGGAGCTAATTCTCACTTCCCCACCAGTTGTCCAACTGAGCAAGTATACTACCTACATAAACTACAAATGAGCTTATATTTGGATAACTCGACCAAGGACGATGGGAGGAACATAATGATGCCCTTGTTATTTAAGCTACTCTCTTGAACTTTTGGGTGAAGAAAGTTCTAGTTGATAGTGGGAGCTTTGCGGGCATCATCTTTTATGACGTGTTCGTGAAGCTTGGCATTAACAATGCTCAATTGAACTCAGTAAATACCCAACTAACCGGATTCAGAGGTAAAGTAGTAGAAACACTTGGGAAGTCACCATTCCTCCCTCCCTAGGATCCTATCCTAAAAGAGCCACAAAAATAGTTATGTTCCTAGAGGTCGACGCCCCTTTAATGTACAACATGAAATTAGGGAGACCTAGCTTGAATTTATTTCATGCTGTAGCTTCTATGTGCCACATGAAGTTAAAGTTTCAGACCAATGAGGGAATTGGTGAGGCCGTCAGAGTCCAGCGAATGGCCAAAGAATATTATGCAAATACTTTATGAAAAAACATTTGAAAGTTTAAAGCGATAGGGGGTGGTGATGATCCCCCAATAAATGGAAGTAGTAGCTTGTACATTCCATAGGTAAAAATTTAAAATGTAAAGAGATGCCCAAAGAAGAGAGAAGAAAACTTGAAAGCATGAGGCTAAAACCCATCGAAGAGTTGAAGATAATTGAGTTATTCCCCAATGAATATTCAAAGATGAGAAACTGAAACTAAGATGCTTCATTTAGTTTTTAGTCCAAAGACTTGAAGTTTGTGTCTAGATTTATGCTTATCCTAAAAAGTGGGACGATTAGTTGGAAAGAGTTTCAAACTTGTAACAACCATAGATTCTACTACCATGGTTGAATACATCGTGGCATGTGATGTTGTGAAAAGAGACTGTTTGGATGAAAACTTCATCTAAGTGTTAGGTGTAGCTAGTTCACTTAGCAGTTCATTTATCCCGCGATGCCATATTAGGTGGACCGGTTTCATCACGGTAGATGTATCCTTTTGAATAGTATTTGGGAACACTTAAGAAGTATGTTCGCAATAAGGCAAGATCCGAGGGGTTTATTGCAAAGGGATATGTTGTGAATGAAGCGTTAACTTTTACATCTTTGTATTTGGGTCAAATTGAAACATGATTTACTAGACCGGAATGTAACAAAGATATTAGTCAATCTATTTCATGCACCTTAAGTATTTTCAATCAACAAGTAAGAGTGATGGGCAGCCAGCGAAATCATAAATTGTTATTTGTTTTACGTAAGAAAGCACACTGGTATGTTCTCAACAATTGCAAAGAAGTCAACCGATATAGAAAGTAAGTTTTCCAATTAATTTCTATTTTTTTCCTCATAATTTTGATTACACGTTATAATACTTGTATATATATTATGCAGTGAACATTTACAAATTCTTTCGGCCATATTTCATTCAAACAACATTCTACAATGTCATGAGGTGGAATTTCCACAGTGGTTTAGGGACAAAATGATTAGGCTAAGAACTTTGAAAGATCTTGAGGCCACAAATGAGCTATACTCCCTAGCATTGGGACCTGATGTTGAAGTTAGACTATATGATGCTTGTATTGTTAATGGTGTTCAGTACCATACAATTTCTTGTGATACTCGTCGGACTACTCAAAATAGTGGGGTTAGTGTACCATCATCCGATGATGGGGAAAATTTGGATTTTTTTGGAGTTTTGAAGGATGTTGTAATATAGTTTTACGCATCAGGATATAAGGTACACTTATTCTAGTGTGATTAGTTTCAGTGTAACCCAAAAAAAAATCAGTCGTGCAAGAGTTTGGTCTTACATGTATTGATACGTCTGAGATATGGTACGAGGATGACCCCTTCATTTTAGCAACTCAAGCTAGACAAGTTTATTACTTAGATGATATAAAATGTAGAGAATCTTGAAAAGTTGTGCAAAAGATTCAACATCGAGAAATATATGAAGTGATCGAAAATGAAGATGATAATAGCGACGAACTTGAACCGCAAAGCAGTTCTAACAATGAGCCTAATCAGAAAATTTCATCAGAAATTTATAGGATTTCATTATCATGTGATGATTTATGCTAAGCATCATAGTTGGATGATTAGGGAGCCTAGGCTAATATGATTGGTTTAATTTTACGCATGATTGGTTATTTTTGGATTTTAATTAAACTAAGGCCTGCGAATCTTGCGTTTCTCTGGGTTTTTTTTTAATGTACTTCTACCTCCCTCCTATGTACCTCCTATTGGAATTGCACCAAGATTTCTTGTAGCTTTAGCAAATGTAATAAGAATAGAATTTATCAGTGGGGTTTATATTTTTGTAATTTGGCGTACATCATAAAAAGATGGAAAAAAAACAAGGTATAAATGCCATGAATGTGTGGGATACATTTATGTAATAGATAGGTCTATTTGTATTTTAATTCGTGATGATTTAGAAATTCCACATCTTTACAGAGTAGACATTCAGCCTCAATATATAGAATTATTGGATACACAATCAGGGTTCTCTGAGGACATGCATAATTTCATTAATGATTAAGACGAGGATACTGAATTAGAGAGTAATGGAGAAGAGCAAACATTTCTATCTAATGATGATACTAACTAATTTCATGGTATTAACTATTAACTTTTATTTTACTTCAATTTGTTAAGTATTTTTTACTTATTTAGCTCCATTGAACAATATGTTAGTTGTCTCATTCAATGTCCGATATTTATATCTTTTGATTGAGTCTAATAAATGAATTTTATTTTTTTCAGTCACTCGCTAGCAATTGTTGTATTATTTGATTTGCCTCTTACTACAGCCAGACAATAAGTTTTTTAAATAGTTTAAATAAAAATTGTATTAATTGTAATGTGTCTAACCATATGTTTGTCTTTTGTAGGTATGCCTCTTAAAAACGGATTGAGGATCAACCCATTATTGATTTAGCTTCCACAGATATGCATATGGAGGGTACATCTGATGGTTTGTTTCATTTTATAAATCTTTCTTATTATTTTTGTTATATAATAATTATGTTGAACAATTATCTAACACTTTTGTTAATATTTTGTAGCTCCTACATAAAATAAACATAGAGACACGAGCAACATACAGAAATAGGCTCAGACGCCAGTTAGAATCCGGGGAAAAAATCCCCCTCACATTTTACAAGTGTCATGGTCGTCCTATAGGGACAAATGCATCATCTTTTATGACTGAGCTCGATGTTGCCATGAAGAAGTTTGCACTGCTCCAAGTGACTGATTTGATAAAGATTACAGAGGAGCAAAAGTGGCCTATTTTTGATCGATTATCGTTAGTATAAGTATTCAAATTATATTTATCAATTTAAGTTCTATTTTATATGTTAAATGTTAAAAAATCTTCTTTTTTTGTAGGATATATTTACTGTAGACTTTGGTATAGGACCAAAGTCGGTTAGAAATGAGATCGATAAATTGATGAGTGCCTGATACCGCAACCACCGCCAGAAGATACACAAATATTACAAAAGTCTCACACACCTATCTTGGGATGATCGATTAAAACAAATGCCCAATGATTTGTGTGAGATTTAGCCGATTAGGAGTATTTGTGCAGATTGTTCGAGTCTGATGAATTTAAGGTAATAGTATTTGATCTTATTTTAGTTAAAATGGTGACTAAATGAGGTACTATGTATTACACTTGCTCACTTATCTACTATCACCATCTTATTCATATTTACTATTTATTATTTCTTTACTTAGATTTATTTAAGTCTCTTAAATATTTTAGTAATTTGGTGAAAACATGAAGAACTCGTAACTTAGTTAAATCTTATATTTAGTATTAATTAACTTTTTTTATTATAAATTAACTTTTTTTTGCAGAAACGTTCAAAAATCAACTCTACAAATCGTGCTAAGTTGCCATACAATCATCATGGAAGTTCAAAATCTTTTCTGCAATATAGTTACGACGGTGTAAGTGTAAACTATTTAGTTTCAATGAACTTATTATTTGATTCATCTTTAATGTAAAGAAATGTTATTTGCAGGCCGATGGATCTAGCAGAAAGGACCGGATCACCCTCTTTAATGAAACGCATTATAGCTCAATGAAAAGGTGGATAGGAGAAAGAGCTAATAGTGCATATGTAAGTATTGAATACATTTAGTTGTTTTGGTTTTATGTAATATTTTGAACTATATATTTAAGTTTTTAACATATTTATTGATTTTAGGATGAGATGATGCGACTTCAAGAGGAGTACCGACAGACACAGACTCACACTCAGATAGATACCGGGGATGACACTTACCATCTGGATGACATACAGATTGTAGATAGAGTATGTGATCAAGTCCTCGATACACATTCGAGATACATACGTGGGCTTGAAAATGGGTCTAAACCTCTCAAGTTTACTTCGTCTGATGTATCATCATCCAGACCGACCAATGCACAACTTAGAGAGTAGCTGGAGTCCACACAGAATGAGCTGCAGAGAACCAGGAATGAATTACAAGCGATGAAAGTTGACCATTATGCGATGATACAAACTTTTGAGATGATAGCTCCAGGTCTACTACAATTGCTCGTCCAATAGCCTCCATTCTCCTCAGCTCCGCCACCTCTACAGTTATAGTGTAGTTTAAGTATATAAGATTGTATTTTATTATATTTTGTTTAATGTGTATATTAGATATTTTATTGTATATATATTTAATATGTCGTTTTATTGAGTTTGATTTATTAAATTTTAATGATTGTGGTTGTGGTTGTGGTTATTGTGATTGAAGTTGTGACTGTTATGGGTTGAACAACAGGTTGAAAAAACAGGTTGCAAAATTATGGGGAAATAATTGAAATAATAAAAAATATTAAAAAAAATAGTGAACATTAGCGACGAAATCAAGATCTTTCGTCGCAAAAAGACAATCACATTGGCAATGAATATTTTGTATTCTCGTAGCTAAGTTAGCGATGAAAAATCTTAATTTCGTTGCCAAATTAATTTTTATTTATTTTTTTTTTTGAAAACTTTTGCAACGAAAATGTTAAAAATTTCGTCGCCAAATATTTTTATGTTAGCGACGAAGCACTTAATTCATTGCTAACTTTAATTTTTTTTTATATATATAACTTGATGATAAAAATTGCGAATTTCGTCGCTAAATGTTGGCGCGACGCTCTTATAATAACGATATTAGCGACGAAAAATATTCGTTGCAAATATTACTTGACGACGAATTTTTCGTCGCTAAAAACTGTGTTTGCTGTAGTGAATTGAAATTATAGTTATTGACAAAGTTTACCTACTCATTACCTTTGGTTTCCATAAATGAAGTGCTAGTAGATGCCATAAAATTCATTCCTTAAGAAGTTTCATAAGAAGTCCAAGCTGTAAATTGGTTAGAAATAGTAGAAATTTATGTAGCTAATTGTGTAAATGAATCTAGTCAAGAACATCGACAACCTTTCTAATGGAAGGCCATTGATAGCTATTAGTAGCCATATCCTCAAGACTCCTAGCCTTACGCATACAAATACGTATAACCCAATGCAAGGCAAGACAACATCAAAATATATGAAGAAAGTAAAAATAATTTAAATTAAAATCAAGACTAAATTATAACAATATTAATGCAATTAGGATAAAACAATCCCTGGCAACGGCGCCAAAAAGTTGTTTGTGAAATTTTTGCAAACCGCAAGTGCACGGTATCAAGTTTTAATACAACGGTGAGTTGAGTATTGTATCCACAAGAATTATAATAAAAAATTACATATAGTATCATGCTTCAAATAGTTCCAATTTTATCTAGAAAATCGAGTGATGATTGGTAAACAAAGTAAAGTAAGATAAAAAATATAAAGACAATAGTGGAGTTTTTAGAAGCAATACAACAAACACCTTATGAGTAAAAAATTGTAGAGGAATGACTCATCTAATTATCACCTATGTTCTTCCTTTCAAAAAATACCAATTCAAATCAACAACACATGTAAGTTAAGAATTTCGATGCTCATCAATTCCCTCTCTCAATTGTCCAATTGACTATGAGTTCCAACATGAATTTCAATATATGTATAAAAATTCAAGAATAAAACTCTATAAAAGTTTAATGAATTCTTCTTCAAAACTTCAAAGGTTTCATAAGCTTCTCAACTTTATGATTCCTAGATTGTGTTATCCTTATGATCATGTATAATCCTCCCTCTCTCGAGTATCAAATCTAATACAACAAAGAATCTCAATTAATGGCCAAATAATCAAGATGCAATACTAAACAAGATAACACAAACAAGATGAATAACTTGAACTAATATTATTTGGAACTCAAAACATAGGATCAAATAAGGTTACATCATTCTTTAGAAAGAAAAGTTTAATTTATCATGGATGAATACAACTTCAAGAAATATATAAGAAAGAGCATGGGAATTGTTCACCAATTTGTGAAGTGAGAGGAATGATTGAAACTCTCCAAGTCTCCAAGAATGTTTTCCTTCTCTCTAAGCCTCCCCCAGTGTCCTTGGTTGATGCCAATCTTCTCATTTTAATTCCTCCCTCAAGAGTCTCCAAAAAAATCCTGAAATCTGGCTTTTTCCTTTTTTTTTTTTCTCTCCACCAAACTCCCTTTTCTTAGCAAGTTGTCCCCCAATAGATCCACAAAGTATTTTTTAGAAGTTGTCTTTAATAGTTCCAAAATCTGAGTAAAAAATATCACACTTTCAGAATTTTCAAGTCGTTTGATGCCTAGGCACCATGTATTCTAGTTAAGCACTTCAGATGGCACCTAGGTGCATGTATTCTATTTATGGCAGCTTCAGATGGTTAGGTACCATATATTCTGTTTCAACACTTCGCGCCCAGGCTCACATTAGATCATACTTTTAGGAGCCATTTTTTAGCTCTTTATAATTTGAATTAGCATTTTGTGTATGCAATTAATTATATCTCTATGTATTGATTTTCCATAGACACTTGAATCAACTCGATATGATATCTGTAGAGAGAGTTATGCTTAAAATACCAAGATATGTCATACTAGAAAGTTTTAGTCTAGTATTGACTCTTTAACTCGATTTTTCTCATTAAAATGAAAAGAATTGAATTTTATGGTAAATATAAACATTGTAGATCTATCTCTTAGATTTCTAATGGATCAAGAATTAAGTTAATATAATATTAGAGCAAAGTGTTATGATTGAAATACAAACACTGCCACTAGTAGCACCATAATGTAGATTCTTCGAAATTTCTACCAAGTATTGTTTCTTTTCATTTTCTTCTCGTTTTGCCATGACCTACAAGATTTCAAATTAAATACATAAAAAGTGATATAAATACTTAAAGACAAACTAAATATTAATCAAAAGATATATAAATTATTAGTATAAAATCAACTTATCAGAGTGTCACTCAAACGAATCTTAGAGGAAGAGCTACTCCACTCAGTGCGAATACGCCATCCCCTATCTTAGATAGAAAAGAACCTCTCCCTCTAAGGACCCCGATTGAAAGGACCACTATCTAGAAATCTATACCTCGGGTATGGATAAAAGTAGAAATAAGTCTTGTGAGACACATGATGCACAGTAAATAAAGTGTGAAAGTTGTCCAAAGATACTGGAAGCCCCACAAAGTACAACACCGCATTAAGGGCAAGCTGACTGATACTAAGGTCGACACTCCTCACGATATCGACAAGAAGATGAGGAGGAGAAACAGTGACCCCACTAGTGAAATACATAAGATACACATTAAAGTAACCATCTAGGGGGCTCACAATCCTATCACCGACATCCAGAAGAAGCAACTCATAGCATGAAGGTAAATTGAGCCCCTCACGCAAAAGTTAGAGATCATTAGCTTATATAAAGGTATCACCCCCCTAAGAATTTGAAGACCGATTGTCTAGAGGAGGCTCCCCTAACACCTCATCTAACTCAAGACCAAGTTCAACAGTAAGAGCCTCCTTCCCCTTTTTGGACTTAATCAAACCAGTGGATCAACCCTCCTCACTAGACTCGTCCTCCCAATCTTAATAACAACGCCCTCTAAGTATTGAGGGTTGAGGAGACCTCATCTAGTAGAAAACTAACAATGATGAGACTCAAAATATTTAGCTCCCAGGGAAAGATCGCTGCTCATAACAACGGTACGACCTACTACCATAAGCTCACGAGGCGGAGCTTCATAGCTCAGGTCACCCACATGAGCTATGACTGCAAGCTTACAGCATGAGCGAGTTATGCTAGCAAGCATAGCTCGTATCATCTGCACAAGTTGTGCCTCATTGGGTGTGCGAGCACAACTCGTATTACCCAACTCACATTACCCAGCTCGCAAGGTGAGCAAACATAGCTTGCCTCACATCGCCACCCTTGACCATCGACGGTTGCATCTTGGCGCCGCTGTCAACACCCACTTGTAGAATCAATGTCCTAAAGGTGCTCGACATATTGAATCAAAGAGAAAAGAGAGAAAACTTAAGATGGAAAGATGAGATGGAGGGTCTAGACAAAAGATCAAAAGTCGAAAGTTAAAAGTGATCAAAAAATCACTCAACATAACCTAGAGTATCTTGAAAGCTCATGGTGGTAGAAATCTTCCTAGAGAGAATTTTACTAGAGAAAGAATTCTTGCAAAAGGTGGGTTAATGAATTATGAGCCTTCTTTTAAAAAAAATGAGCCTATATAAAGCTAAGACATCCAACTCTAAGGCAATGGAAAACCACATCATCTGATAAAATCCTACTACAACTCCAACTACTCTCGACCAGTCCCCATTACATGGATTTACTCGAGAGTGGGGCCTTATGATAGGCCCAAGCCTAAATAAGCATAGGCCTAACAAACCAACTTTACTATCCACAGTTAATGGGCTGAAATGCTGAAACTACATCCCACGAAGCTTATATAGACTTCGAGCCCATGAAAACTCTACGATTGGCATAGACTCCAAGCCCACGAATACTCTCCACTTAACCATTATAAATACCCCATAATTTCATAATCACAAAGTACGCAATTAATTAAGCCTAAAACATTCTCTAGGTTTCAGATTTAAATCATCTACTCAACTTACTGACTTGAATATCGGAGTGTCTTCACCGGACAACTCCCCAACACTCTTAATGTTTTTTCATGACGTAGTTAATGACTCACTAGCTTCCTAACTTTACAACTCTACAGCTAATTAGCGCTACAACTCATCAACTCTATAAATTTAAGGTGATTTCCACATCATATATATATATATATATATAAACATTAAGTATTTATATAAATATATTTATATATTCAAAAATATATAAATATATGAAAATACATATATACATATTTATAAACATAAATGTATCTATATATTCGGTACAATTATTTATAATATATAAATATATATATATATATATATATATATATATATATATGAATAAATATAAATATATATATATATATATATATATATATATATATATAACATTAAGTATTTATATAAATATATTTATATATTCAAAAATATATAAATATATATATATATATGAATAAATATAAATATATATATATATATGAATAAATATAAATATATATATATATATATATATGAATAAATATAAATATATATATATATATATATATATATATATATATATATATATATATATATATATATATATATATATATAAACATTAAGTATTTATATAAATATATTTATATACTCATAAATATATAAATATATGAAATACACATATATTTAAAATAATATATATATTGTATTTATAAATACACACACATATATATAAATGTATATATAAATATATATGTATTTATAAATGCACACATATATTTAAATTTATATGTGTATTTATGTATTTGTGCAAATATTTAGAAATATATATAACTACATT
Organism: Paulownia fortunei; assembly: GCA_019321725.1. Lineage (NCBI taxonomy): Eukaryota > Viridiplantae > Streptophyta > Magnoliopsida > Lamiales > Paulowniaceae > Paulownia > Paulownia fortunei. Next base: position 11,460,042 of record CM033105.1, on the reverse strand, counting down.
TATATATTCACAAATATATATTTATATATTTGTACAAATATTTATAATATATAAATATATTTATATATTCATTAATATAAAAATACATATATAGATATTTATTATACATATGTATTTATACATTCACTATAATTATTTATAAATATACATAAATATATTTGTATTCAAATATATAAATATATGAAATACACATATATAGAAAAATACATATATATATATATATATGAATAAATATAAATATATATATATATACACACACACACACACACACACAAAAGTGAACTTCTGGATGCTGATGGGAGTGGAGATGATGGAGTCCGGCCTGCAAAATTTTCCTTTCATTTTCTTTAACCGTACTGCACACTTAAAGGCTCAAATTGACCTTTCTCCCTGACTAGTAATAATTCACTTGTACGTTAGAGATATGGGTGCGTTAGCCTGATGTCGTCATCTATGAGATGTCTTGTCTATCTAGAGTTGGCTCCATGAATTCCCTGGATATCTCATGCTGAATTGATGATTAATGTTTAGAAATTTTACTGATTTCCTCAATGCCATTGTTTCTGCTAATTCCCAGTCCATTTGGAAGCCATTTATTCTTGATATAAGGATTCGACATCTACAGTTGCTATCAGGGGTTCATCATATATTTTGGAGCAACAGCATTTCTCTTGGTTGCTAACCAAGCAAACATTGTCTGTATGGACTTCACTCATTTTTATTAAAATAATTCCTAGGTTATTTCCTTATCAGTTTCAACGGAAGGACGACTATGTCTATCATTGATATTGTCTTGAACCTCTTCCAAGTGGCTTTGAAGATCTCCAGTTTTCTGGTAAGCCTTACAATCTCTGTCAACTGTTCCTCTTAAGCCAGAGATTCTACAAGAAACTGTCAGATCATAAGAGTATGCATTCACATTCTTATGCAATAATCAAACATCCTATTCCAAAATGCCAAAGCATGTGATTCTGGCTCAAAAGTTTGTAAAACTAAGAATTTGATAAATACATCAAAACAAATTCGATTCCAAATCATCGTCTTTCTCACGAATATTTTATTTATTAGTTAAGGATCTGTGTTTTCTTCCGCAGAAACCATTTTGCACTATACAGATAGAACCCAAGATTAATGGAGCTCAACAAAGCTATAAACCCATAAAATAAATTCAATCTGCCATGATTAAGGTTTGCAGGAAGCCAATTATGTCTGCCTTCGGTAACTTTTCTTATGATGGCAACCAATGCACTGCTAACAAAAAAACCAAATGCGATAGTGGTAAGGAATAGACTGGTGCTAACTGCTTTCATCCCTTTTGGCGACTCTGTCAAGAAGAAATCAATCTGCCCAGTGTACACGAAGCCTTCTGCTGCCCCAGCCAAAACAAACTGCGGAACCAACGAAAAAGCACTTATTGGTAGTATTAGAACTGTGCTGCTTGTAGATTTTGCAACCTTCAATCTTCTAGTTTCCACTATTGCTGCAACCACCATTGCTATTATGGAAATAAAGAGCCCTAGGCCCATTTTCTGCAAACTAGTTAAACCTGAAAGATTTTAAAATAACATTGTTAAGCATGTCATTTAAGCAGCACTCATGTAAATTATTTGATCAGGGCATCTTAGAAACATTTCAAGGTTGATGTATGGGGTCATTCCAGGATTTAAAATCACAGTGTTAGTCACTAACTGATAGCCATGATAGAACGCAAAGAAACGCCTACCAATTTTCGAGGGGATGACTTCCAAGTATTCAGTAGAGTCAAGAACCAAAAGGTAAAAATTGGCAATTCGATGCATTTTCATAGTAAAATTTATACCTGGAGTCCCTTTCTTCTTTTTCCAAACGGGGATTATTAAACGGTCATAAATGCCAAGAGCTAACAATATAGCTCCGATGAAGAAGCCACTGAATGAGCCCGCTGGGATTTGAAATGATCCAATTGACCTTTTCAGAGTGGAAGCTTGCAGCACAGCAAAAGTGATCATCTGTGCATGTATGACATAATACATAATTGTTGTGGCCCAAATTGGTAGTAATCTAGTCATCATTTTAACCTCCTCCACCTTTGTCACTGAGCAAAGTCTCCATGGATTTGGAGTTCCAGATTCAATCATTATGTTTTCATCATCGACTATTATGGCTGCCTTGTCCAACCAACTGCAAATTTCAAAATTTTATCATGTCAACTTGCATCTTTGGCTACTCTATCACCAAATTTTCGGGAAAAAGGCACTACAATTCCAAGCAAGATTAATGAAGATTTGATATTGTTGCAATTAACGTGGTGAAAAAGCAGCAAATTGGAATCAAATCATGCTTAAATATTGCAATTAATGTGTAGTAAATTTAGACTCAAGATATCATACTTTTGTTGAAAATATGTGAAGCTATGTAATTATGGGTTGGGCTAATAGATAACAAGTTTCAAAAAACGATCCAAAAAAGTGATATCAAAGCCTGGTTATAAAAGCCAATTTTTCTGAAGAAAAGAAACTAAGAAGAAAAGGTGCAAAGAGAAGAAGGTGTCGTTGTGAAAGTACGTGGCAGTAGAAGCGCTCTATGGCAATCTTGCAGTAGGTTACTCTTCCAATTTTGGGAGAAGAAAACTATGAATTTTAGTATAAGAAAATGAAGACATTGCTGGCCTCATTAGACTTGTAGGAGCTTGTACAAGATGGCTATGAAGATGACTAAAGTATCTCAAATACAGAAATTGAAGAAAACAAAACAAAGAGATGTTGCAACTTTGTCCAAAATCTAACAAACTATTGTAAACTCAATCTTTCCAAGAATAATAGAAGCTAAAGAAATCCAAAGAAGCACGAGATATTCTTCAAAAGGAATTTGGTGGAGATGAGAAAGTAATAGCTATCTTCAAACTCTTAGAAGGGAGTTAGAAAATATAAAAATGAAAGAGAAAAAAAACTTGAATGAGTTTTATTAAAAATTTGTAGAGTTAACTAATTAAATGAAGACTTATGGTGAAGAACTCTCAAACCAAAGAATGGTTGAAAAAATTTTGATTTGCCTTCCGGAGATTGAATCCTATTGTGGCTATTATAAAACAAACTAAAGATATTTGTCAAATGAATTTTTATAAGTTGATGGGAGCATTAAAATCTTACGAAAAAAGGTTGGTTAGGCAATCTGAAAAATCAATTGAAAGTGCATTTCAATAAAAAATGAATGTGAATGTTAAGAGTCATTGAGAATCATCAAGTGGTGAACAAAATAAAGAACATCCATCTAGAGATGAAAGATTTGGTAGATGAAGAGAACGAGCAAGAAACTTTAGAGGAAGAGGAAGAGATTTTTATAATAGAAACCAAAACAAAAATGACAATGAAAAGAAGTGCACAAGTTATGAAAAAACTAGTCATGAGTATAAGGATTGTTGGTTCAAATGCAAGCCTAAATGTCACATAGTGATTGGGCAGGTTGCTTGGACGATATGAAGAGTACTTCTGATTATGCTTTTTTTCTTGATTCAAGTATGTTTTCTTGGGCCTCAAAGAAGCAATAATTTGTTGCTCAATCTTCTGTTGAACCTGAATATGTTTAAGCTGCAATGGTTACATCTCAAGTCATTTAGTTAGGAAGAATTCTTGAAGAAGTTGGGACGAAACAAGGTATTGTAATGGAGTAATTTTGTGACAACACATCAACAATTGCAATGGGAAAGAATTCAGTTTTTCACAGCCGAACAAGACACATATCTATCAAATATCATTTCATTCGAGAAGCAATTAGATATGGTGAAGTGCAGCTCACATTTTGCAAGTCTGAAAATTAAGTTGGAGACATTTTTACCAAGGTTCTTCCTAAAGATAAATTTCTGAAAGTGAGAGGACTTCTTAGAGTAATGGATTAGGACATTAAGGGGGAAAAATATTGTAATTAATGTGCTGAAAAAACAGCAATTTGGAGTCACAACATGCTTAAATATTACAATTAATATACATCAAATTTGGACTCAAGATATCATGCTTTTGTTGAAAATATTTCAACCTATGTAGTTGTAAGTTGGGCTAATAGATATCCATCATTTCTAGTTTAATAACGTTTTTAGATTTTCAAAAATTTTTATCTTTATTTTGTTAAAATATGCAGCATGCTCATATTTTAATTATGGTTATATGAATAAGAAAGAGTAAAGTGAAGCAATACAAAAAAATCACATTTGCTTTTCATTTTTACTCTCTATTTTTTGCTCAAAAACACATCTTAGCTGCTGAAAATTTGCAACCATTATCCTCCATAATTAAGTCTTACTTTCAACATAACAAGTTTCAAAAAAACAATCCAATAGATATGACTTCATCATAAGAAACAAAGATTCCCACAAAATTGTGTACCTAAATTGAGAAGTACGGGTTATTCTTGATTCCTCAGAATGAGTTTCATGTAATTGTTGCATGTTTGATGGGAATTTCAGCTTTCTTTTTCTTATAGCAGCCACCAAGACTTGCAAAATTTGAATAACGGGGCTTCCAAGACATTTCTTGTACCTGTATTTTCTAGTACCTGATAGAAATATGGCCACAGCAAGTAACATCATAACAGTGCAACTTCCATATCCCCACACTCTAGCCACTCTGTCTTGTATATAAACGAACACTGTAACTGCTAGAAGAGTCCCTATGCTGATGAAAAAGTAGAACCTATTGAAGAAGTATGCCATTTGAGCTTTTTCCTTGTCGTCCTTTTGGTCAAACTGATCCGTCCCAAAACCTGAGACACTGCATTTTATCCCACCAAGTCCTACGGCAACTGTGTACACAGCAAAGTAGAAAACCGCCATCTGAACACCATTGGCTTCTTTGCAATTATTCGACAAAGAAGGATTGCAGGGAGGTGGGCGCAAGTTGGGCAGAACTGTCGAAATGGCTAATAAGCATGATCCCTGGAGCACATAACCTCCATCAATAAATTAAAAAAGTCCACTTTTTTATCATGCCACGTCTAGATGCAAGAAAGAACAATGTCTCAATGACTTTGAACGAGCCAAAGTTTATTCGATTTTTTAGCTAGCTAGATTAGTTTAAAAACTTGATTTGTAAAATAGGTGCATTAATATTCTGTATGTCATTTGATTGATCACATACTAGTGGCATTGTTGTCGGGTTCCTTATTGTATCCAGAAAACAAAAGTTAAGTTGGTCATATGTCTGTAATGCTCGTGAACTGTTTTTCATAGATGCAAAGGAACTAAAACCCTTGGAGCAGTCAAGCCTGGCTCATATTCACTCGATCTTTATAGACCTTCAAAAGAAGCAAATAAATGTACTGTCTGGGTACAGATTCTGAAGGAGCTTTCTTAAGTGAGGATACGATTTGTTATTAACACTTCAAATGAGGAAAAAAATTTAAGTTAAATACTCTTAACTGCAGGCACCACATGTTTTATGACACTGTCACTGTCTCCTCAACTTTTATGCGCACTTCAAAATTAAGCAATAGATTCATCAGTCAGAAAATGAATATCACAGACACAGCCATCAGATACTTACAAGGACGTGAACATTTGCAAATATCGCAATTGTCCTATATCTGCCTAAGAAAGAGTCTGCAAGTATGCCTCCGAACAGGCTTAAAAGGAAAGAAACTCCCCCCCAATTTGTGATTATGGTGGTCGAAGTTGCACTGGGTAGATGCATTGTGCCATCAAGATAAGTCACCAGGTTAACCCCGATTGCCATTGAAGAGAGCCTTTCGCATAGTTCAACAGCTACAAAAACCAAGTAATGGGTTAGGAACCATAAGTAAACTTAATATCAGATTTTCCCTTTTTTATTTAAAAAAAAGAAGAACAACACCTGAAATTCAATTCAATGAAAAAATTACGGAACGTTTGATCGCCAAGTAAATATATCTCTTAAAGCCGAAATGGCAAATTTGTTCCGGAGCTTAATTCTACGCAACAATCACAAACAAGGGCTCCAAACTTTTTATGATTAACCAATATTTTCCCTTTGTTGATGCAATTCTCAAAAGACTCTTCAAAGAAATAAACTCTATTGGTTGTTTAGTTGGAAAATGAGCTAAATTGTCATGATAGAGTGGTTCTGTATCTTCAACTCTTAAGCATTCTAAAATGAACAAACAACAGCAAAGCTATAGCATATTTTGAATCAAAACATTTCTTATCTCTTCTCCCTTTTATAAACAAGGCTATATACACACACACACACACACACATACATACATGCATTAACAAAAATTCTCAAAAAAAAAAAAAAAAAAAAAACATATACACAGAAATAGGGCAATGCATTACTTTTTCTTTAACTTGAATCATATTTTTTCTTGAAAATAGATTTAAAAGAAAACAAACAAAAAACAAAAGAAAAGAAAAGAGATAATGCCGAAAACTTGTGAGGTTACCTAGGATTGAAGCGGCGGACAGCCAACCACCGGTAGTGGACCTATTAGCAGGAGCACCCTTGTAGTCCACCGCATCAGAGATGTACATCGTACCTCCTCTCACTTCCATACTCATTCTTTCTTTTCTAAGATTGCCAAGAAAACCTCAATTGTTCATACGACTTTGGATTTTTTGTTGGCCCTTGAAACAAAAAAGTTTGTTATCCAAGGAGTTGGGCTGAGGGAGGACACTTATTTGGTCACTACTTATCTTTTATATAAATGTAGATTGATTTTATCAACTTAATTTGTTGTGTGTTGTACACTACTTATTTTAGTAATTAATAATTATATTTTTTATTATATTTATTGTCTGAATCCATATAATTATTACTAAAGGTCTTAGCAAACTCTACCTATGTATTTAATTTGTTTTTTAAAATACAAAATTAAAAAAATTACTTTTTTATGCTTTTGTATGTTAATGTCTATGATAAGTTAGAAGTAATCATACTTTAAGAAAGTATCCAATAATATGATTCAAAAGAAAAAAAGGGAAAAAAAATATGACAAAGGGAGAAAACCAGAAATCGTGAGATGAGAGAAAAGAGAGGAGAGAAAAAACAAATTACCATGTGATTAAGAAAAAGGAAATTGAAGAAAGAAAAAGCGAGAGAATGTGGGACGACAGAAGAGAGAGAGACAGGACCGAGAAGCAAAGGAAATACCAAAAACACTGGTTGGTTGAAGGGACAGTATTTACACTAATGAATATTATAAAAACAGCTTACACATGTTATATAATTCAGAAGTTCAAATAAATAAATAAATAAAATTTTACAGCTATTTGTCAACGTAATATTTAGTAATAAACAATTTCAGTATTTTATTGCATGCTAAATATATACACTGTCTTTTTATTTTATATTTTTTCTACATCCCAAACTAATGTTTTATTTATTTTTTTAAGAAATAAAGTTCTATTTTTTTAAGATAATTTTTTAAGGGAACTCTCAATTAATTTAATGATGTGACATGAGTACTATTTTTAAGTATAAAAATATTAAAAAAATTATCTTTTAAATTTTATTCGAGACTGTATGTCGTATCAAAATAAGTCTATAATACTATCGTCAACTATAACTCTATTTTAGCACAACTTTTGCACTAAAATGGTGCAACTTTTATCAAACTTACATTTCATTTCCAACCCATCTATTTCAAATTTTACTTTATAAAGAATATTCTCTAAATATTCTTTGATTATTTTATTTCATCAAATATCTATTTATAATTTTGTTAATTTATTAATATGATTATATATACAATTTGTATTTCACGTTTAGTTAATTAAAATATATATTAAATTAATATAATATAATTAAACATGGCAGTACATTAAATATTATACATAACAAAATAAACAATTAATAATAAAACTTAAATAGCAAATTTAAAACATGACATTAAGTTAAATAAAATACAAAAGTAAATATTATAATTAATAATACAACTTAAATAGGAAAGCAAACTACATATTGATAGTCATTTAATTCTTTAAATTGTTATATTTATCCATAAATGATTAATTAATATATTTTAAAGCGTGATATGAGCCTCTTTACCCCTGAATTGTCAAGCGAAAAATTCATGAAATTAGGTATTTCCATCTATCATCATTTATACGTTCAGAGTTGGCGCTTGCATCGCATCTTAAATCGGTGCATCAAGATTATGTTCATCCTCGATTATCATGTTGTTATCATATTGTGCATTATTATGCATGTAGTCATTATATCAAGCAAATTATTTTCTCTAAAAATGTGTCGGTGCTACCACAATTGTAAACTGTGATTGGAAAACTCTAAATGTACGTTTTACGTCTTTTCTACATACTGCTTGTTTCACTGCAAAATATTTTTTTTCGGACCACGTAGATCATGGATAGTTTTCACAAGAATTTACCAGTTCGGATGTATAATATCAACTAAATAATATGCCATGTTATATTCTTTTGCTTGAATAACATAATAGGTCGGAAGAGCAATTCCTTCAAAATCTACACTGTCAGATTCTTATTTGAATTCACGACTTTCAATATTTAAAGATAAAATATCACATATCTTGATAGGTTAAATCTTGACCATCCGATAAATTTCTTTAAATCTCCATCATCTGGCCATTTGATGAATTCCTTTAAATCTCCACCATCGAATTCTTATTTGATATTCACAACTTTCAATATCTGAAGATAAGCTATTAGATATCTTGATTATTAGATCTTGACAATCTGATAAAATTTTTTGAATCTCCACCGTAGGATTCTTATATGATATTCACAACTTGCAATGTCTAAAGATAAATTATCGGACATCTTAATTGGTTAGATCTTGACCATCCCATGAATTATTTTAAATCTCCACAGTTGGATTCTTATATTAATTTAGGACTTTCAATGTCTAAAAATAAGATATTGAATATCTTATTTGGTTAGATCTTGACAGTCCGATGGATTTCTTTAAATTTTCACCATTGGATTCTTATATAATATTCACAACTTTCAATATCTGAATATAAGATATTAGATATCTTGATTGGTTAGATCTTGACTGTCCGATAGATTTTTTTAAATTTTCACCATCGGATTCTTATCTGATATTGACAACTTTTAATATCTAAAGAAAAAATATCAAATATCTTGATTATTAGATCTTGACCGGCCGATGAATTTCTTTTTAAATCTCCACTGTTGGATTCTTTCACGACTTTCAATGTCTGAAAATAAGATATTGGATATTTATTGGTTAGATCTTGATCATCTGATGGATCCTTTTAAATCTCCACTGTCGAAATTTTTGGCTTTTTTTTTTTTTTGTTCAGAATATTATCTTACCTTCAGATATTCTATAAGTAGCATATTTCAAAAACTCACTCCTGAAGTATTCTAAAAATCCAATATTGTCTTTTTTTTTCCTATCCTTTCTCTATCATCATTTCAACTATTTATGAACAAATCTAATGACTTTAAATTCTCAATTTTTCTTCTTACACTTATGAAGAAGACCTACACCAATGTCATTCCTATATTGATATATATCAAAACCCAATTATAGGTATAAATTAGTCCAAAAATTAATTTTGGTCTTGAGTTATGGAAAGTTACAACATTTCAAAACCATCCATTGTAACACAGGATCGGAACAAAAGATCTTTACAGTATTGTATGTAGGTTATCCTCCAAGTAGTTGATAAATTAAGGGGATGTGTCTAATACATTACAAATCTTAATCTAAGCGGTGCTTCAGAACAAAATATTGTGAGTATTTGTTACAACTATGTTAGAACTATGATATGTTTTTCAATTTTGACATTGTCATTATTGAATTATATAGTTAAATCAAGCCAAGAAATTATCGATGCAAGATAAAAACTACAAGAAATGATTCAAGTTTGATCATATATGGCCCATCCTAAAAGATATTGAAAATAATGTAGCTAATGTCAATGTCTCATCAACAACTCAGAGACATATCAATAATATTGCTTCGTCACAATCAGATACACAACCGCCAAAAGTCTCCCACATCGGCATCTCCTGGAATGTCTTTATTTTCTCATTAACAACAACTTAAAGGCATATCAATAATATTGCTTCGTCACAATCAGATACACCACCGCCAGAGTAAATTGTCTTCATTTTCTCTCAACTTAAGTGATGAGAATGTTGGTGGTGGTAGTTCATCTGGACGAATAGTTAGGGTGAAAAAATTAAAATTAAAGAGGAAAAATAATGAACAAATTTCAGTAGTTATGGACTGATCAAAGAAAAAAATATGCAACTTGTGGGTTTATTAAAATAGGGGTCCACAGATCGACAACAAATTTATCAAATTCAAATGAAAAAATTAGGATTGGCTAAAATTCGAGAAGAAAACCAAATTTTACTCAAATATTTGAATTCTATGATTGATACCAACGTACGTGAGTACTTTCAAAACGAACAACCAATAATTTTGCAAAAAATGGCTCAACAATAACACCTAGGAGCTGATAATACTTCTAATACATTTGGACAATATTTTTAAGATATTAGAGGATCCAGAAATGTCCACCCTATTATTAAAAAATTACTTTAGTTTTATGTTTTATTTTGTATTACTATTTCTATTATTTATAATTTATGTGATGTGAGTTCATACAAGTATTATGTAATTCTTGTAATTCTCTGTAATGTATTTAATTATTTTATTTTAAATCTTCTATTTTTTCATGACATATTATTAGGAATGTCATTTTAGAATATATGAATGTTTAACATAAATAATAATAATCTAAATAAAATAATTAAAATATATTACAAATATTTATGTACATATAACATATAAAAAAGGTATTTTTTTCATAAATATGCAATTAAGATAAAATATAAATTTTTAAACATAAAAAATAAAATTGCTTATATTACAGAAAAAAGAAAAAAAAAGAAGAAGAAAAGAAACAGAAAATGACGATAGCGCAAAATAGTGTTGATAGTGCACCATTAGAGGAGAAAATGGATGCTATTATGGCGTCCAACCCTATTGGTGGGTTTGCTCTAGTAGAGATGTAGTAATCAATAATGTATTGTACTTGCTCTACCCATGTTTGAGGGTCCACTTTACTATATAGTACAACGTGATCTTTTAGCCAAAATAATACTCTAATTTTAGTTAATTTAGAGTACAAAACTTTCAAATTGGAGTACTTCCTAAGTTGTTTAATCTTATTAAATATCGTACAAATAGATTACTTTTTCGCAAATATTACCCCCTTTCTCTTAATTTATTGGTCCTATTTCTTTTTTTGAGATGTCTCAAATTAAAATTTTATTTTTTTAAAATAAAATATTTGTTTTAAAATTATATTCTCAGTTAAAATAATAATGTGATACCCAAAGAATCTGGCTTTACCCCCTCAATTATATGCATGTAATATTTTGGCCTGCTCAAGTTATAAAAATACATAATTTGCCCTCTCCAACTAACAAAATATAATATATTTTCATTTTTATCCCTCCTTTTAAAATATCTGAAAAACTATTAAAGTTAAATTATTAAAACTTTAAAATTTTATGCGAACTTAATAATATAAAATAATTAATTTAAACTAGACAATATTAAAATAACATAGTTGATTTTTATACTAAAATAATATTTATTGTTTAACAAATTAATTTTGTTTTAAGTTATAATAAATAATTTTTGAATAATTAATACTATCGAGAAAGCTCCAAAGGCATTAAGCACAATGGTAAATTTACCAAAAAATCTATATATGTGCGCAAGTTGAAAATATTTTAGGACGCGAACAACTTTTTTTAAAGAACTTAATAAAATAGTTTCATAACTTCAAGAGAAGGGATGCTTCCTCACAGAGGATATTGAGTGATTAGACCAATGTGACCATTAACTAAAATATAGTCTGCGAGTAATGTGAGTAAGATCATGTAGAGGGGTTGATGGCTAATCAAATTTTGGAAGGTCAAAAAAGTTGTGATATGCCCTATATTCTTATTCATTTTTTCAAGTCATTTCTTTATTTTTCAAATGATGATTCCATGGACAGCCTTATGACTATTAATTACTTAATGACTATCTACATAATTTGTAACAAAATTAACTTATTAAATATTTTTTTGAATAGTAAGTTAAGTATAAAATTTAATTATAATAATTTATAGGTGATCTAATGTACATTATTTTTTTATATTATTAAGTTCAAACAACTATTTAAAGTTGAAAATATTTTTAAATTCAACTTTGTCAATAAGTTTTAATAGATGGTCTTACTCTAATACTATATTGAACTCCATAATGATAGCTCTTAGTTTTTCTTAGATGTCCCATATTGTATCCAATTTCCTCAAAATGGAAATTATCATTGAAAGTATATATCTCTTAAAATAATGACGTAAATTCTTTAATTTTCAATCATTAATTTTATAGATAAAAATAATAAAATGTTTGAAATTTTTATTTTTTTAACTCAGTATAAAATCCATGCAAAGTAAAAAGATAATAATAATATTGGACGGATGAAGCTGAACACACGTATTTTACTCAAGTACATGCAGAGCTAAGTGCTTTCTTAATTAAGACTATATCTCTAGGAAAATCCTAAGGTTCTATTCCACCAGTTAATTCCCAACTAATATTAAGTGCACATTTTTTCACTGTGAGGATCTTGCAAAAGTAGACTAATTGTTGGTTTGGCATGACGCTGTTATTCCAAAATTCAATTGTTAATGAAAGAGAATCGATAAAATCTATGGCTTAATGCTATTATGCCAAAATTCAATTATCAATTGTAGCGATTTGATGACAGAATTTGTTCAAATGGTCAAGTGGATAAGATTGAGACCCAAAAAATTCAATTATAAATTGTAGCGACTTGAAGGTCATACAGTTAAATAGATAAGATTGAGACTCAAAATTTTTTAAAAGTATAATATCTTAAACTACCGTCACATAAATATTTAAATATTTATGTCACTATTGATGTGAGTGTTAGTATGCAATTAATTGTTATACTTAATTGGTTATGACTGCATTAAATGAATTATTAATTGATAAAGTATATGCTTCAGATACTTAGTATTCCCATATTTATTTATTACTTTTCTCTACTATTTAGGCACAATACCAAAGGAACAAAGAGATGTTGAAATAGAAGTAACTCCCAAACGAAGGGTGCCAACTGAAGAAAACAGATGTTGTCACTATTGATGTGAGTGTTGGTATCTCATTAATTGCTATACTTAATTCATTATGACTGCATTAAATGAATTATTAATTGATATTTTGATATAATTATTACTTATTTTTTGAAAAAAATAACGAGTAGAGAAAGTATATGGTTCAGATATTTAGTATTCCCATACTTATTACTTTTGTCTACTAATTAGGCAGAATACCAACCACCTATTTTTAGTAGGAAAAGAAATAAACCTAAAATATGGAAGAAAATGTTGGAAAGGAACAAAGAGATGTTGAAATAGAAGTAACTCCCAAATGAAGGTTGCTAACTGAAGAAAAAATGTTTGTCTTCTTTGGCATATGCGTTTCAGAAGCCATTGACATTCTCCTTTTATCCAACTTTAAAATGTCCATGTTTGTGTTGTACGGGATTTAGAATTGAAAAAAATGAAATATTTGGTATTTTTAAATTTTAACTTTAAGTACAATGGTTAAAAATTAATGGTAATTTTGTTGATTTGCATATATTCTGAAATACGATATGCATTGAAAAATTAAAAGTTTAAAAATATATAAAGTAAGCATATTGCATATAAATTCATTTTATCCGGAACAAATGCAATTGATCGACTAACTATTTCAATTTATTTTGTGTAGTAAAGTAACACGAATTATACTTGATTTGCTTCCAATTGATGTTGCAGAAGTAAAACTATTCAAATCGTTCTTACTTAACTCTTATAAAACGAATACGCATTTACTATAAGATTTCATGTGCCACTCCTCTAACGGTATTAACAACTTGAATGCCCATACACTATTGATTCTATGTGTAGAAATCGATATGATAGTTTTATCTAAAAAAAATTATGTGAATTTTAATTCTCAATTCAACTCATAAAAAAAAAGAAAGAAGAAAAGTGGGCAGCTGTTTTGAGGGTGTTTGGCCGGTTTCTACACCAAGATATAGGTCACGAGGGGCCTCTTAATGTCTCCTTGAAATCCTTACTTTAGAGTAGTTTACTTCTTTAGTTAGGATAAGTAATAATTAATGAAGAATGTAATTAATTAATTAAAAATGAAATATAGGGTTGAAATTAAATTATTTAATAAATTTTATGTATATTTTGTATATTATTTGGATGATATATTAGTTGAAATTTTTATCAAATGTGTATTTTGATAAATTATGATATGAATTTATTGAGTTTTTAATTAATTTATCCTTAACTAAAGATTTCCAATCTTATAACCAGGTTGACCCTAAAAGGAAAATTTTGGCTTAAGATTGTTTTAAGTATATTTTGCTCTATATTTACATTTTAAGTTAATTATGTAACTCAATTCTTAAAAAGAAAAAAATTAAGAACAATAAAAAAAGAATTCCACCATTCCTCGTCACACTTATTCCAATTTCCTTAATTCCATGCACAATGGAGCGCCCAGATTTGCTATGGGTACAAGTTCGACTATGGTGATAGTTTTAAAAATTTAACTCTCAGATCATTAATCATTATCATCCTTTGTTTGGTTTGATAAATATTGTCTCTCCCTCTAAATTGTAGCCATGATGAACCATTGTTTTCTTTAAGGTGTTTTACTCACGGGATATTAGGTGGAATTTTAGGCAAAATTGTAACATGTGTTTTAAAATTATGGATATTATGGATAAAATATATTTTAGATATTTTAAAATAAAAATTGTGATATTCCATCTCACCTATAAGTGGAATGATTCATCCAATCAAATCATCAATTAGATCCAATTTAAATTTTTATGATGGACCATCATTATAAAAAATAATATTTGACTAGATTAGATTCAAACCTAGTCAAAAATAAACTAAACAAGCTTTAGTAGGACTAAATCACTTCCTTCTTCTTCTTCTTCCATATGTTCACGCTTAGATTCCATCTTTAATTGGGAGACTTGTAATACCCCATTATTACACAACTAGATATATATTATAATTTGATGTGATAGAACCTGTGTGCATACATAAAATATATATTTTTTTGTAACACTTTAAGAAAAGATAAATCACTTCTTACATGCACAATCCTGTTTAAAATACTTTCTAACACATTTCATGTATATTGCAGGATCAGTATTTATATAAAAGCACAACACCTACAACGACCCAATATTTACATACTTATTTACAGTAAAATTTTAAAAGCGAAATATAGTACCAATCTAAAAATATAATACAACAGACTCAAAATATAACAAACTAATAAAAGATGCTTCAAGTATCGTCGTACTCACCTACAGTGCATAAACTATATGAGCTAACGCTCAGTAAATAATGATTATGCATGTCAAAAAATAATCCACAATATCAAGTCATGCATCTCAACATGCTATACCCACAATGTAATTTTATGCATCAAAATATTTCTCTCAAAATTATTTCTTTCTTGGGCCCCTGACCAACACTACTATCCCATGCACCGGAGAAGAGCTCTGTATACCGCCATAATCCAATAGCTAATAATAATCATTTAAGCATGCAAATTCATGCATACTCATACGCATGCAAATCCATGCACGCGAACATGCAAATCCATACATAAAACCATGCAAATTCATGCATGCTTTGGTGCACTAGTAGTGGTCAGCAAAATATTTTTCTTTCTCACAATCATGTCGTGCAATACAAGATTTATCACAATGCGCATATATGATGCATGCACGTGCCAATGACAATGCCCATGTATATATGCTCAATTGAGAGCCCTCTACTATGCACATATGATTTATGATATTATATATAATTCACATATCTACTATGCCAATATATTATAGTTGCAAATAAATCTTTACTTACCTTTCACTTGGTTGGTGGCTTAGTCTAGATTTATTTATTGTTCTCCTCTAATCTTAGATGTAAAATAGCCAGTAATATTACCAACATCAAGCACTATTCCCAATTTGACAAGTTGAAAGCATAAAATATCATACTAAAACCTTAAACACCAAGCTATCTAGGTTTTACAAACTAGAACCCAATCTAGTCCCTCCAATATATTAATTTCTCATCTTAGATACATGTAAACATCATATAATTGAAGTATTATAACTCTAATATCATGTACCTAATTGTTAACACTCAATAGCAACATGTTTAGGTTGAAATATGCTAAGTTATCAAATGGGACAGATTCACATTTTCATATTTACTTGCTATCCAATTTAGTTGCATGATAATTTTGACATCCCTAAACATATCCAATCACTCCCAAATTTTTACCATACTTAGATAACATGTATATAAATGTAACCATGTCATAGATTTGCTCAAACTCACGGATATAGCTTCCCAAGTTTAGATCCTTTCACAGCATAGTGAAACAAATTTTTTCTACCGTGACAGTTTTACGCACTTCATGACATTAATGGTTTTGGCACCCTTACGTATATTCAATCTCTCCCAACTTTTTATCACATTTATATAACATACACACAGAGACAACCATATTATATTCTTGCCAAAACTAATGGATTTAGCTCCCCTAATTCAGTCTCCTTCACAGCACACCAAAATAGATTTTGCTACTTTGGCAGTTTCAGTGTTTCTCCAATATCATTATCTATTTCAATTTCTAACCGATCAAAATTCATTTCAATACTCTTAACTCATATATAAACATGTATATGATGATAATTATAGGTTTTATTCAATATACCATACACTTTTGAAGCCTAAAACACAAGAATACAGTAAGGTGACAGTTTGTAGCACAAGCGTTTTAGGTTAAGCTAAAAAAAAATCTGAAATTCATGCCAAACCCGTAGGTTAAGCTCACCTTGCACAGTTTTCTATTTGAACTTGGTTATTTCTCCTTCACTTTGCTTGTTTTGCCTCCTTTTTCGGTTGGAATCACTTAGGACCTATTTAAAGATATTTTTCCATGTATTTAGAAGCTGAAATAGTTCAGAATAAGGTTCAATTCGTGGCTGTTAGCTTAAGAGTGAAGAATAGGTTGAGGTGCTAGCTTGATAAGTCTAAGCATGAGGTGACATAAGCTTGAGGTGGCATATAATGGTATAATATGATTTTCTCCCTTATCTTGCAGCCCTAATCTTGTGTGTCTCATATATTCCTATTTGGTTGCAACCTATCTTCATCACCATTCATTCCCATAGCTAATTCCTATATCCGTTCATTAGGTTCTTCACCCAAAAATCATCGGTTCTTGCTCGATTGATAAGTTTATGCACCGATAGTGTTACAAACCTATGAACCTAGTTATATAACATTTAAATTATAATATTGTATGTCTAGTTGTCCTAAGTGTATGATTTAAATATATATAATATTAAAATTCATGATCGAACCGACTTACTTTTTATAAACTTTTCGGTGACACCTTTCGAACTCCTAAGGTTACCACGTGTAACCTAGCACTATTCACTATATTGATACCTCAATTTTTCTTATTTCAATACAAAATCAACCACTTAGGTTAGGGGATTCGATAATCAATACCATGTGAGAGTTTCAAAATTAAGTTTTCAATGATTAAAAATACCGTATAAAATAAAATAAATTATATGACATCATATCAATGCAAATAGCACGTAATTAACATGTAATGCATAAATCATATTTGGGCATATGAGTAGTAAGTGGCTCGGGTATCACAAGACTTCACTTCTCTAAGTCAGTCTTCTAACGGGCTTCTTATAATTGATTTAATTCATCATGTGAATAGGCCAATTAATTAATTGATCTAATCAATTAATTAATTTATTTCAAATTCTTTATATTTTTCTTACTTTATTCTTGTTAATATTAAATTTTTATTAATATTTAATGTTAGGGATTCTCACGCATCACATGCATCAAACGATACTTTGAGAAGTGCATATGATTTGATTATGTTAGGCCTTTTTTAACGCATCCTATCTTCCAAAAGGATTGACCTTTTCATGTAGCAGAAAACAGACTTGAAATAAGTTTGAAACTTTCGCTTGCTGTATCACAAGAATCATATAATGCTGTTCATGTTTTAATGTGATTGTCATTATTTATCAAATGATGCAATGTTTGATGCACACATGGTTCGTGAAGCATGATACTATATTAAGAATATAATGAGGTTTTTGAAAAGGAAGTATGACACTTGATTAATGGTCTGGTAGGCAAGGGACGCTGGAGGGGCCAGCTAACCCAACAAACAGTGGCAAATACTTGAGGCTGAAAAACTAATATAGGAAAGTCACAAGGAATGAGACAGAATACGGCTAATACCTAAAGTTGAAAGACCAAGTATGAAAACCCCGTATTATTTTTCTTATTGGTCAATCATTATGAATAGGTTCTGAAAACCACGGTTTATCGCTATTAGTTAGGTACCACACTGCATGGGCCCTAAAGAATGATTTATGAACGAAATTTATTAAATTGAATAATACATTTAATTATTTTTGTGACTTGCGTGTACGCTATTTGTTATTGCATCATTTTCACCTCACTCTGAGCCTTTAGCTCGTTGGATTCATGTGATGCAGGTGGAAATGTACAGGTTTGGAGGTTGACTGAGTCTCTAGAGTGGCTGGACAAAGATTTTTTCATATGCCACACTTCAAACTATTTTTGTAGCCTATTTTGAAAGCTCCATTTTGTTTTTAAAGAAGTCGTTCTGTTAAGGTTTTGTAAATAGATGTATTCATTTTTATTTATATATATGGTGTGCTTAAAATAAAATAAAACAACAAATGAATTGATGTTCTTTATCATCCTGGTAAATCGAATGTGGTTGTAGATGCATTGAGTAGGAAATATACATCTTCTCCTTTTGTTATACAAAAATCAATATTACTGAATTTACAGATATTAGAGTTTGAAATTGTATCTAAAGGAAAAAAGTATTCATTGTCAGCTTTAGTGTTGAAACCTGCACTCCATGATAAAATTGAAGAAGGTCAAAAGGAGAATATGTATTTGTGTAGATTGAAAATAATGATTGATGCGAGAAAGAGGCCAAACTTCTATGTTACCGATGATGGAATTATTCGATATAAAGGGTGTAATGCCCAATTGTCTTCTACATAGCCAATAATAAACATCTTGCATGAATATGCATCTGATCAACACACATTATTGGATTATGGCATACAAATAACATGATTGCAGGAACATGAATAATTGTCAATATATGCTCCACTTATGCTTTAACATGCGCTATTACACGAAATATGAGATCAAACTTTTGTTTTTTTTATTAATATATTACTTAAGTGACTTTTTGAAGTGAAAAACTCGGCATCTCGATTAAGGAAGATTGATGTGTTGAATGGCCATGAAATGAATTATTTGTATTGCTCCATACTTGTTAGATTCTAAAGTGATTATTTGCCTGAATGTTTGCATGAAATATGTTACATTTGTCTAAGAACTAAAAGTATGCAAAATGGTGTAATTTGATCGGTAGGTTGACTAGGTTGTATGAAATCATTCTAAACTACGTTATACTTGATTATAACACCAAAGCATCAATTTTTGTCATCTCCGTAGCCCATAAACGTGGCATTTTCCATGAGAAGACACCAAGCATGACGCAACCAATCATTACCCTCCACTTACCTCTCTTTGAAATGTCAAAGAAGTCATTTTAGCCATATTTTCCTGTGGAAGCTCCTGAAAAATGACCAGCCCTTCTTCTTCAAGTTTCTCCCAAACTTCTACACTCTCTTACTCACAAAAATTAAATTAAATTCATAGGAATCCACAGAACACAAACCAGAACAAGTTTTCACACTTTTAAGCTTGAAAATCGTTGATTTTGAAGCTTAATTCCAATTTAATCGAGAGATAATCTTATTAAATGTTTCTTCTGATGAATTTGTAGTATCTTGGATGGTTACATGTTTTAGTAGGTTTTTGTATGAATGAAAACTCAAGTGGGATAGACTTGAAACCAAAACCCAGCTAGTTAAGCTAGTTTCTAGCATAGTTGATAGTCTTCTGAAATATGCTCAATTTACCTGTTTCTATTGATTTTGCAATGCTCATATTATGTTTTAAAGTTCCTACAAGTGATTGTGAACAGTAGCAATTAGGTTGATTAATTGAAGGTTAGAATCAATTTAACTTAGAGTTGAGTTTAAGTAGTGTCATTGGGATTGTGTTCAAGTTTTGTAGACTGCCCTAATATTAATGTTTGAATTATTATTTATTGAATGATTTTTCTAATGTTTAATGTCTTGAATTAGTAGTAAAATATGGAGTATGCATTATTTTTGAGGTCATGGAATTGATATGGAATTGTTTACAAAGAATTGAGAAGTGTATATGATTTGATTATGTTAGGCCTTTTTTAACGCATCTTATCTTCCAAAAGGATTGACCTTTTCACGTAGCAGAAAATAGACTTGAGATAAGTTTGAAACTTTCGCTTGCTGTATCACAAGAATCATATAATGCTGTTCATGTTTTAATGTGATTGTCATTATTTATCAAATGAATGAATGTTGATGCACACATGGTTCGTGAAGCATGATACTATATTAAGAATATAATGAGGTTTTTGAAAAGGAAGTATGGCACTTGATTAATGGTCTGGTTGATAGTCTTCTGAAATATGCTCAATTTACCTGTTTCTATTGATTTTGTAATGCTCATATTATGTTTTAAAGTTCCTACAAGTGATTGTGAACAGTAGCAATTAGGTTGATTAATTGAAGGTTAGAATTAATTTAACTTAGTGTTGAGTTTAAGTCGTGTCATTGGGATTGTGTTCAAGTTTTGTAGACTGCCCTAATATTAATGTTTGAATTATTATTTATTGAATGGTTTTTCTAATGTTTAATGTCTTGAATTAGTAGTAAAATATGGAGTATGCATTGTTTTTTAGGTCATGGAATTCATTATGGCGCTTATTTCATATCCTAGTTTTATTTGCACTAACTATGATAGAAAATCTGAAGAAGGTCATGATTTTATGCCTTCAGCTAGACGGTTTTGAAGTTTAACATAAATGTTCTTTATCCCATGCTCCAGGAGTTCGAATATAGATACATGAATAGTGCATATAGTTTAGCTTTTTATTCTTTTCTCTTTTTTGATATATTGTTCTCTGTAGGTTAGCTGCTTCTTAGATGATCCTGAGTCAGAATAATGCAGTCATGGTCTTTAAACTTGATTAAAAGCTTAAAGAAATAGGGCTGATTAACGATCATTGGCAAGTCATGTGCTCTAACCTACTAGGCAAGCTTTGGGTTCTCCAGACTGTTATAGTATAATTCTATATTAATTTCACAAGGAGAAACAAGGTTACTTGTGTTTTCATGAGTTCGTAGACTAAGTGAGCAAGTGCAAGGCTGCAATTGCTGAACACGACCTTTTGACATTCCACCTGAAGATAGCATTTGCTTGGTGTTGTTCTTGTCGTTCAGCAAATTGAACTGGCCTAGAGCATACAAATTATATAAGGGATAATGCACTTCTTGAGCATGTCTCATTGAATCCTATGCTACGTGACTATATGGTAAAAGATTTGGTCGGCAATGAGCATTTCTATGTATGCCCTTGCTAGATTGCTGCTATAAAACAGAATACTATGAACTTACTTGTGCACACCATTTTTCGCTGATGAACCTTGAGAGAATATCCTTATTTGCCAGTCTTCTTCCTTGGGTAAGTGAAAAGGATGTCGCATGAATCCAACTCGTGGGACTTGGTGAAATAAAGCCTATTTGTTGCTTGCTTTTCTGCGGAAGATAAAATTAGTCCTAACTGTTGCTTCTATGGGTTTGTGAATGCACTTACTGCTCCATGATGCCTTAATTTTAACTTCAGCGACTCCTGTTGACAATCTTCAATGCAAATTTCTCATCATTTTTGTTGTTATTATGCTATTGCTTTTCTCAACGTCCATAAGTTCGCTTTCACTAAGCATTATTTGTTTCTATGCACACGGTCTTTATCACAAATTCAAAATGTAACGGCCCATGCATAATTCCACCTTTCTTTTTTAAATTACAGAATTATGGTTTTCTCGATAAATCAAACAGAAAAAGACATGGGTGTTTTCTAACATTTATATAGATTTTACAGAGGTTAATTTCCTCGACATCTTATAAATCAAATGTTTGTTTTTCGGATTGTTTTTAGGAGGTAACTTTGTACTTCATTGGGTGGTAGTTGGGGGAACTGTGTACTTTATTGATACTTTATACAGGTTCTCGTGCCATGACTAAATTCATTCTTGACTCCCTTAGCTTTACTAAGGATTAAATCAGTGCTACATGCTTTTTGGGCAATGGTTCACTCTCATGCTTATAGTAGGTCAACAATTGCTTTGACCATGAAACTGGAAATACCATGCGCCACTATAAATGTTCTATATAGCATGATTTTAATCTCGATTGATATTGTGGATCAGATACATTAAGATGAGTTTTACTCGTATACAGATAGTATTCAGTACAGATGTTATGTGGATGATTCTATGTGTGTTTCTATTTATTAATTTTCGAGTTCGTAGTCTTGCTTTTATTGATTTAGCTTTTCGTTGAAATTAGGATGTCTTATGCGAAATTGGACATCCACACAGTACGATTGCCTGATTGTATTTCCTGTCAGATGATTGGGCAGAGATGCAAAAATGTGTATTTGCATCTTTATGTTGAAGTGCTTTAGTATATTTACTATATTTTGGTATATTATTGCGAATCTTAAGACAGTATAAGTATTAGGTTCAAGTCTTATTATGTGCATTTATTTATCTTTATGTTGATCTAGCTTTTTAATTTGGTAGTTGCAATAAATTAATTATTGATAGTTATCTCACTTTAAACACTATTCTTTGAGTGCTTAATTTGCCTTCTATGCGTACAAGATCTTGCTGAGAGGTAAAGGTTGAGATCTATCTGCTAGAAACTAGCTTAACTAGCTGGGTTTTGGTTTCAAGTCTATCCCACTTGAGTTTTCATTCATACAAAAACCTACTAAAATATGTAACCATCCAAGATACTACAAATTCATCAGAAGAAACATTTAATAAGATTATACCTCGATTAAATTGGAATTAAGCTTCAAAATCAACGATTTTCAAGCTTAAAAGTGTGAAAACTTGTTCTGGTTTGTGTTATGTGGATTCCTATGAATTGAATTTAATTTTTGTGAGTAAGAGAGTGTAGAAGTTTGAGAGAAACTTGAAGAAGAAGGGCTGGTCATTTTTCAGGAGCTTCCACAGAAAAATATGGCTAAAATGACTTCTTTGACATTTCAAAGAGAGGTAAGTGGAGGGTAATGATTGGTTGCGTCATGCTTGGTGTCTTCTCATGAAAAATGCCACGTTTATGGGCTACGGAGATGACAAAAATTGATGCTTTGGTGTTATAATCAAGTATAACGTGGTTTAGAATGATTTCATACAACCTAGTCAACCTACCGATCAAATTACACCATTTTGCATCAATTTATGGTTCTAGTTTTTAACTTTTGCTCTCGTCAGGTTATAATTTGTTTGTTCTAACATTCACCAAAGTTGCTTTATGTTGGTAGCATGAGCAAGAAGTGGAACTACTTATGTATGTTCAGACTCTCAATAATTAGCTTCAAATTAGGCCATTTTTTTGAACAAAAAATCTAGTTAGTAGAACACAAACTAGAAAATTTGATAAGTCACCTCAAACAGTGACTTATGGATAACTAGAATTTTTTACTTATAAGCGAGCTCATATCATATAATAGAGCTCAAACTCTTTAATTAAGTCTTCATGTTTGCAACTTAAACAAATTAAAGCGCAAACTTTCTTCTTGATCCACTTGTATATTGTCAGCATCTAAGTCACGATAATATTGGGCAACTTAAAGTTTTGGGTTTGCAGCTTAAACAAATTAAAGCACAAACTTTACTCTTAGTTCACTAGCATATTGTCACCGTCTAAGTCGTGATAATATTGGACAACATGTTTATTTTCATGCTCAATTGGCTTAAAAACTTAAAACTGGTGAGTTGGTCAAAGATATCTAAATTAATTGTACAAAATTTAGATACTGGTTCAATATTTTATTCTAGATTCAAGTAATACTTTATTATTCCTTTATACTCATCAAAATTGAAAATTTCGCAACTCAAGATAGTAATCATCTCCTACTGAGTTAAAGGCATAATAAAAATTTACTAATCATGAATAAAAATGACAATTATCATGCAACTATGTAATATGTATAATAAAGTTTAGCCCTATATGGACTACATTGACATTTGATGCATCATGATGAGATAATTTTGGCCAATGGTCGTAAAATAAAAAATATCCCCATAAAAATAATGATACATGGCCTCCAAAAATGGTCCAGTAAATACATGCCTTGAAAATAATAAAAATGATTATATTGATTCAAGGCATGCTACATCAATATATTCAAAAATAAAAAATTGGGTTATCTCCTATAAAAATACGCAATAATATAAAGCAATCAACACTCAATTTATATGAGCATCCAAATGTCAATATCCATTCATTCATAACATATATCAATTCATATCGCATCAAATAAATTAAAATTGTATTACAAAATAATCATGCAACTCATATAGAACATATTAATCATATAAAAATATTTTTGCATGCATTCTAATGTGCAATTATTTTTTTTTAGAATTTTCCGAAAATAATACAAGCCAAATGTGCCCTTAGCCACTATAGCAGGCTATCTCTCACGAGCTGTTGGCTCAGCTCAAGCCTCTACCTAAGTCGAGCTAAGGTGTTGTTTTTTTTTTCTTGTTTTAATTTTTGGAATTTTTAAAAAATCATGCCAAATGCAGCCTTAGCTGCGTAGCAGCCACTTAGGTGCCACCTAGGCCCCACATGTGCACTAACTCACCATTGGCCACGTCAGCCCTCTAGTGCCTTCTCCATCGCCGATGACTTTTCCAGCGACGTTTTTCCAACAAATTTTAATTTCTGATCAAAACTTTAAAAATTTATATCTCACTCATTGTAAGTCCATTTTTATAAATTTTATATCATTTCAAACCTCTTTTCATGATCTATAATATAAAAAAAAAATGCAATAAAACAGCAAAAAGTTAGGTTCGATTTTTTAGTAAAAAAAAAGGGTCTCATACTAAAAAGTGATTTTCTCTGAAATCGCTCATCCATTTTCACCAAAATTAAACCACATGATCTACAAACTGAGATCTACGTATGGTGAAAATTTTGTGGAAAAAAATATGATGCTTTAAAAAAATTTAGGCATAAAATTATATTAATAAATTTAATCATTCAGAAAACTAGCGAGAACTAGCCGTATTGACTCTGATACCACTAATAGCAAATGCTACAACTTTAAGGTTGCAAACCCAAGTGCAAGTTGTATTAAGTAATAAATTTCTCGTGAGTCCGAGGTCGATCCACAGGGAAGTTATTTGAAGAATTCAAGTTTATATTTTAAAAAGATAGAGTTTATGTGAATCAAAATATATGAACAATTAATGTATGTTGTAACTAAAGAAAAATTGAAGTAATGAAAGGAATGATGATTAGGGATCCACTCTTGAGTTTTGGATAGAAAAATGGTTTTTATTCTTTTTACCTCTATTAATTGCCACAATTGGAATCCATACATAATGAAGGTTCTAGTGGAAAGATATTATTAAATAACTTATGCAATAAGGTAATCATGATATTATCTTACTATTGCAAATTGTCTCTTAACGCCAACACTTATTTATGGAATCAAGCATTTATGCATACCTTCGTCAACAACAAATTAAGATTTCACATTAGCAGTTAGTGGGGTAAAATCGTACAATATGCTAAATGAACCCAAGTATTTGTTGTGCCATTAGAGATACATAAATCAAAAATTACCACAAACAAGTGGGGTTTAGATCAAAAATAAAAATAATAATACAACATACTTAAATATTTTCTACACTTATAACCATTCCTCTTACTCCATCAAGAGGTTTACCCTTTTTCCTCAACAAAATAAAATTTAGAAAGACATAATAAAAGTAGGAAAGACTAAAAATATAAGAGAAACTAGAGAATGCATATCTATTACTACTAGAAAACTTACAATACTAGAAAATATACGAACTAGATAACTTAGCCTAAAGAAATCCTCTACCCCCCTTCTCTTACAAGCTTAATACATGGCCTATTTATTGTACTTGAAGTAAGCTAGAGGCCAAATAAATAATGGAGGGGTTAATCAAGTGGTATACTAGTTGCCAAGAGTTGGTAAGTTGTTATACCAATTTCTCACCCATTGCATTAAATTGCATTTTTCGATCAGATACATCTCAATTTTGAAGATGCATAAAGAATACAAATTATAGATCTTTTGGTTTTGATATATTTTTATATATCGTTTGTCAAATTTGGTGTGTCAGATAAAGGATATATGGTTAAATTACTGAGTCATGTCCAAGAGCCATCCTTTAATAGTAGCAGCAATTTGCAGACTATGTTTTTACCATCTTAACATATTTTCACATCATTATGTCTTCAGTAAACTTCTTTATTTACTTCTTTTATATAACATATTCAAATTTCAGTCCAAAATAAACTTGGGCTCAAGAGATATAACACAATTGGTAAAATAAGTCAATACTGGGCTGAACTCTGATCTAAATTTTGGTGATCCATTTTGTGCAACTATTTGGATGAATTTTCTGTTATCATCAAGACTGAATTTGGCTAAGCTTCCAACATAAAAGTTGTACCTCTATCTCTTAGCTTTCAAATGAAATAAGCTTCAGGTCCATAGAGCTTTTGATCATGAAGTTATGCTCAAATTACAAACACTACACAAGTTTGAAAACATGCTTCCATTTATTCCCTAACACAAAACATTAATAAAAAAATAATATTAACAACAATAAAGTAAGAAAAGTATAAAGGATGTGATACAAAAATATGTCAAAATATGCACTTATCAAATTTCTCCACACTTTACCCTTGCTTGTCCTCGAGCAAGCCAAAAACAAATATAAACTAATCCACTTTCGTAGGAAATCATGATTGCATTTAGCATATGCAACAATAAGCCTTTAAACCCCTAGGTAGCCCATAGAGGATGAGTTATAATCTCGTGAAGGTTTCCAACAGTGATACCCACAAACACCTATAATAACTATCTTCCAAATTTTATTATCATGAAGCAACAAAGTAATATGTAAATAAAATCAAACAAGTGTTGAGTTTAACTCTTAGTCATTCAAAAATCAATACATTTCCACAATAAGCATACTTAAGTGTGTGTGTGTGGATAGTTAATATCAATAGTGATGAAACTATGTATGCTTTAAATGAGTGAATTCTCATAAAACCTTACAAAAACCATCACCCAATCTCTAACAGAAAAGTTAAACATCATAGGCTCTTCCTTTGGTGCAAATCTCCACTATACTGAAGGCACCATACGAAATCAAAAGGTCTTCAACAAAGGTTGTAATGGGCCAAAGAGTGGTGATGTAGCTAAGAAATAAAAGGATAGGATGCAATAAAGGTTCTAAAAACTTAATGGAATTAGAGACATAGAATTTATCGATAAAGAATTCTCAAACTCCACAAATTTCACACTAGGGTCTATTGTTATTGAATTGGACCCCTCTTATTCATTTTACAACATCTCATTTTTAGTTGCAACTTGTAGCACTTTGCAATATTTTTTTTCTATTTTTTTATTTTTTGGTTTTTTTTTCTTTTTTTAAATAGAAACTCCCCCACACTTATCTTCTATTCCAACTTGAATTTCTTTTGTAAGTTCAAGCTGTCAATTGAATGTCTCTTAAACTCCATTTATTTTTAGAACAAGGGTTAGATAATAGTGTATTTAGGTTAGGTAAAAAGATATGGTTACAAAAAAAATATTTATCTATTGAAAGGCTCAAAATGGTTTACTAGGGAGATGTTTTCTTGGCACATCATATAGGGAACAAGATGATTTGACAATGGTACTAGGAAGCCTAATGCCTTAATCATTTTTCTAGTGGTGCACTATCAGTCATTCGCTTCGACAGACCAAAAGTAAAAGTTCTAATATTCAAGCCCCTTATGTTGAAGAAGCAAGTGATGATTAGAGCAAGGGCATAAGAACTATCTACTTTGACATGATTATCTTCACACTGAATAACGTAACTATTTGTACAAAATAAAATTTGAGTATAATTATCGCAAAAATATGTTAACCAAATAACAACATCAAAGTCTAAAACAGCACCCATCATCAATCAAACCATATTATTCCTACTTAATTTTAATCATTGAAGTTGGAAGAACCTCTATGACTCAAAAAAAATAATTGATAATTCACAAACATTTGTTAAAAACTTTAGAAACCTGCCATGTTATGCAAAAAATAGGGATGCGTCTCAAGAGTATTACAATTACCCTTTACTCAGCCACCATTTTTCATGCTTTCAATGGACCCATAAAAAAAACACGCTTGAATTTTTTTTAAATACTAGAAAAACACACATTGAACACACAAGTCATGATATCAACTATCCTTCCCCCAACCTAATCGAGACATTGTCCCCAATGTCAAAAATAGATAGGAAAGTAGAGTTTAAAAGATATCACCTGAAGTGTGGCTAATAAAGCTGAAAAAAAAAAATACATACTATTAGATAAAATCATTAACAATAAGTATCACAGACTCAGAGTCAAATTTAATTTGCGTTTTCGAACATTGTTCCTGTTGGACCAATCCACATTGGCCAAGGATGGATTAGGTTCTGGCACATATGCTAGAAGTTAATCAATCAGCTGGTCAGGTGTTGGAGCAGAAATGAGGATTCTTCTCGCAGACGATGAAATAAAACCTTTTTTCACAGCATGATCTACAAAAGATAGCAAACCATCATAAAAACCATTAACATTAAGAATATCTATAGGTTTTGGTAAATGTTGAGTTATGCCCAAGAGACAACTTTGAATAATTCCTCTAGTGTACCAAAATCGTCAGGTAGAATAATGCATTGTTTAACATGTTAGGCATTTTGTCCTAAATATGTGACACTTTTAGCTTATCTCCAATGGTCATACCTGTGATATTCTGTACTGTTAAAGATTTTGGGTTAACTCCCAAAACTTTAACACCTCCTACATAAGCAGAAGGCGAGAAGTAACGAGGCTTAGAGAGGCTAGTACTCACGAGGATGCGAGTAGCCACACATCTCCACCTGAAGACCGTATAAAGCAATGAGGGAAGACGAAGATAACACATACCATAGCACCTACTCGCCCAGCAAGCTCGCACAACCTAAAGAAGAATTGCCCCTTATTGGCGGTAGTACCTTCCAAGCGAAGCCAGTTCTCCCTAGCTATCTTGGTCGGGTCTCTATCGATCGGAGTTATGATAGCCAACCTCATCGAGTTTGATGGAATTGGTGATCCATATGAGCACCTCAACAAGTTTTACACTAAAAGCATACTTAAACTATTTGCAGTGATGCTAACTACGAAAAGATTTTTCGTACTACTCTTTCCAAGCATACCTTGACATGATTCAACTAATTACATGCTGGAAGTATCATGAGCCTTGAACAATTAACTCAAAGTTTCGTGCACCAACTTTCTATCAATCGTAAGTACACAAAAACTGCAGTATCCCTATTCATTGTCACCCAAAGGGATAGGGAGCCACTTCGTGAATACATGCAACATTTTGTGAAAGCAATTCATAAGTTCCCCCATGTGAATCACGAGCTATTAGCTAGCATTATGCAGCAGAACCTCTAGCATGGAAGGTTCAAGAAGTCTATTATAGGGAGACCCCCCACTACCTTGGAAGAGCTTTTAACTCGAGCAGATACATTTGGATAGAAGAGATAATAAGCATGAGTGCTCCTAGAAAGAGGAATAAAAAAGAAGAAGATAGAGTTGATGGGAAGAAAAAAGAAAAAAGACAAAATGCACTCTTATCTGGCTATATTCATTTCACCCCTCTCAACGCTAGGCTGTCAGAAATATTAGTGGTTACTGAGCAATAGTTCAACCACCTCTGACAAGTACTGTTGCTTCTACTGGGACTATGAGCACGACAGAAGAGTGCTACCACTTGAGGAATAAGGTTGAGAGGCTTATTTAAAATGGCTATTTGATGAAGTATGTTGATAAAGTTGAAGATAACTGCCATCACTCTAAGTCTGATGCCCTAAAATCATACAACTTATCTTGAGAGCATTCCAGTGGAGGCAAGAGAAGGGACGATGACTATGAGTTGGTTTTCAACCAACCAGTAGAGTATTTTTAACTTAGTTATTTGATTGGTTCTTTGATGTTTTTTATTTTGTTTTATAGGAAATGCTTCATATAGACTAGCCAAAGAAGAGAATAAGGCAAAATAAAAAACTGGCAAAAAATTTAGACTGGTGTCGTGGCGCCTAAATGGAAGAGTTATAGCTTGGAGGTTGAAAATTGGATGAAAATTGGAGGAAATCTTTGCGCCACGACACCCCTCTTAGGCGCACGATGCCCCAAAATTTGGTAGTGACTTCAAGTTCTTCAGGCGCTACGATGCTCGATTTAAGGGCCACAACGCTAACTTATAATTTATGTGCAGAAAAGGGTTTTTAAGAGTATTTTTAAGACTTGGTATAAAAAGACAACATATTTCTCATTCTAAAGGACTTTTGGCATTTTGGAGAGCACAAGGAGTAATTGAAAAGAGAGCTAGGGTTTGGAAAAGATAATTAAAATATTTCTCATCTGGATTCTTTCTCTTATTTATCAATTTCTTTATTTCTCTTCCAATTGATTCATATGATGTATCAAAAGTTGTTTATGGGTTTTTCTATGTTGATCATGAGCTAAATTCTAATTTTTTGGGGTTGATGTAGCCAAAGTTGAATTCTATGTTTTGAGATCTTAATCTATCATATTTCAAGTTTGTGAACTTATATGTGCTATTTGTTTTCATTGTATATTGATTACTTAATCCATAATCTAGATTATTTGGTATATAAATTCAACACTCGATAGAAGGAATTTAATACACAGCCATAGGATGGCATAACTTAGTGATTCATAGAGTTTTGAAGTCGTGAGAGAGAATTCATTGGGCTTTAAAGGGTTTTAGTTTGGGATTTTTATAGATATATCAAAATTCGAATTAAAATTTATAATCTCTTGGCACTTGAGAGAAAGAGTTGATGACTTTACGAATTCTCAATTTATAAATTGTTAGCTTGAAATATTGATTGATTGGATTGATTAATGTTGGAAATTAGATCGGGTTTAGGACCCTTAACCCAATTGACATCTATATTTAGTTGGATATCTCCACAAT
This sequence comes from Paulownia fortunei, assembly GCA_019321725.1. Taxonomy (NCBI): domain Eukaryota; kingdom Viridiplantae; phylum Streptophyta; class Magnoliopsida; order Lamiales; family Paulowniaceae; genus Paulownia; species Paulownia fortunei. The sequence continues at coordinate 11,428,676 of CM033105.1, read as the reverse complement.
TTGAGTGGGATTGAGTTTCCTAGTTGGACTGAGATTCTATCTTGAGTAGGAATTATATCTCTAATTTCCATCCAACAGAGTATGTGAAGGAACGTAATTCTCCTAAAACTCTCTCCATATCTCTCTTAAGATTTCTCTCTACATTTTTTCTTAGAGCATCACTATAGACTCTAAGGATTTGAGGTGTGTAATTGAGTGAATAACTCTAGTAGTTATTTACCACCAACAAGAAATATATGTTCGTGGTTCGATCAAAAAGAGACTGGTAAACGATCTTGATTCGGAATACGTGGATCAACAATCCACTTGGTATAGGTATACCCAATCCACATTAATTATATGAATATTTGATTCATATTATATTATTGATTAATTTTCTTACATTAACATAGGTGAAAACTAAGTGAATCAAACCCTAGAAACTAGAATTTAGCTCATGACCAAAGTAGGAAAACTTATAGACAAGTTTTGATACATCGAGGAATTGATAAATAAGAGAAAGAATCCTCTTTGTATGCAGATGGGAGATATCTTCAATTGTCTTCTCCAAACCCTAGCTTTCTTTTTAGCTGTTCCTTGTGCTCTACAAAATGACATGGTCCTCTAGAATGAGCAATATGTTGTCTATTTATACCACGTCTCAAAAATACCCTTAAAAATCCTTTTTCGCACATAAATTATAAATTGGCGCCGTGGCCCTTCAATCGGGAGCCACAACACCTGAAGAACTTGAAGTCACTGCCAGATTTTGGGGAATCGCGCCACGGTGCGACAAGGGGTGTCACAGCATAGAGATTTCCTCCAGTTTCTATCCAAGTTTTAGCCTCTGCGTCGCGACTCCTCCATTTAGGCGTCACAACGCCAGTCTGAATTTTTGGCCAGTTTCTTGTTTTACTTTATTCTTTTCTCTGGCTCATTTAACTACACAAAGCATTTTCTACAAAACAAAATAAAAAGGCATCAATGGCAATAACTTCTCAATGGCAGGAGTGATAGGAGTCATCATCTGCAGCCTCACGGATGGAGTTTCCTAATAGTGCAAGCGTAGAAACACTTACTTTATTTTCTGCATTATGCCCAACAAGGGCCAACAGTTTTATTTCTTTGATTATTAGGAAGCTTGTTTAGATTTACATTATCATGCCGCAAGAGGTAACAATTTACTTTATTTATAAACTTTTTTCTATGTCCACATAATTAATTTCTTGATATTCTACTATCTCTATGCACTTGCATCCAACTTATGTATAATCAAGTTCAAGCGACGCCATGACCCCAAAAGTTTGATAAGATTCCCTTGAGGTCAATAATAAGTCTAACCAGCTCGATTCTGGAATTCCACAACTCAGCTTCCCTTGAGGCCAAAGGTAAAATATGTCCGAGGATATCCCAATGCCCCTTGAGGTTAATATACAATTAGCCCCGGACAATCAAAGGAAACCCCCTTAAGACAATACACTTAAAATGTCATACTAGCTCCCCTACCTTAGAGGTCCTACCAACCTCCTCCTTCGAGAAGCCATACCAGCTCCCCTATTCGTGAGGTCACACCAACATCTACACTCTGAGAAGTCCTAGCGGCTCGGGGAGATATGATAAGTCATACCGACCTTCTCCATCATAAATATTATAAAGCAACAAGCATTGTACCGAGTAACAAAAAGTCTAAAAGGTGTAAGTAACCTCTACATAAGCAAAAGCAGGCATACATTGAAATTGCTCCAAGTTGAAAACCTTTAAAGGTTTATATAACACAAAAATGGACAATATTGAGTTGAACTCATACGAAAATGGACTTAGTAGATCGAAATGGATGTCGATAAAGGCATTTTCATGCTAAGGAGGATATAACGCTCGAAAGCAAGTTACCCTAAACAGCATCCATTCGCCCCCACTTTGATGAAGTTGAGCCCCTCTACACAAGAATCGACTTTCTGTACAAGATTATTGTTAACTTGATTAAATTAAATCAAACTGATTATAACATTTTGTTGCATTCTCACAAATTTTTTAAGAGCCTTATAATTCAACCCCTTCTTAGGCACTTTATCTTCGATGAACGACCCTTAAAAATTTAATGTATAAGATATGAGAGATATTTAAGTATTTAGTATCATTAATAATCACTCACACTCTTGGCCTTTAATTTAGTTGTTGGAAATTAAACTTGATTATTGAGCTAGTCCAAGTATTTAGTGAAATAATCAAAGTTTGCACTCAACACACATAATTCATTCCACTTGACATTGGGTAGCTACAGGGTACACATGGATGCTTGCATTGTTCGGAAAAAAAACAAACCAAAATACACTAAACATTTACTAGCACTTCTCTTCACCACTTCCATTAAACCCATCCTCCATTTGTGTGGCAGGTTTAGCTTTCTCAGGTTTGTACCACACAGCACAAATGAGATATATGACAAGGTTTATGATTCCAAGAACAGCCAGAAGGCCGTAGAAGCAATCGAGGCGGCCGTAGTTTATGTTGTCGGCGAGCCAGCCTTGGCCACCATTGCTTGTTGTGACCTTCTTGACGACAGATACTAAGAAGCTGCTGACGAAAAACCCGAGTGAAAGAGTTGTCAAGAAAAGGCCAGTGCTCATGGTTTTCATTCCTTTGGGTGATTGTGTGATGAAGAAATCCAGCTGCCCTGTGTATATGAATGCTTCGCCCGCACCCACCAGGAAAAACTGTGGAATCAGAAGAAAAACACTTATAGGAAGATTGGAGGAAGACCTGCTCACAGCATTTGCCACCGATAGTCTCTTCATCTCGGCTAATGCAGCAGCTGCCATTCCTATTGTGGAGAGCACCAGTCCAATGGCAATTCTTTGTAGGCTGGAGAAACCTGCAGCAGCCCCATTAAGAAAAAAGAATTAGTTGCCACTTACCTTAATTATCTGTCTCTCTGCAGGTTAATTAGTCTCAGTGAATATTTAGAGCCAGTAAATATTTGGAGATCGTATTAGGAGCTTGTTTAATGCAATTTCTCTCATGCAGTTTATGGTGCAGTGCATGAGAGACCGTTTAAACTGCATTGGAAATACACTAAGACCTCATTTGTTTGTTAGGAAATGTTATCTAAATTGGTTATGGTATTTAGAAATCTGATAACAATTAATTTGATTTAATATTGTGTTTGGATCATACAAGTTAATTGAAGAAGGTAATTTAACCAATTTCTGTTTTTGGTGTTGGTTCATCTATAAAAAATTGTAAAGGAATCTGTCTTTAAGTTTGATGATAAGAATAACCTTACTCTGTGTGTCCATACATATATACTATATATGTATTCAAATATAATAAATTTAGTTATATATTTATTATTTTATTACTCTTATTATTTAGATTGACCCTTTTTACACATTACTAACTTATTAATTAAAAAAAATTAGTAATCTAATTATTATTTGTAAATAGTTACAGGTAACAATTATAGAGATTACTTTAGAATCACTGTGTACTAATTAATATGATAACTAATTCATCTTAATTGAATTATTCACCTGTAATATATCAATAAATTAAAATTTAATTAGTTATGGAAAGATTTAATATAACTAACAAACATTAGGATATTATTTAAATATCGTATATTAATATTATATAAATATATCATATTCGAACTTAATAGTATGATACATACATGCTTATGTAAATATATATACACACACAATATATATTTATACCTGTAATATATGACCATATGTAAAATGTATTTTATCAAGGGTAAGAATATCTTATAGAATATTATTGTTAGATTATTTAAAAAGTGTAGTCTCATGTGATTATCATATTTTGGGTGTGGGATTCTCAATTTTGAGAAGCAGCACTTTACTTTAATTAAATTCACTTAAACATATCAAATACAAAAATTTGAAATCTGGTGAATAACTTTGTTATTCAGTAAAAAACAAAGGAGGGCTAATGGATGGATGGGAAAAAGGAATAAATTAAAAGCAGTACCTGGTTTTCCTTTCCATTTCTTCCAAAGTGGCATGATTAGGCGGTCATAAACTGCCAATGTGATTAGAATAGCAGCAACAAAGAAGACGGTGAGCGAGCCGGCCGGGATCTGGAAATGGCCGATTGATCTGTTCATGGAGGATGCTTGTTCCACTGAAAAGGTGATCATCTGCGCATAAGTGGTCCAGAAGATGATGGTTGTGGCCCATATTGGCAGCAATCTCCCCAGCATCTTCACTTCCTCCACTTTTGTCACTGAGCATAGCTTCCAAGGATTAGGACCAGAACAACTGCTTCTATTCTCAAAATCTCCTTCTGCTACAATGGCTGCCTTGTCCAACAAACTACTCAACAAAAAAGCATCCAAGTTAGTCAATACCTTTTGTTTTCTGATGAATTCGTTGTTCATGTATGACCAAAAGATGAATACGTACTGGAATTGATCGGTGTGACGGATTCTTGAAGCCTCAGGAGTATCCTCATAAAGCATGCCAATATCATAAGGAAGGTTCATGTTTCGTTTCCTTATAGCTGCAGCGATGACCTGGAAAATTTGAACTATAGGGCTCCCCAAGCTTTTCTTATACCTGTATCGTTTAGTCCCAGTGAAGAATATCAATATTGCTATCAACATTGAGACAGAACAGATCCCATAAGCCAAGCTTCGGCCCACTTCATCTTGTATATACACCAGAACAGTGACTGCTGTCAAAGTGCCAATGCTAATAAAGAAGAAGAATCTGTTGAAGAAATATGCCATCTGGGCTCTCTCTTTTTCATCTTTTTCATCAAATTGATCGGTCCCAAATCCTGAAACACTTGACTTGAGGCCTCCAGTGCCTAAAGCTATGACATACAAAGCAAGGTACATCATTGCCATTTGCAATCCATTGGCTTGCTTACAGTTAATGTCACGAGCATGGCAAGGCGGTGGGCGAAGCTGTGGCAAGGCGGTTATTATTGCTAGCATGCCGGTTCCCTGGATTAATATTTACCATCATTACAACAATGGTTGAAAAAAGCTAGAAAACATGCATGCCTGAAGAACAGCATCTAGAAACAATGAATTGGAAGAGGTTAAGATTGTCAAACACCAGCTAGCTCACCAGTGTTTGTATGATGGCGAAAACGGCTATTGTCTTGTGTCTTCCGAGGAAAGAATCTGCAAGAAATCCCCCTAACAAACACAGGAGAAAACATGTGCCCATGAAGTCGGTAACAATGTTGGCTGAGGTAGAGCTAGGCAGATGCATGACTCCACCCAAGTAGGTCACCAGGTTCACTGCTATTCCCATTGTTGAAAGCCTCTCACAGATTTCTATCCCTGAATTCCATATTCGATGCAATTTAATTAAGAACAGTCGTTGGTACTGTAATTAACATTCAAAGCTGCTTCTTTTCCTTTTCACTACGGTTTTGTGTGGTAAGTTCTCTTCAATGTGAAAAATTTAGATGTAATGATGGTAAACAGTGCATGAAATAAATTAACTTTTTAAGTGCTTAATGATGAGAATTACAATTTAAGCACGTGGTAAATGCTTTAATTAGCATGAATTAGAAGGAAAAAGTAAATTACTCAAGTAAAAAGGCAATAATTATAGTTCCCAAGTTCGTATATTTCATATACATCAATCAAATAAAATAATTTACCACAACAGGCTCAGACTTGTATTCTAATGGTCCCACAATTTATCCCCACTCCCAGAAGCAGGGGAGAAATAAATCGGAGATTAATTAACCAGACATCCTTCAAAATCTTTTGATCACATTTTAAAATTTCACACATCTGAGAGATGGTCCTAAAGGTGAGCCAATAGGCTGCCTTTTGTTTTCTTTGTTAAAAGATATACTCCATACATGGGTTATGGACCTGGATGGTATCTCTTTGCATGAAAATAATCTTTTTTCTACTCCTATTCAAAGGGAATGGACACATTAATTTATCAGCCTAAAATGAATCTAAAGTTTTGCTCATGAATACTAGTATATGCTAAACGCAGCCAGGTTATATGTATATTCAATTTCAGGTAAAGTTTTGCAATTGTGCATGGTTGAATCTTCATATGTAATTTGCTTATGTATGCCTAACGTGCAAGCTGCATCAATAGTTCTCTGGACAAAACAAACTCTGTTAACTAGCTAAACCACATCTTACTAGAATATTGAAATGATAATACTATACTTCTGGACGACATTAAAAGTACATGGCAAAGAATTCTTTCTGAAATGGCTCAAGGCAAACAAACCTAGGATAAGTGCAGCTGGTATCCAGCCACCAGTTTTGGACCTGTCAGCTGGGAATCCCTTGTAGTCCACTGCATCTGCAACTGTCAAACTCATTTTTTCCTCCTGCAAGATGAAACAAATTTTCAAGGGCAATTATGAAATATTGTTCTAATTATGTTTTAAGATGGTAATAAATATTGCAGCTGCTAACCATTTTTTTTTTTCTTTTCTATTTGTTGGCAATAATCTCAGAGCTAACAGGAAAAAGAGCTCAAAAGAAGTTGAAGAAAGCTATATGGCACTTGTATATTCTTCCAACTCAGACTTGAACATGTCTTAGGTATATTACCTATGAGCTATTTATAGGCCAAGAATATGAGCTATATGTTGGACTTAGAATGACCCTCCAACACCAGGTTGAGACAGATCATTGCTTGGTAGGGATTAGGCCTATCCCATTATGGGTGGAAGGTTCTAGGACTACTCATATATGTTTTTCTGTTTTTTACTCTAAGCAGATATTTCCAAATTAAATTGAGAAAAATTAGAAAAAGGTGATGTTGATTTGTTGAAGTGGGAAGGTAAAGGATGGGAGAAAAATGGAATCTGGAACATGGAATGCCAATGGGAGCTTGTTTCACTGTCACTCTCTATAATGTATGGTATGCATGAATTTTATGTGTTTTTTGTGAACCACAGTAAACAACCCCTCCTGGACTACTTCTCTAAGTGCTTTTGCTGCCCCACATCCAAAAAGTTTACTCACCACCCTTTGTTTTTCCTCCATTGTCTCTGTATGGGCAGAAAGCAGTGAACAAATTAAGATGGGAAAAATACTCTATTCATGATCACTTGTTACACGATCGATACTATAAGTACCCTCTCTCTTGGCATATCATGAAGATCATGTTTTGGCAGTCGCACTCAGTGCAGTTGGATTTGTTGCTGACCAGTAGGACTATTATTGATATACATTGATCAAAGATGGGATTGAATTTTTGTGTCACCCAGACTTGCATATAGAAAGAATTGATATAAATGGATCAAAAATGTACTATTAAAGTTGGGAACTGCATTCATGTTTAATCAATTAAGTTTTTAAGTCAATGTTAAGCAATGTGGTCACAAGGAAATTTGTGAATTAAGTAGGGGAACTGTTATCCTTGGGGCTTTTGGAATTGTGGGAAGCTCCCTACCATTCAAGTTTTAGGCGATAGGCTGCTACATTGTTGTTTGGGGACATGCTGGGCAGCAATGCTGTCGCAGTCTGCAAAAATACAACAAGGGTGATATCTCACTCTAGTGGGGCTGAAATTTGGAAGGTTGAGGTTGTGAACTTTGCTGCACTCAGAAAAGTTGCGCGATTTTAGAGTTAGAACAAGGAAAGATAATCAAGGCCGTTAGACTTGTTTTTTTAGGTACCTACTGTTTTATGCAGGGTTTTTGTTTTTTGTTTTTTTCCTCCCTACCTCCATTAATGTGCTTGGTCAATTGTCAATTCAATGTTAATTTGCTAGGTCTAACTCTATACTAACAAAAGGAGAGGTCTTAATTTGGTTGATGGACATGCCTTCACCTTTTTGCCTGCTGATAGGTAGCTGAATATATGACCCAAATCTGTATCCAAGCAATCAGTGGTTTCTTCTCTATTACAAGTTTGCCGGCGCTCATCAAAATTGTTCAACTATCTATATATGGATACTTGAAATTATGCTTGGAGATTTTTAAACAGTAGCCCTCCTCAATTGATTTTTTAACTTTTAAGTGCCTGTAAGCAATTGTTAGCTCTTCTATGGTTGATAAGTATAAATGCGGTAGGGACCACGTGGAGTCTACCATAGCCTAAATTATATTTGTGATTGAATCGGAATTTAGAATCAGATAACTCTCTAACGATAAGCAATGTCAATGTCCTTGAAGTTGAGAATTTTGATGCTTATGGACACTTGGCTGGCTTAAATCGCACAACAAAAATATTGACGAAGCCATTTTAGGAAATATTTAAGGTACCACAATTCTTATCCTAAGTACTTAATAAGCTTGATATCTATTAATTATATATTTATATATATATATAATATATATATATATATATATTATATATATATATATATATATCTAAAAAAATAAATCTTAATGCTCATTCTTGTTAAAGCTTATTGCCAATTATTACGAAAAATAATATATATATATATATATATATATATATATATATATATATATTATTTTTGTCATAGACTCCCTTCGGACGACCTAGTATACTAGAGCCATTTCCGACCATTAAAGACCAATCAAATAGACTTCCTTTAGGATTGCTAATTTGTCAATGTTTACTTGATGTTTTTGCATATGGCACTTGGAAAAAATCAAATCAAATAATGCAAAGATTAGTATTATATAAAATTTTATAGGGAATGCTTATATATTAATTTATTCTCAGAAATGAGGGTGGTTTGACTTGATACTCATCACAAAATGACCATCAACATTAATGATTCATGAATTAGGGATAGATTGTGGCACAGCCAATTGTCGGGAAGGAGGAATATTGGGGCCTTCTTTGACTATTTTGTAGTATAAGAGACGTCAAAACCATAATTTATATATAAATTTTGCAATTCAACCTAAGTAAATAATATTATATTAACGAAGAAAATGCCTTCGAAGAGTTGGGAGATAGACTAAGAGAGGGATTCGCCTCATGAAATCTAGTTAGTTGCAACAAATTAATTATAATAGGAGTTTACGCCAAAATTCCACGATGCATATAAGTAATCATTATAAGAGGAGAAGTTGGAGTCATTATCAAAATAGTACTATACAAAAAGAAAAACAAGACAAGAAACCCAATAATAATAAGATTATAGAAATGCATATTCCCCGACGCTTTTCAATTGAAAACATCAAATGAAGAACTGTGTTCAACAAATAAGTCTTAACATTAGTTTTTTTTTAAATTGAGAAAACATATGTTAATCTGGAAATTTAAGAAGGATCAAATATGTAATGAAGTATTCTCTTTCTGCTTTTCATTAAGACATAATCCAACAAAATAGACTAAGCCTGATGAGCCAAAATACGGAAGCAAATTACAAAATGTCTCATTTTATAAGAATAAGTGAAACACTATAACACACAAGTCTCTTGAGTATAACATGTCTAATGTACCTCTAATATATACATATGTAAATATGTGTGTGTGATACACATTATAAAAATGTCAAACTTACTTTTGTGTTTCATTATTCAATACCTTTTTGCTTTACTTCTTAATTAGATGTGTTTAGCTTTTATTATACTTATTTGAAGAATGTCCAGAGTATCCTATATATAATTATAAAATAGAGATACATTTCATTCCTACAAGCATCCTATCCTACACTTACAGTTAATAATATTTGATGCAATGAACGTAGAATGGAAATTTACGGTCCACAAAAATCATTCTATGACCCAAAAGACATAATTGACTAAAATTTAAACAATGTGTTTTCAATAAAAATTACTTTTTCGAATAGAAACAACTTTCTAAGCAAAATTTGGATACAAGCAGAGCCCTCGTTATTTTAGTCAATTTCCACTTTGTTAGAGCTTTCTCATATTTTTCTCAATTTTTCGGTATTTGTGTGAATCAATTAGGGTTTTGCATGGTTTTCTTTAGAATGCCTGTAGCACCTCTAAATTAAGCTTATAAGGAAACACTTTGTCAAAACTTTCTCATATTTTTCTCAATATTTTCGTATTTGTGTGAATCAATTAGTAATTGAAATGCGAATTTTTTTGTTCAAACTCTTTTGTTTATATTTTGAATGCTCAATTTGCTTATTACATATTTTATATAAAAATAAAAAATATATAATTATATGTTTTTTAATATTATTAATATATTTTTTATAATAAACTAATTTAACTATTATATTGCATTTTAAAAAAAAATTATGTTATTAGTCAAGTGAATATTAAAAAATCAAAAAATAGTCGTTCAAAAGGAGAGCATTTTTTCTCAATCATATCATGCAAAAATTAAAAGAATAATAAAAAGTATTGAGGATATACATTATTTTCTCTAGCATGGTCATATGTTCCAGCCGAAAGTCAATGTGGTGGGGGTCATACCCATTGAACACCGATCATGTAACGAACTTGGTATTCACAACTATATATATATATATATATATATATGTATTCATATGCATGTGTGTGTTGGATTTTGACTGCTCCTTCAATCATTGAAATGGAGAGTTGACAATTGCACAAAACCTATCATTGTACTAATAAGGGAATTTTTTTTGCCTTTTCGTCCTTTAAGTTTGGCTACTCAAATTTTAGTCCTATTTATCTTACAAAATTGAATTTTGCCCTTCAAATGAAAAAAAATTTCAAATATTTAGGACATTCACTGCCCACTACATGTAAAAATGACTGATTGTGCTAATTTAACATTCAATTTGAGAAAAAATTAATTTTGGAGAAAAAATTACCAAGTAGCAGCTTATGTAGAGCTTGGAAGGGGAAAAAAAATATCAATTTAGCATTTAGGGCATATACATTCAAGTGTTTAATTTTTTTTTATCCTCCAATTCTTATTTTCTTTTTTTGTAATTTACTTTTTTTTTCTTATTTTCTTCTTCTTCTTCTTTTTCTTTCTTTCACCTACTTCTACCCACCACCTGCCACTGTTGTCCCCAGTCGTCGGCTCCTCTTCTTCTTCTTCTTCTTCTTCCATGCACGGTTTTTTTCTTCCATCCACTACCTACACACCCACTATCGCCCGCCCATGATCGCCGCCCACTCCCTCTTCTCCTTTTTTTTTCTTATATTTCTTCTTCTCCTTCTTCTTCTTCTTCTTCTTCTCGTCCTTTTTCTCCTTCCACACACCACATACCCACCTACTGCCGCCACCCGTGACCGTTGCCCATCCCACTGCTTATATATATATATGATGTATATATGTGTGTGTGTGTATATATATATATATATATATATATATATAGATGTATATACATAACAAGTATAGAAATATAATATTTGAAAACGGGACAAAGCAAAAGAAAAATTAAAGAGAAAAGAAATAGAAGACAAAAAAATGGCAATTTTTCTTAAATATTCTAAATTAAAGAAAAATTATTTCATTTAAGATATTGTATTACTATAGAATTAATTATTTTCTATTATATTTTTAAAGTTGAATTTCAATTTTTTTTAATAAATATGAATCAATTAATATTTAATAATTTATTTAAATTTATGATAATTAATTAAAAATATTAAATTTACACTAGTAATTTCTTTCAAATAAATAATCTATATATATTATCTAAACTAATTTTCTATATGGTTTAATTAGATTTTGAATTTATAAAAGTAAATTTTAATATTAAATTATTTTTTATTTATTTAAAGTTTGAATTTATTTAATAATTTCTAGTCTTCAAATATTAAAATTTGTTAATATTTAAATATTTATTAGGTTTTTGTTATAAGTAGTTTGAAATATAATATAAATCTATATTTTTATGTATTGATTATCAAATATATTTACATTCTAATTATATTGAACTTTTTTAAAATTTTATTAATGAAAGAAGAATAAATCTAATTTGCCCAAAATGCCAAGTTGGTTTTTTTTCCCCTCCAAACCTATCTACCTTTGTGATAGATTTATAAATTATGATATTTTTGACACCTCTATGAGCACAATTGCACATATTTTTACCTTACAATTCATACAATTTGGCCTTATTTTGTGATAATTGTGTGTAGGTACAAGATTGGAAGAAATGGAATTGAAATATAAAAAAAAAAAAACTTAGAAAAAATGGTCCGAGCCACAACCCATAAATTCCATACCGTAGCCCTAAATGCATAGTACGTTTTGAGTTGTGACTTTGAAATTCTAGGCTGTGGCCCCAATGCAAAAATTACAAAGAGAAAGGCCACGACTCCACTGTACATAACAGAAAAATATTATCCAACGAGATTTTGATGACAAGTGGCGAAGAAAGCTCATTTTGGCATCTTTCTTATTTCCCACATTTTAGATATAGTACATACATCACACACATGTGACCCTCTATTAGATACACTATACACATACAATTACATCACATAAATTAGAGATACACACATGCTTATATATATTTTCTGGAACAACGCACAAAACACACAACATTCAATATACAATTCATCACTCATACACACTCTACACCTAAATTCTTTCACACATCTCATCTCCACCCAAAAATACATATTTTTCTATATTTCTTCACACACTATACCAAGGACACACACACCCATTACCAACGAGCTTGAAATTTGAAGACAAGAAGATGAGGAGTTTCATTGGGTATTGAAGATTTTGAAGAAGAAGTGAAGAATCACTTAGTGGTTGTAACCTTCTACTTGAATTTTTTCTTTCATTTTGAGAAATTTGTAATTATGATATTGGGAAACTCTTGGTACTTGTTTAATTTCAATATGAGCTAAACTACTTTTTTCAAGGTTTGAAAAGCCATGTCTATAGAGTTATGAGTTAATGTTTATATTGTGATTGAAATGTTATTTTTATTTAATAAGCATATGCTATGTTCTTAATATTTCTTGAGATTTGACCAATTTCAAGTTGATTTTAATTGTTGCAATTAAGACGGAGAGGTGAGGTTGTAACAATGGATTAGATAGTATATGTTATGGACCGACTCCTGTAGAAATATAGGTATAGGTACATGCGATAGTCATAGGTGTGAAAACTAAAAGCCAGTGGAATTTACAAAACTCAAGGCACTCTTAGTAGGATGACCTGTAGCTAGAGATAGGGCCAATGGCCTACCAGGGGTAGATTTGATTTGACTCGAAAGAGAGTATTAATTACATTAGAAAGACCTACCGCCATACAACTCACATCATTCATAATCACAATTAAGCTAGGTTGATAATAATATAGGATAGCAAACCATTGTCTTGACTTTCCTAAGTACTGAATTCAATCCCTTAATCTCGTTAGACTTTAGTTAATTTTGTCAATTTAATAGTTGTTGCATTTTAATTCAATCACCATAATATCGTTAGGTCAAATATAACATAGGTAATCTATATTTGGTACTCACGTATGTACTCTCTAGGGATACGATACTCTATTCATTCTTTATTACTTATTAATACCGTACACTTGCGGTTTGTACTACTAATTATGTTGAATTTTTTTAAATTTAAATTAATGAAAGAAAAATAAATTTAATTTACCCAAAATGCCAAAGTTGACTTTTTTTATCTCCTCCAAACCTATCTACCTTGGCTAACAACTCAACATTTTTTCCTCCACATCTGAAAGTACAAAATTCAATTTTTAAATTGAACAGGACCAAAAGTTTGAGTAGGTCAATTTATTGGCGCAAAAAATAATTTTACCTACTAACGAAATCTATTTTTCACATTAGGCACACATAATAAGGATTATTTTATAGTAAATTGGGTTGGGTATGGTATATGTGATCCATTCAAAAAATTTACCTCTCATTATCATAAATACATCTCACATATATAAAATAATTTATTTATTTTTACAATATAAATTTATGAATAGTTGATTGATTGACATATTATTAGAATAATGTTCTTTAAACCTCAAAGCATTGTTTTTTCAGGACCACTATATTTGTCAGACCTACATTAGGGCCAATGTTCAAATCCTAGCTTTGTATATGTTGTGAACATTGAAGAGTATGTCTAGCATCTTAACTAGTTGTGGTTAATATTTTTCCAACACTAAGCAGCCAAGGTTTGTGTATTAAGTACTAAGTGAGGCAATTCGAACACTAAAGTGAAACAAAATTGAACAATAAATATATAGGTAAAATTACAAAATTCGTCCTAAAAACCTAGAAAGAGTTTTAGTCTTTTTATTTTTAAAATCACCAATTTACATGTATTAACTTTCAAAATTTTATAATTTTAGTTTAAATTTATTTGAAAAATTTAATTTCTTTCAAAAATTACTGAGTTGGTACCGCAACTTGCTTATGTGGCTTGAAATTTGGGAATTTTTAGAATTTGGAGGGAAAATCAAGAATGTGGTAATTATGTAGACAAAAAATAAAAGGAAAAAAAATTACCCATGTGACCTCCTATGTGTGTGCGTAAAGAGGAAGATAATTTTAGGGGGGAGGGGTGGTGCTGGTTAGGGAGGGGTTGGGGAGATGGGTTTTTGGGGAGGAGCTAGGGGGAGGAGAAAGATGATTTCAGGGGAAGAGGTGGGGTGAGGGGGTCTAATTGATGAAGAAAATGAAAATTTTGATTTTTTTTAATTTTTCAATTTTTTATTTTACTAATTATAAAAAAAATTAAATATTTATCTAAATCACTTTTTAATTTTGTTCATTTAAATTTTAAATTTAAATATGTATTTTAATTTTAAATCTAAAATTATATTAACATTATGTAGTTTTATGATATATAATATGTATTTTGAAAATCAAGAAATTATTTAAATATATTACGTAAACTATTTTTTATTTTAATTATTATTGATTTTAAATATTTAAATATGCAATTTTTTAACATGATTTTTTTTAATTTTTTGTGAGTTTTGTAAATACTATTTGTTTGAAAATTAAGAAATTATTTAAAATTATGTAAACAATTTTATTTTACTTATTTATGAAATTAAATATATATTTTCAGTAAACAATTTTATTTACTTATTACTGAAATTAAATATTTTTTCAATATTTAAATATTAAATTTTCTCAAAATTGTTTTTTCTTGTCTTTTATAAATTTTCAAAAATACTTATACTTTTAAAAGTTTCCTTTTTTATTATTGAATTTAAATATATTTTCTAATTACAATATTTTAAATTTTGTTAACATTATTTTTTATTTTGAGTAAATTTTCTAAATTATTTATATTTAAAAATTAAGAAATTGTTTAAATATGTTATGTAAACTATTTCCTATTTGGTTTATTATGAAATTAAATATATTTTCTAGTATTTAAATATTTTTATCAACATTTTTTTAGTGAATTTTCTAAATTTACGTATATTTTTGAAAATTAAGAAATTATTTCAAACTATTTTTTATTTTATTTATTATTGAATTTAAATATACTTTCTGATTATTAAATATGAATTTTATTGTCATTATTTTTCTTTATTTTATGTAATTTTTTAATTATTTATATATATTATGTGTTTATTTTTTATTTTATTAATTATTGAATTTAACTATATTTCACCCCCTTTGCCCCCATAACTGCCACATACTGATTTTCCTTCAAATAATAAAAATCCCCAAAATTCAAGCCATATAAGCACGTTCTGTTGCCAAATCAGCAATTTTTATGAAAAATTAGAATTTTCAAGCAAAATAGGGACAAAATTATTAAATTTTAAAAATTAATACATATAAATTGATGATATAAACAGTTAAAGGATTAAAAAGCTACCTATCCTAATGGACGACATTTGCAATTTTACCCTAAAAATATGGCAGGTGTGGTAGTAGTTAGATTAGTGCAATACAAACGCCACATGGCATAGAAATTATAAGGCCAACCAACAACTATACCAACACAGAACATGGAAGCACTGCTCCAACACGAACAAAAAGATACATAATGGAGGGAGCCCATATGGGATTACTACATTTTGTCTATTTTTCCTTTTTTTTTTTTTATATTTTGCGTATCTTCCACTCCACTTTATTGGATTAAATATTTGTTTAATGCCTTTTGACTTCTGGCCAACAAATTAAATAAATGTATGGAATGATAAAATCTGATCTAGGTTCATTTTTGTGCATGACAGAAGTTGTAAGTTCCAATTGTAAGGGGATTCATCTTTATGATTATTTGCATAAAGTGTCTCAATTATTTGTCAAATTTTAAGTCTTTCTTTACCCACTTGATGTTGTCTTCCATTATCCCCCAACCTTATCACATTAAATCTCATCTCTTCCTTGTATGCTGCAATCTGTTTTATTATTGATGATCTACTTTGGGCTTCACCTAAATGCAATCATTAATACTCTGAAATTTTTAGGAGTGTTTGATGGAGAAAAGTCACAAAAATTTGAAAATTTTGAAGAACTTGTCTTTAAGCTTCGCGAGCTGAATTCGAAAGAATTCAAGAACATAAAATTTTCTCTCAAAATAAAATTAGAAAAAAAAAAGAAATAGAGCTATAGCAGATATTTAAATAATGCAATCCCAACCTAGGACAAACAAGCCTAAAAATGGGATGATTAGAGAATACTGAAATTTGGTCCAAAAATACGCTATCAAATGACAAGAAGGTGGTAAAAATATCAAGTCCAAAAGAAAACAATAGGAAAAAAAAGGTCCATAAATATTATTAAAAATAGAAAAACTTCTGGATAGGGCCAAAACAATGAAACTTGGGATTTATCAATAGAGGCCTTATTGCTTTAGGGTATAGGACCTTTTCGTAAAGACGATCACGTGGATATGAATGTTTTCCTGTCATCTTCTCCGATAAAAAATAATAGCACTTTAATTTTCATTGACAAACCACACAAATAAATCACCCCTATTTGCCCTTGTGTTGTCCAAACACTCCCTAAATACATCCGCTTTTTACTAGCATCAATCAGTCTATTTGGAAACATTAAAAATGGGATTAGAGGATGGTATATGAAATTCTATTAAATGATCTGATTGTTTGAAACAAAATTTTGTGTTAGATATCATTCGATTAATTCCAGTTCGTACTTTGGCTTATTTAAATGGTATTTTTTTGAAAATTAAATAACTCAATAGAAACTTTTGAAATGATTGATTGCTGATTTTTGTATGTAATTAATAGTAAATACAATTCATCGTGCAACTTAGGGGGAAAAAAAGTGTAACAACTTTTAGTCGGGGATAAAAAGAAATAGGAATCTCAGTTTTAAGTCTTACTTTGAAATTCTCACAGTTCAATTCAAGCCAAAATAAAAAATAAAGGGAATTTAATAATTTATAAATATCTAAATTTGTAAATTAATTATGATATAGTAGTAGATAAAAATTGGGTCAAACTAGTTCTTAATATATGATTTGCAACAAGAAATTTTCTAAAGACTACCTTAATGGTAGTCAAATAGTTAAAATATGTTGTAGTTTGGTAAAAACATGAGTTCTGCTGAAAATTAGAATAAGAAGAATCAGATAGTAGTAACAAGACCAAAATTGTAACTTTGAACAAATTATCTTAATTTTTCCTTTTCCTTTCTCTCTAGTAATTACAAAGTGTTGTTGAATTCATTATTGAATGAAAACTCATATTTTAATAATTCATTGAGATTATAGTTTTAAAATTGTATAAAATCGTTCAACACAGGGAAACAATTTTGCTACAAAAATTAGGTTTTAAACACAAATTCATAAATTTATCTATATATATATTTTTTTGTCAAAGTGATGCATTACGGATTCAGTACAATATCAAAGAAGCACAGAGAACTGGTATTATATAGGATGAATGACTACTTTTTGCTAAATTTACAAATATTTTCTGCTACAGATAATGAATATGTTTTAAGTTATTTTAGTAGGACTTAGGTTTATTTGATTTCAGTAAAAAGGTTTGATAGTATCTGGTTGGTGATCAATGAATGAATCACAAGATATTGAAGCAGTTTTCTTTCTTTAGTGGTGCAAAGTTTGTCTGTCTGTCTGTCTCTCTCTCTTTGTTTTTTTCAATGGCTTCATTGGTCATTATTATGCTATTGTCAGTGATGTACCAAATGACGATCAAATTGATTTCAGTCATATAAAACTTTGGGTCCAGCTAAAGATTTTGAATTTAGATCTAAATGCACTGAGGAGAAAACTAATAATTGGAATAGATTGAATTTAGTTGCCAAATTAAATTAAATTTATAAGCTATTTCTTCTGCTAATTCCTATTTGTTTTTCTCCAATTTGACTGCATGGTTGATAGTAAGATTACTTGGAGAATTGTTCAAATAGAACCATACAGACACTCCAGAACACCATACTAATTAGATTTTTAAAATTATTAAGATTGAATATTGATTGCTAATTAATTATTGATGAGAAATATTCTAACATAATGATTTATATAATCATTTTACTCCACACACACAAAAAAAAAAAAAGATAAATAAACCAGGCATTTTTTTCTTTATCTCTAGCAGGATGTACAAAATAATAATATTAGTGTTTAGTTGATGATAACTCATATCAACATCATGTCCAACAATCATGTAATTGTCATGCGCTTTTCTCCACTTCTCATTCTTCTTTTAAGCTCTATCTATCTCTCTCTCTCTCTCTCTCTATATATATATATATATATATATATTCTTTTAATTGATTAATTAGTAGGTGGGGAAAGACACGAAAAGGCAAAGGAGAGTCCACCCATGAAACAAGGAATATGCTTGCTCACAAAAACTTGTTCAAAATGTATATTATTAACGTACATGTGGTGATATTGATTAACAAAATTAAAATAATTAACATTTGTCAAAACAAGATTAGCAATTCAGAAGTAGTAGATCAGATTATGGTGTCCAATTAGCAGACATGATTAACATGATCCTTTTGGAAATAGGTTTTAAATTGTTCTTCATTTTATTCAATTTATCTCAAAAACACATTTAAAAGTTATGGCATCGTTTTATTGTGATTTTTGTGACCCTCTTATTGCTTGTTTATTGATGTGGAAGTGATGTGTAGTAAGTCAGAACTAATCTATATAGCTCGAATCAGTGACTAAGAGAAAGTAGTGATGTCTCGACTTGAATAAAGCATAGACAGTCAGTCGATCACTTACTCGGCATATAAGCCAGGAATGTGTGCGACCTGTTCTATGTTGCATGAGTTGTATATTGCATGAACTGTTAGCGTGTGATGCTTGAGCTGTATATTGCTTGACCTACTAGCGTGTTGCATGAGCTATATATTGTATGACCTACTACATATGTGGTGCACGACCTATATATTGTAGGACCTACTATTGTGCTAGGGAAGGTCATACCTCCGAGAGGGAGTCACGACCTCTAGGTAGGGCCACGGAAAGAGAGAAAGAAATGGTTATTATAAAAAAGTGACATGAAATCTTATTCAGGGTAAATCAAGACAGATGATGACGTGTACCAGAGGCTGTTATAATAAATTGAAGCCTAAAATCTCCCTTCTACCCCTACTTTGACATCTATAAGTAAGAGGATTTACTTTAAAAAGTATGTTACACTCTTCACATTTGATACATATATTTTTGCATGCTTTCACTTTCTTCTCCAAGTGCCCAACTGACTTCAGCATCGGAAATCTTATGTCAGGCTAACCCCGGCGTCTGTTTTGTAGGTTTTTTGACCAGTGAAAGAGTGAAGAAAAAGTAGCGAATCATCTTTTGGGATGCACCTACTCAATTTGGTGCGCTACAAATTGGCACCGTCTGTAGGAACATTTGTGAGCTAAGGTGTGAGATGACTGGAAAAGGAGTCCAAGGTGAAGGTGCGTCTGACGAAGCCCCGCCGTGAATCATCAGGTATAGTTATGGCCCAGAAGTGCAAGATGTGGGTGGAAATGATAGTCCTCCTTCAGTAACGCTTGGAGTACCACCATTCCGGGTGGCGGAAGCTCCATGAGTGAACTTAGTTCCAAAATTTGGAATTGGGGGTATTAACCAACTCACCATGGAGCAGTTGACTTGTTTAATCACCACTACCGTGGACACAACTTTGCAGAGAAGAGAGGCTAATCTATTTCCATGAGAGGTACCTAAAAGACACCCCCACCATAAAAAACCTAAGGAGAGCCATACTGGGGAATGCTAGAGTAAGACCGTAATGATCTTTTCCCGATATATCTGAGAAATTAGAGGATCTGCACAATGAGCTTAAGAAAATGAAAATGAAGATGGCGGGAAGGAGCTTGGTCCCAAGGAGGGGAATTTCTTTCATGAAAGAAGAAATGATGGATAACTTACCTACTAATTTCAGGTCATTGAATTATGAATATGATGGCACTACGGATTCGTGGGAACATATGTGCTGGTTTGAAAATTCAGCTCTCTTACATAGGTATTCTGATGGGTAAAGTGCAGGGTGTTCCTAACTACCTTGTCTAAATCAGTTCAACAATGGTTCAGTCAATTATCTCCAAATTCAATCCATTCCTTTAAATAATTTAGCTATTACTTCTTGCATTAATTCACAAGTTCTAGAAAACATCAAAAGACGTCTCTAACTTTGTTTAGCATGAAGCAAAAGGACAATGAGTCGCTCCAATCTATATAAAAAGATTCACATCAGCTGCTTTGGAGATACCTTTAGCTACTCAGGATGCGTTCTCTAATGCGCTGGCTCAGGACTTATAGGATGGAGAATTCTTTAGGCCACTGGCTAAGAAGTCAGCCAAGAGTTTTGACGACCTACTAGCTTGGGCTGAGAAGTACATCAATATGGAGGAAGCCCAGAGAATGAAGAAAGAGGAAGCTGGTGACAAAAGAAAAGATAGGAGGGAACTAGTCAAGGAAGTAGAGGGATTTGTTAAAAAAACTATGGCCTAATGAACGACCTAGACTCGTGTCTATGCTAGGAGAGCCTAGACAATTTACTCCTCTTGTAGCGCCCAAGGCATAGATCTTGATGGCAATCGTAAGGTATAAAGGATTGAGATGGCCTAGTAATTACTCATCAACCTCGGTAAAACCTAAGTCTAATCTTTTTTGTGCATTCCATAATAAATATAGATATTCTACAGAAGACTGTCGTCATTTAAGAGATGAGAAAGAAAGAATGGTGATGAAATGATGGCTTGATGATTGGGTTAGGGAAGAAGAGGAGAATGAATTTATTGAGCGAAAGAATGCCCGACCTATATGGCTAAAAAGGGATACTGAAGAAAGAAGAGTAGCAGCGACACCAAGGGAAAACCCTCCTCTACCTCCAAGGGGCCTAATACAGATGATAGTAGGTGGCCCTATGGATAGTGATTCTAACCGAGCTAGGAAAGCGTATGCTTGACCTATCCCTTAGAATGCAATGGGAGGGGTTAATAGGATTAATGGTGGCTTATAATTCAGTTCGGGCCATAAGATGCAAGAGGCCTACAATCACCTCATAATGGCACATTGGTCATCATTGCAACTGTTGCTAATTTTGATGTAGCTAGGGTAATGGTTGATACAGGAAGTTTTGTTTATGTTCTATTCTATGAGGCATATAAAAAGATAAATTTAGAGGTGGAAATGCAACCTATAGAGACAACTTTGTTTGGCATTAGAGGAGGGGTGGTTGACCTTGTGGGGTAAGTCATTTTACCCATATCCTCGGGCCTCGAGCCCAATCGTAAGCTAGAATGATCAAGCTTTTAGTTGTAGATTCTTTTTTAGCTTATAACATTATTCTGGGAAGGCCTTCTCTTAATACCTTCCAAATTGTAGTGTCTACTTTTCATACAAAATTGAAATTCCCAGTGGATGAAGGGATAGGAGAGGTCGAAGGAGATCAATATTTAGCTAGAAAATGCTATATGGAGGCTATTAGAAAGTCCAAACAAAAGAAATCCAAAAGAGAAAAAGAACCAGAGGAAGAACACTTACTGAAGGTTTTGAAAAGGGATAAGGCTGGACAACTATCCGCTGAACAAGTGCATGTTCAACCAAATGAGGAGCTAGTTAACATAGAACTTGTCCCTAGTGACCCAACAAAAACCACTAGGATGGGCACACAGCTCAGTCCTGAGTTAGCAAACGAGATAACTCAGTTCTCAAGAGATAATGCGTCATAACCTCTCAACAATATATATACATGTATATATATGATATAAAAAGATGAATATAGACATGGAAATGAAACCTATAGAGACAACTTTGTTTGGCTTTGGAGAATGGGTGGTTGACCCTGTGGGGCAAGTCATTTTACCCGTATCCTTGGGGCTCGAGCCCAGTTGCAAGAGTAGAATGATCAAGTTCTTAGTTGTAGATTTATTTTCAACCTATAACATTATTCTGGAAAGACCTTCTCTTAGTACCTTCCAAGATGTAGTGTCTACTTTCCACATAATATTGAAATTCCTAGTGGATGAAGGGATAGGAGAGGTCGAAAGAGATCAATATTCAGCTAGGAAATGCTAAGTGGAGACCGTCAGAAAGTCCATACAAAATAAATCTAAAAGAGACAAGGAACCAAAGGAAGAACACTCGCTGAAGGTTTTGGAAAATGATGAGGCTGGAGGACCATCCGCTGAACAAGCGCATGTTTGACCGAATGAGGAGCAAGTTAACATTGAACTTGTCCCTGGTGACCCAGCAAAACCACCAGGATTGGCACACAGTTTAGTCTTGAGTTGGTAAATGAGATAACTCAGTTCTTAAGAGACAATGTGTCATAATCTCCCAATGATATGTATACATGTATATATCAGGCATATAAAAAGATAAATTTAGATGTGGAAATGCAACCGTAGAGACAACTTTATTTGGCTTTGGAGGAGGGGTGGTTGACCTTATGGGGTAAGTCATTTTACCCGTATCCTTGGGGCTCGAGCCTAGTCGCAAGACTAGAATGATCAAGTTCTTAGTTGCAGATTCTTGTTCAGCCTATAACATTATTCTGGGAAGGCCTTCTCTTAATTTCTTTTTAACTGTAATGTCTACTTTCCACATAAAATTGAAAGTCTTAGTAGATGAAGGGATATGAGAGGTCAAAAGAGATCAATATTAAGCTAGGACATGCTATGTGGATGCTGTTATAAAGAACAAATAAAAAAAAACCAAAAGAGAGAAGGAACTAAAGAAAGAACACTTGCTGAAGGTTTCAAAAAAGGATGAGGCTGGAGGACCATCCACTGAACAAACACATGTTCGACCGAATGAGGAGCTGGTTAACATAGAACTTGTCCCTTGTGACCCAGCAAAAACCACTAGGATGGGCACACAGTTCAGTCCTGAGTTGGCAAACAAGATAACTCAGTTCTTAAGAGATAATGTGTTATAACCTCTCAACAATATGTATACATGTATATATATGGCATATAAAAAGATGAATTTAGATGAGGAAATGCAACCTGTAAGACAACTTTGTTTGGCTTTGGAGGAAGGGGGGTTGACCGATTCTTTTTTAGCCTATGACATTATTCTGGGAAGGCCTTCTCTTAATACCTTCCAAACTATAATGTCTACTTTCCACATAAAATTGAAATTCCCAGTGGATGAAGGGATAAGGGAGGCCGAAAGAGATCAATATTCAGTTAGGAAATGGTATGTGGAGGCCGTGAGAAAGTTCAAACAAAAGAAATCTAAAAGAGAGAATGAACCAGAGAAAGAACACTCGCTGAAGGTTTCAAAAAAGGATGAGGCTGGAGGACCATCCACTGAGCAAGCACATGTTCAATCGAATGAGGAGCTACTTAACATAGAACTTGTCCCTGGTGACCTAGCAAAAACCACCAGGATTGGCACATAGCTCAGCCATGAGTTAGCAAACGAAATAGCTCAATTCTTAAGAGGCAATATATCATAACCTCCTAATAATATGTATACATGTATATATGAGGCATATAAAAAGATGAATTTAGACGTGGAAAAGAAACCTGTGGAGACAACTTTGTTTAGCTTTGGAGAAGGGGTGGTTGACCCTGTGGGGAAAGTCATTTTATCCGTATCCATGGGGCTCGAGCCCAATCGCAAGAGTAGAATGATCAAGTTCTTAGTTGAAGATTTATTTTCAGCCTATAACATTATTCTGGGAAGGCCTTCTCTTAATACCTTCCAACATGTAGTGTCTACTTTGCATATAAAATTAAAATTCCTAGTGGATGAAGGGATATGAGAGATCGAATGAGATCCATATTCAGCTTGGAAATGCTATGTAGAGGCCGTAAGAAAGTCCTCACAAAAGAAATCTAAAAGAGAGAAAGAACCAGAGGAAGAACAGTCGCTGAAGGTTTTGAAACACGATGAGACTGGAGGGCCATCTGTTGAAAAAGCGCCTGTTCGACCGAATGAGGGGCTAGTTAACATAGAACTTGTCCCTAGTAACCCAGTAAAAACCACCAGGATTGGCACACAATTCAGTCTTGAGTTGGCAAACGAGATAGCTCAGTTCTTAAGAGACAATGTGTCATAACCTCCCAATGATATGTATACATGTACATATGAGACATACAAAAAGATAGATTTAGATGTGGAAATACAATCGTAGAGACAACTTTGTTTAGCTTTGGAGGATGGGTGGTTGACCTTGTGGGGCAAGTCGTTTTACCTGTATCCTTAGGGTTCGAGCCCAATCGCAAGACTAGAACGATCAAGTTCATAGTTGCAGATTTTTTTTCAGCCTATAATATTATTCTGGAAGACCTTCTCTTAATACCTTCCTAGCTGTAGTGTCTACTTTTCACATAAAATTGAAAGTCCCAGTGGATGAAGGGATAAAAGAGGTCAAAGGAGATCAATATTCAGCTAGGACATGCTATGTGGAGGCCGTTAGAAAGTCCAAACAAAAGAAATTCAAAAGAGAGAAGGAACCAGAGGAAGAACACTTGTTGAAGGTTTTGAAAAAGGATGAGGCTGGAGGACCATCAACTGAACAAACGCATGTTTGATCGAATGAGGAGCTAGTTAACATAGAGCTTGTCCCTAGTAACCTAGCAAAAACCACCAGGATTGGCACATAACTGAGCTTTGAGTTGACAAACGAGATAGCTCAGTTGTTAAGAGACAATATGTCACAACCTCCCAACAATATGTATACATATATATATGAGGCATTTAAAAAGATGAATTTAGACGTGGAAATGAAACCTGTAGAGACAACTTTGTTGGCTTAGGAGAATGGATGGTTGACCGTATGGGGCAAGTTATTTTACCTATTTTCGTAGGGCTCGAGCCTAGTCGTAAGACTAGAATGATCAAGTTCTTAGTTGCAGATTCTTTTTCAGCCTATAACATTATTCTGGGAAGGCCTTCTCTTAGTACCTTCCAAGTTGTAGTGTCTACTTTCCATATAAAATTGAAATTCCTAGTGGATGAATGGATAGGAGAGGTTGAAATAGATCTATATTAAGTTAGGAAATGCTATGTGGAGGCCATTAAAAATTCTAAACAAAAGAAATCCAGAAGAGAGAATGAACCAGAGGAAGAAAACTCGCTGATGGTTTTGAAAATGGTTGAGGCTGGAGGACCATCCGCTGAACAAACGTATGTTCGACTGAACGAGGAGCTAGTTAACATAGAACTTGTCCCTTATGACCCAGCAAAAACCACCTGGATTGACACACAGTTGAGTCTTGAGTTGGCAAATGAGATAGCTCAGTTCTTAAGAGAATATGTGTCACAACATCCCAATAATATGTATACTTATATATATGAGGCATATAAAATGATGAATTTAAACGTGGAAATACAACTTGTAGAGACAACTTTGTTTGGCTTTGGAGTAGGACGGTTGACCATGTGGGGCAAGTTATTTTACCCGTATCCTTGGGGTTCAAGCTCAGTCGCAAGACTAGAATGATCAAGTTCTCAGTTGCATATTCTTTTTCAGCCTATAACATTATTCTGGGAGGCCTTTTCTTAATACCTTCCAAGTTGTAGTTCTACTTTCCACATAAAATTGAAATTCCCAATGGATGAAGGGATAAGAAAGGTCGAAGTAGATCAATATGCAGTTAGGAAATGCTATATGGAGGCCGTTAGAAAGTCCAAACAAAAGAAATTCAAAAGAGAGAAGGAACCACAGAATGAGGAGATAGATAACATAGAACTTGTCCCTATAGACCCAACAAAAACCACCGGGATGGGCACAAAGCTCAGTCCTGAGTTGGCAAATGAGATAGCTCAGTTCTTAAGAGAAATGTGCCACAACCTCCTAATGATATGTATACATGTATATATAAGACATATAAAAAGATGAATTTAGATGTGGAAATGCAACCTGTAGAGATAACTTTTCTTTGGCATTGGAGAAGGGTGGTTGACCGTCTAGGGCAAGTCATTTTATCCATTTTCGTGGGGCTCGAGCCTAATCGCAAGACTAGAATGATCAAGTTCTTACTTGCAAATTCTTTTTCAGCCTATAACATTACTATGGGAAGCTATTCTCTTAATACCTTCCAAACTGTAGTGTCTACTTTGCCCAAAAAATTAAAATTCCTAGTGGATGAAGGGATTGAAGAGGATGGATGAGATCATTATTCAGCTAAAAAATGCTATGTGGAGGCCGTCAGAAAGTCCAAACAAAAGAAATCCAAAAGAGAGAAAGAACCACAAAAAGAGCACTCGCTGAAGGTTTTGAAAAGGATGAGGCTGGAGGACCATCCGCTGAACAAGTGCATGTTCGATCGAATGAGAAGCTAGGTAACATAGACGTTGTTCCTAGTAACCCAACAAAAACCACCAGGATGGGCACACAACTCAGTCCTGAGTTGGCAAATGAGATAGCTCAGTTCTTAAGAGACAATGTGTCACAACCTCCCAATGATATGTATACATGTATATGTGAGGCATTTAAAAAGATGAATTTTGACATGGAAATGAAACCTGTAGAGATATCTTTATTTGGCTTTGGATGAGGGGGGTTGACCTTGTGGGGCAAGTTATTTTACCCGTATCCGTGGGGCTACAGCCTAGTCGGAAGACTAGAATGATGAAGTTCTTAGTTGCAGATTCTTTTTTAGCCTATAACATTATTCTAGGAAGGCCTTCTCTTAATACCTTCTAAGCTATAGTGTCTACTTTCCATAAAAAGTTAAAATTCCCAGTGGATGAAGGGATACGAGAGGTCGAAGGGGATTTATATTTAGCTGGAAAATCTATGTGAAGGCCATTAGAAAGTCCAAACAAAAGAAATTCAAAAAAGAGAAGGAACCAGATGAAGAACACTTGTTGAAGGTTTTGAAATAGGATGAGGCCGGAGGACCATCAACTGAACAAACACATGTTCGACCGAATGAGGAGCTAGTTAACATAGAACTTGTCCCTAGTAACCCAGCAAAACTACCAGGATTGGAACACAACTGAGCTTTGAGTTGACAAACGAGATAGCTCAGTTGTTAAGAGATAATGTGTCACAACCTCCCAACAATATGTATACATATATATATGAGGCATATAAAAAGATGAATTTAGATATGGAAATGAAACCTATAGAGACAACTTTGTTGGCTTAGGAGAATGGATGGTTGACCGTATGGGGCAAGTTATTTTACCCATGTTCGTGGGGCTCGAGCCTTGTCGCAAGACTAGAATGATCAAGTTCTTAGTTGTAGATTCTTTTTCAGCCTATAACATTATTCTGGGAAGGCCTTCTCTTAGTACCTTCCAAGTCGTAGTGTCTACTTTCCACATAAAATTGAAATTCCTAGTGGATGAATGGATAGGAGAGGTTGAAGTAGATCAATATTAAGTTAGGAAATGCTATGTGCAGGCCGTTAGAAAGTCCAAACAAAAGAAATCCAGAAGAGAGAAGAAACCAAAGAAAGAAAACTCATTGATGGTTTTGAAAATGGATGAGGCTGGAGGACCATCCGCTTAACAAACGTATGTTTGACCGAACGAGGAGCTAGTTAACATAGAACTTGTCCCTTGTAACCCAGTAAAAACCACCTGGATTGGCACACAGTTGAGTCTTGAGTTGGCAAATGAGATAGCTCAGTTCTTAAGAGAATGTGTGTCACAACCTCCTAACAATATGTATACTTATATATATGAGGCATATAAAATGATGAATTTAAACGTGGAAATGCAACCTATAGAGACAACTTTATTTGGCTTTGGAGGAGGGATGGTTGACCCTGTGGGGCAAATCATTTTACCCGCATCCTTGGGGTTCGACCTCAGTCACAAGACTAGAATGATCAAGTTCTCAGTTGCATATTCTTTTTCAGCCTATAACATTATTCTGGGAGGCCTTTTCTTAATACTTTCTAAGTTGTAGTTCTACTTTCCACATAAAATTGAAATTACCAGTGGATGAAGAGATAGAAAAGGTCGAAGTAGATTAATATTCAGTTAGGAAATGCTATATGGAGGCCGTTAGAAAGTCTAAAGAAAAGAAATTCAAAAGAGAGAAGAAACCACAGAAAGAAGACTCGCTGAAGGTTTTAAAAAGGGATAAGGCTGGAGGACTATCCGTTGAACAAGTGCATGTTCGACCGAATGAGGAGATAGGTAACATAGAACTTGTCCCTATAGACCCAACAAAAACCACCAGGATGGGCACAAAGCTCAGTCCTGAGTTGGCAAACGAGATAGCTCAGTTCTTAAGAGACAATGTGCTACAACCTCCCAACGATATGTATACATGTATATATAAGGCATATAAAAAGATGAATTTAGATGTGGAAATGCAACCTGCAGAGATAACTTTTCTTTGGCTTAGGAGAAGGGTGGTTGACCGTCTAGGGCAAGTCATTTTATCCATTTTCGTGGGGCTCGAGCCTAATCGCAAGACTAGAATGATCAAGTTCTTACTTGCAGATTCTTTTTCAGCCTATAACATTACTATGGGAAGCCATTCTCTCAATACTTTCCAAGCTGTAGTGTCTATTTTGCCCATAAAATTGAAATTCCTAGTGGATGAAGGGATTGAAAAGGTTGAAGGAGATCATTATTCAGCTAAAAAATGCTATGTGGAGGCCGTCAGAAAGTCCAAACAAAAGAAATCCAAAAGAGAGAAAGAACCACAGAAAGAACACTAAGTGAAGGTTTTGAAAAAGATGAGGCCAGAGGACCATCCGCTGAACAAGTGCATGTTCGATCGAATGAGGAGCTAGGTAACATAGAAGTTGTCCCTAGTGACCTAACAAAAACCACCAGGATGGGCACACAGCTCAATCCTGAGTTGGCAAACGAGATAGCTCAGTTCTTAAGAGACAATGTGTCACAACCTCCCAATGATATGTATACATGTATATATGAGGCATTTAAAAAGATGAATTTTGACATGGAAATGCAACCTGTAGAGACAACTTTATTTGGCTTTGAAGGAGGGGTTGGTTGACCTTGTGGGGTAAGTCATTTTACCCGTATTCGTGGGGCTCCAGCTCAGTCGAAAGACTAGAATGATGAAGTTTTTAGTTGCAGATTCTTTTTCAGCCTATAAAATTATTCTGGGAAGGCCTTCTCTGAATACCTTCCAAGATGTAGTGTCTACTTTCCATAAAAAATTAAAATTCTCAGTGGATGAAAGGATATGAGAGGTCGAAGAGGATTTATATTTAGCTGGAAAATCTATGTGAAGGCCGTCAGAAATTCCAAACAAAAGAAATTCAAAAGAGAGAAGGAACCAGAGGAAGAACACTTGTTGAAGGTTTTGAAAAAGGATGAGGCTGGAGGACCATCAACTGAACAAACACATGTTTGACCGAATGAGGAGCTAGTTAACATAGAGCTTGTCCCTAGTAACCTAGCAAAAACCACCAGGATTGGCACACAACTGAGCTTTGAGTTGACAAACGAGATAGCTCAGTTGTTAAAAGACAATGTGTCACAACCTCCCAACAATATGTATACATATATATATATGAGGCATTTAAAAAGATGAATTTAGACGTGGAAATGAAACCTGTAGAGACAACTTTGTTGGCTTAGGAGAATGGATGGTTGACCGTATGGGGCAAGTTATTTTACCTATTTTCGTGGGGCTCGAGCCTAGTCGTAAGACTAGAATAATCAAGTTCTTAGTTGCAGATTCTTTTTCAGCCTAAAACATTATTCTGGGAAGGCCTTCTCTTAGTACCTTCCAAGTTGTAGTGTCTACTTTCCATATAAAATTGATATTCCTAGTGGATGAATGGATAGGAGAGGTTGAAGTAGATCAATATTAAATTAGGAAATGCTATATGTAGGCTGTCAAAAAGTCAAAACAATAGAAATTCAAAAGAGTCAATGAACTAGAGAAAGAACATTTACTAAAGGTTTCGAAAAAAGAATGAGGCTGGAGGACCATCCGTTGAACAATTGCATGTTCAATCAAATGAGGAAATGGGTAACATAGAACTTGTCCCTATTGACCAAACAAAAACTACCAGGATGGGCACAAAGCTAGGTCCTGAGTTGGCGAATGAGTTAGCTTAGTCTTAAGAGGGAATGTGTCACAATCTCCCAACGATATATATATATATGTATATATGAGGCATATAAAAAGATGAATTTAGATATGGAAATGCAACTTGAAAAGAAATATTTGTTTGGCTTTGGAGGAGGGGTGGTTGAACCAGTGGGGTAAGTCATTTTACCCATATCCTTGGGGCTCGAGCCTTGTCACAAGACTAGAATGATCAAGTTTCTAGTTGCAGATTCTTTTTTAGCCTATAACATTATTCTGAGAAGGCCTTCTCTTAATACCTTCCAAGTTGTAGTGTCTAGTTTCCATATAAAATTGAAATTCCTAATGGATGAAGGGATAGGAGAGGTCGAAGGAGATCAATATCTAGCTAGAAAATACTATGTGGAGGCCATCAGAAAGTCCAAACAAAAAAAATCCAAATGAGAGGAGGAACCAGAGTAAGAACCCTCACAAAATGAGGAGCTAGGAAATATAAAACTTGTCCCTAGTGACCCAGCAAAAACCACCAAGATGGGTACACAGCTCAGTCCTGAGTTGGCAAACGAGATTCCTTAGTTCTTTAGAGACAATGTGTCACAACCTCCCAACAATATGTATACATGAATATATGAGGCATATAAAAAGATGAATTTAGATGTGGAAATGCAACTTGAAGAGACAACTTTATTTGGCTTTGGAGGAGGGGTGGATGAACCAGTAGGGCAAGTTAATTTACTCGTATCCTTGGGGCTCGAGCCTAGTCACAAGACTAGAATGATCAAGTTCTTAGTAGCAGATTCTTTTTTAGCCTATAACATTATTCTCGAAAGGCCTTCTCTTAATACCTTCCAAGTTGTAGTGTCTACTTTCACATAAAATTGAAATTCCCATTGGATAAAGGGATATGAGAAGTTGAAGGAGATTGATATTCAGCTGGAAAATGCTATGTGGAGGCCCTCAGAAAGTCCAAACAAAAGAAGTGCAAAAGAGAGAAGTAACTAGAGAAAGAACCCTCGCTGAAGGTTTTGCAAAAGAATGAGGCTGGAGGACTATCTATTGAACAAGTGCATGTTCGACCAAATAAGGAGCTAGGTAATGTAGAACTATTACTGTTGACCTAGCAAAAACCACCAGGATGGGCACAAAGCTCAGTCCTGAGTTGGCAAACCAGATAGCTCAGTTTTTAAAAGACAATGCGTCACAACCTCCCAACGATATGTATACATGTATATATGAGGAATATAAAAAGATAAATTTGGACATGGAAATGCAACTTGTAGAGACAACTTTGCTTGGCTTTAGAGGAGGGGTGGTTGACCCTATGGGGCGAGTTATTTTACCCATATCCTGAGGCTCGAGCCCAATCACAAGACTAGAATGATCAAGTTCATAGTTGCAGATTCTTTTTCAGCCTATAACATTATTCTGGGAAGGCCTTCTCTTAATACCTTCCAAGCTGTATTGTCTACTTTCCACACAAAATTGAAATTCCCAGTGAATGAAGGGATAGGACAGGTCGAAGGAGATCAATATTTAGCTAGAAAATGCTATGTGGAGGCCGTTAGAAAGTCCAAATAAAAGAAATCCAAATGAGAGAATGAACCAGAGAAAGAACACTCACAGAAGGTTTTGAAATGGGATGAGGTTGGAGGACCATCCGCTGAACAAGCGCATGTTCGATGAAATGAAGAGCTAGTTAACATAGAACTTGCCTCTAGTGATCGAGAAAAAACCACCAGGATTGGCACACAGCTCAGCCTTGAGTTAGCAAATGAGATAACTTAGTTCTTAAGAGAACAATGTGTCACAACCTCCCAACAATATGTATACATGAATATATGAGGCATATAAAAAGATGAATTTAGATGTGGAAATGCAACTTGAAGAGACAACTTTATTTGGCTTTGGAGGAAGGGTGGATTAACCAGTGGGGCAAGTTAATTTACTTGTATCATTGGGGCTCGAGCCTAGTCACAAGACTAGAATGATCAAGTTCTTAGTTGCAGATTCTTTTTTAACCTATAACATTATTATAGGAAGGCATTCTCTTAATATCTTCCAAGCTGTAGTGTCTACTTTGCCAAAAAATTGAAATTCCTAGTGTATAAAGGGATAGAAGAGGTCGAAAGAGATCAATATTCAGCTAGGAAATGCTATGAGGAGGCCATCAGAAAGTCCAAACAAAAGAAATCCAAAAGAAAAAAGGAACTAGAGGAAGAACACTCACTGAAGGTTTTGAAAAGGAATGAGGCTGGAGGACCATCCACTGAACAAGTGCATCTTCAATCGAATAAAGAGCTAGTTAACATAAAACTTATCCCTGGTGACCTAGTAAAAACCACCAGGATGGGCACACAACTCAGTCCTGAGTTGGCAAACAAGATAGCTCAGTTCTTAAGAGACAATGTGTCACAACCTCCAAACAATATGTATACATGTATATATGAGGCATATAAAAGAATGAATTTAGAAGTAGGAATGAAACTGTTAGATACAACTTTGTTTGGATTTGGAGGATGGGTGGTTAACCCTATGGGGCAAGTCATTTTACCCGTAATTATGGGGCTCGATCCTAATCGCAAGACTAGAATGATCAAGTTCTTAGTTACACATTCTTTTTTAGCCTATAACATTATTTTGGGAAGGCCTTCTCTTAATACCTTCCAAGCTGTGGTATCTACTTTCCACATAACATTAAAATTCCCTGTGGATGAAGGGATAAGAGAGGTCGAAGGAGATCAATATTCAGCTAGAAAATGCTATGTGGAGGCCGTCAGAAAGTCCAAACAAAAGAAATATATAAGAAAGAAGGAACCAGAGGAAGAACACTTACTGAAGGTTTTGAAAACAGATGAGGCTGGAGGACCATTTGCTGAACAAGTGCATGTTCGACCGAATGAGAAGCTAGGTAACATAGAACTTATCCTTGGTGACCTAGCAAAAACCACCAGGATGGGCACACAACTCAGTCCTGAGTTGGCAAATGAGATAGCTCAGTTCTTAAGAGACAATGTATCACAACCTCCCAAAAATATATATACATGTATATATGAGGCATATAAAAAGATGAATTTAGATGTGGAAATGCAACCTGTAGAGACAACTTTCTTTGGGTTTGGAGGAGGGGTGGTTGACCCTGTTGGGCAAGTTATTTTACCTGTATCCTTGGGGCTCGAGCGCAGTCACAAGACTAGAATGATGAAGTTCTTAGTTGCAGATTTTTTTTAGCCTATAACATTATTCTGGAAGGCCTTCTCTTAATAGCTTCCAAGCTGTAGTGTCTACTTCCACATAAAATTAAATTTCCTAGTGGATGAAGGGATATGAGAGGTCGAAGAAGATCAATATTCAGCTAGGAAATGGTATGTGGAGGCTGTCAGAAAGTCTAAACAAAAGAAATCCAAAAGAGAGAAGGTACTAAAGAAAGAACACTCGTTGAAGGTTTTGAAAAGGGATAAGGCTGGAGGACTATCCGCCGAACAAGTGCATGTTCAATTGAATGAAGAGCTAGTTAACATAGAACTTATCCCTGATAACCCAATAAAAACCACTAGGATGGGCACACAGCTCAGTCCTGAGTTGGCAAATGAGATAGCTCAGTCTTAAGAGGCAATGGGTCACAACCTCCCAGTAATATGTATACATGTATATATGAGGCGTATAAAAGTTGAATTTGGAAGTGGAAATGCAACCTGCAGAGACAACTTTGTTTGGATTTGGAGGAAGGGTGGTTGACCATATGGGGCAAGTTATTTTACCCGTATCCATGGGGTTTGAGCCCAGTCGCTGGCTAGAGAATGATCAAGTTCTTAGTTGCAGATTCTGTTTCTGCTTATAACATTATTTTGGGAAGGCCTTCTCTTAATACCTTCCAAGCTGTAGTGTCTACTTTCCACATAAAATTAAATTTCCAGTGGATGAAGGGATATGAGAGGTCGAAGGAGATCAATATTCATCTAGGAAATGCTATGTGGAGGCCGTCAGAAAGTCCAAATAAAAGAAATCCAAAAGAAAGAAGGAACCAGAGAAAGAACACTCAGTGAAGGTTTTGAAAAGGGATGAGGCTGGAGGACCATTCGCTGAACAAGTGCATGTTCAACCGAATGACGAGCTAGTTAACATAGAACTTATCCCTGGTGACCCAGTAAAAACCACTAGGATGGGCATACAACTTAGTCCTGAGTTGGCGAATGAGATAGCTCAGTTCTTAAGAGACAATGTGTTAGAACCTCCCAACAATATGTACACATGTATATAGGAGGTATACAAAAAAATGAATTTAGACATGGAAATGCAACCTGTGGAGACAACTTTGTTTGGCTTTGGAGAAGGGGTGGTTGACCCTGTGGGGCAAGTCATTTTTCTTGTATCCTTGGTGCTCGAGCCTAGTCGCAAGCATAGAATGATCAAGTTCTTAGTTGCTGATTCTTTTTTAACCTATAACATTATTCTAAGAAGGCATTCTCTTAATACCTTCCAAGCTGTAGTGTCTACTTTCCACATAAAATTAAAATTCCCAGTGGATAAAGAGATAGTAAATAAGTTTGAGAATAGCGTGACTGTGATGTGTGTTGTGTGTTTTATATAAACGCTGATTTTTCTATATACAAGGTTATATGAAAAAAAAGACTTTTACCCTTTTTTTTCAAAGTGCTACAGTTGATAAAAATTATATATATACACATGTATACACATGTGCTACCTTCTCAAAATTATTGTTATATTAATATCTATATTTAGTGGTGGGGGTGTTACAATAAGGCTTGGGTATTACACAATGTGGATGTTTTCGCTTAGTCTGCACATGATTTGGAAGGGACTGATCCTTAGATAGTAGTGCATCACCTCAACATTGATCCAACCTATAAACTTGGAAAACAAAAGAAGAGACATTTTAGTTCGGAAAAGACGAGATTATCCAGAGAGAGGTGGAGAAATTGATGGAAGCTGGTCATATAAAGGAAGTCCAATTCCCTGAATAGCTGTTGAATGCAGTCTTGGTACCAAAAACTAAAGAAAAATGAAAGATGTGCATTGACTTCCGAGATCTAAACAAAGCTTGTCCTAAAGATCATTACCCTTTGCCTCAAATAGATCAATTGGTTGATTCCACTTCGGGATGTGAGCTCGTAAGTATGATGGATGCATCACAAGGATACCACCAGATCATGTTGGCATTAGAGGACTAAAAGAAAGTAAGTTTTATCACTTCCACAGGCACTTATTGTTATATGGTTATGCCTTTCAAACTAAAAAATACAGGAGCTACATACCAAAAGCTAGTAGATCGGATATTTCGAGGTCTGCTCGAGCAGAACATGGAAGTGTATGTGAATAACATGCTATGAAGAGAAAAATGATTGAAGCCCATACGACAGATCTAGCAGAGGCTTTTGGGGTACTTAGGAGGTACAATATGAAATTAAATCTTTCTAAATGCTTGTTTGGGGTTATGTTAGGAAACTTTTTGGGTTATATGGTTACAGAAAGAGGTATAGAAGTAAACCCGAAAAAAGTAAAAGCAGTGTAGAATATGGTTACTCTAAGTAGCATTAACAAAGTCCAGCAGCTCACAGACAGGATAGCAACCCTAAGTCGCTTTATGTTTAGGTTGGCAGAGTGGAGCCTGCCTTTCTTCAAGGTCTTAAGAAAGACTAATAAGTTTGAATGAACTGCAGAATGCCAGAAAACTTTTGATGAGTTGAAAGCCTTTTTGCAAATCTACCTTTGCTTACTAATCCCCTGCAAGGTGAAATATTGTATGTTTATTTATCCGTAGGCGAGCTGGCTATTAGATCGGTCCTGCTAAGAGAATAGGGAAGCCAATAGGAATCTATATATTATGTGAGTAAATTAATGAGAGAAGTTGAGAACAAATATTCAAAAATAGAGAAAGCAGGGCTATGCTTATGACAATAGCCAAACGGCTCAGGCCATACTTATTATCACATAAGATAGTAGTTCGAACTAACCTACCATTGAGATAGATACTGAGCAAACTTAAGGCATCAGTCGGATGGTAAAGTAGGCAATAGAGATAGGCAAGTACGATATAGAGTATCAATCTAGAGTGGCTATAAAAGCTCAGGCTTTGGCAGATTTTTTGCAAGAAATGGTACAAAGTGACGAGAGCCCTAAAACATGGTTATTACATGTGGATGACTTAGCTACCATATTTAGTTGTAATGCAGGTATTATATTAACTAGCCCCGAAGGAGAGGAGTTGGAATTTGTAGTAAGGTTTGAGTTCAAAACATCAATCAATAAGGCGGAATATGAGGTGCTTATAAGGGGGCTGAAGATGGCGCTTGAGCTCGGGGTAAAATACTTAATTGTTTATTTTGACTTAAAATTGTTCATGCAGCAGGTGGGAGGATAGTTCATAGCCAAAGATGAGAGGATGAAAAATTATGTCGAGCAGGTAGCTCAATTGAAACAACAATTTGTAAATATTAAAATAAATCATATACCACAAGCTAAAAATGACAAGGCCGATTATCTTTCTAAAATTACAAGTTCTACTGCTGATTGCAAAACTAAGAAGATTACACTATTGACAGCCCATCAACACAACATAGGGGAGGGAGTGGCCTTGGTGGAAGAAAAAAAAGATTAGAAGTTAGGTATATTGGAATATTTGCAAGAAGGAAAACTACCTTAAAATAAAAGTGAGGCAGCTCAACTTCAGGTACGAGCTACTAGATATTACTTTATTGATAGCTTACTATATAAACGAGTTTTTTCTACACCATACTTGAGGTATTTATCATAAGAAGAGGGAGCCTATGTACTGTGAGAGATGCATGAGGGAGGATGTGGAAGCCATGGTAGGTTGTGCATTGGCTTCCAAGATAGCAAGAGCTGGGTACTTTTGGTATTCACTGAAAGACGATACAGAACATTTGGTTCAAACGTGTAAAAAATGCCAGAAGCATGCTCCCCTGATATGTAAACCAGCAAAAGAGCTGAAAATCATGAGCTCGCCTTATCCCTTCTCCAAATGAGGAATTGATATTGTTGGACCTTTCCTGTTCGCATCAGGGTAAAGGAAATTCTTGATAGTGGTAGTAGATTACATCAGTAAGTGGGTAGAAGCTAAGCCCATAGCCAAGATTACCGAGTCTCAGGTCATGAAGTTTCTATGGGAGAACATAATATGCAGACATGGGGTACCACATGACCTAATATTGAATAATGGTACCCAGTTCCAAGGAAACAAGGTCCAAAGCTGGTGTACAGAAATGAAAATCAACCAACACTTCACTTCAGTAGCTCATCCCTAAGCCAATGAGCAAGTTGATGTAACTAATTAAATAATTGTGCAACGGATCAAAGTTAGATTGGACAAAGCAGGAGAAGGTTGGGTGGATAAGCTAAATTCAGTTTTATAGGCATATCACACAAATCCAAGAACCATAATAGGTGAAAACCTATTCAGCTTAGTATACGGAGCAGAAACTGTCATACTTGCTGAAATTGGAATTGAAATGCACCGAGTTCAGAACTTCAATGAGGAGTGGAATAATAAACTCATGAGAGAACGTTGGATTGGGTGGATGAAAATAGAGAATTTTCATATGTTCGGATGGAGGTATACAAAAGTAGAATCTGAGCATGATACGTATGAAGGGTTAGAAAGAGAAATTTTCAAGTAGGAGACTTGGTACTGTGGTGAGCTGATGCTTTGAAGCAAACTGGTAAGCTTGAAGTTAATTGGGAAAGTCTCTATAAGGTCAAAAAGTAATAGCCAGAGGAGCTTATAAGTTAGAAGATGAACAAGGAAGGAAATTACCTAGGACATGGAATGTTTGCCATTTGAAATTTTTTTATGTGTAATCTTTGAAAGCTTTATGAATGAAGTATGTTATCTTAAGCCAATACATCTGAATCCAATGTAGAAAAATAAAAATCTTTAGGTAAACCAGCTGAGCTCAGTTTCCTTAGGTCCCTTGAAGGGTTCATAGAGACCGACTTCCTAAAGGAATGATGCAAAAATCCTAAGGTAAGCCAACTGAGCTTGGTTTCCTTAGGTCCTTTGGAGGATTCGCAGAGACCAACCTTCTAGGGGAATGATGCAAAAATCCTAACGTACACTAGTTGAGCTCGATTTTCTTAGTTCCCTTAGAGGGTTTGCAAAGACTGACCTCCTGGGAGAATGATGCAAAAATCCTAAGGTAAGCCAACTGAGCTTGATTTTTTTAGGTCCCTTGAAGGATTTGCAGAGACCAACCTCCTAGGGGAAAAAAGAAATTACTTATGGAAATTATTTAGAGTGACAAAGCTCGATCTCAAGTCCTATGAAATATTAATGATATGACGTTATGAATGTGGAATTGTACACCCATTAAAGATAACAGGTATTAATGTTTGAAATATGCTAGGTCATGCATGACTCATTTGCAATACAATACCTTTGTTAAAAATAAAATCAAAATCTCTTTCGAAGGGAATGCATTTTGATTTTAGGGGGGCAAGAGCTGCAACAAGAGTCAGGTGATTTTATGTGATGATGCTAATAACAACTGTAATAGGTACATTTCTTGAGTGACCTAATTTTCCCGGAGTAGAGATCTAGTTGGGAAGTGGTTGATTAAAATTTTGCTTGGTTGTTGATTAAGACAGGACAAAAGCAAGAGCTTGAAAATACTTGAAAAATGTGAATATATATATATATATATACAGTTGTTACAACTTATTCCATACCATAATCAGAAATGTTTGAAGGCTCAATTACAACACCTTCATTTTTAGGGTCTTCTATTTCCCCGCTAGGGCTGTCATCTTCGACATTGATGGCTGGCTCAATTGAAGGATCTTGAAGAACTGGGTCATCGGTAGGTTGAGAGAGATAGGCTCAGGAATAACTTCTTCTGGGATAGTCTCAGCCCGAACTGTGGAAGGACCTGTGATATATATAGCGAGAGCCAGTCTCCTAAGAAAAAAGAGAACTTGTTCAACAACATGGTCTAGGTCCGGTTCTGGGCCAGTATAGCCCAGTTCTTTAACTTGTTTTAGGCAATGAGTGAAGTCGTGAATCAGGTATTCTAGAATCCCTAAAGTGAGGTGATCCATGAACTCAGGAGATTATAAGAATCGTTCCTTCTCATGAGCCCATTTAGCGTGA
The DNA here is from genome assembly GCA_019321725.1 of Paulownia fortunei. NCBI lineage: Eukaryota > Viridiplantae > Streptophyta > Magnoliopsida > Lamiales > Paulowniaceae > Paulownia > Paulownia fortunei. Next base: position 11,389,338 of record CM033105.1, on the reverse strand, counting down.
CCTAAGAGGAGGCCTACGATATGACTTTCAGCTCAAAAGATGGAGGCCTCCTCGATGGCTTTTAGTATCTGCTGCTCTATTATGTTCCTATCCCTCTCCACTTCAGCCACTTTCTCCTCTAGGAAGGCAAGCTCACCTTTGGCAATCTCAAGATCAGCCTATAGTTTTCTCTTGTGAGCTTGAGTATGTTACAACCGTTGATGTAAGTCTTCATTCTCTTGTCTGAGCTCTTCTTTTGCTGAGGTAGGTAATGAGACCGCAAATCGGCCACTAGAGAGATCAAATATAAAATGACCTAAAGAGAAGAAAATGGAAAGGAACTCAGATTGCTTCATTTATTAAAGACAAGTTGAGGTAATAGGCATTACCTTTGAAGTGTGTTCTACCAAGTGACCCACCCGGACATCATAATCTATAGACCCAAAAAAGGCTATGGTCTATGGAGTTGGGTACCTTTTGTAGCCACTCAACACAGAGGTTTGTTTAGATGAGGGTATTGGGCAGAAGAAGTGCTACCACCCCAGCTGGTACTGGGCATTTTCTTTGATAGTGTGGGCTATATCAAATTCCTCAAAAATTCTCGCGTTCTTCCTAAGATTGGCTAAACTAGTTTTTGAAAGGGTGGAAGCATGGGTTATATAAGTGGGGTGATTATTTGTGTTAGCCATCCTGATCTCAAGAGGATGATGACTCGATAACTCATGCATTAGCTCAACGACAGAAATACTAGGGAGAAGGTATGGAGGAATGAATGAAAGAGGTTCCGGGGATTCAGGGGAAGTGGACATTCAAGAATAAAATGAGCCTAAAAAGGAGGATTTAAAGGAAAAAATAAAAGATAAGAAGGAAACACCAAGGGTAAGTGTACTTACTTGGACTACTGAAGAAAAGAGGGGGAAAGACTGCCGGAGAAATAAGATGCTCACCGGATAAAGGGATAAGGTGCGAAGAGAGAAAAAGTGTGATGGTGAAGAGGTTGGACCCTTTTTATAGGGATAAAAAGGTAAGCTAAGAGACAAAATTCTTGCCATAGATGGTAGGGTAATAACACGTGTATGGATGGATAAAGGAAGTTAGTTGAAAGGACAAGGCATTTAATTCGAGCAATTATGGGCACGAAATTCCAAAAGTCTAGAATTTGAAAAGAAGGAAGCGTATGTCAGCCGTAACTTCCAAAATCAAGGTAATTTGGTATTCTACCTGACCTTCAAGGCTTCAGGTCAGGAAGAGTAGGGAGGGAGTAGATGATGTGGAGTAAGTCAGCACTGACCCATATGGCTCGAATCAGTGACTAAGAAGAAGTAGTGATGTCTCGTTTTGAATAAAGCATAGACAGTTAGCCGGTCACTTACTAGGCATATAAGCCGGGAATGTACGCGACCTGTTCTGTATTGCATGAGTTGTATGTTGTATGACCTGTTAGTGTATTGCACGAGTTGTATATTACATGACCTATTAGCGTGTGTTGTATGAGCTGTATATTGCTTGATCTACTAGCATATTGCATGAGTTATATATTGTATGACCTACTTCATGTGTGGTGCACGACCTATATATTGTAGGACCTACTATTGTGGTAGGGCGGGTCATATCTTCGGGAGGGACTCATGACCTCCAGGTCGGGCCAGGTTACACAAAAAGAGAGAACGAAACGGTTATTATAGAAAAGTGATAGGAAATTTTATTTAGGGTAAATCAAGGGAGATGAGGATGTGCACTAGAGGCATTTATAACAAATTGAAGCCTAAAATCTCCCTTCTATTCCTGCTTTGACATCTAGAAATAAGAGGATTTACTTCAGAAAGCAGGTTACACTCTTCATATGTGATACATATATTTATACATGCTTTCACTTTCTTCTCCAAGTGCCCAATTAACTTGAGTGTCGAAAATCTTACGCCAGGTCAACCCGACGTCTATTTTACAGGTTCTCCGACCGATGGAAGAGCAGGGAAAAAATAGCATATTATCATTTGGGGTGCACCTACTCAATTTGGTGTGCTACGTTTATCATATGATTTGATTTATGAATCATGTTATTAAATGGACATGATTTAAACACTAATCATCACAATTTGAAATCAAGACTAATTGATTTGTGTTTATAGTTATATTCCCAATCATTAGACCACTGCTCCTGTTCTGGATATTATATACTTTCTTTCCAAATCATTAATTGGAACAGGGAGAAAAGTTGTGTGGGTTTTATCACTTTGTTTATTATAACATCACAAGTTTTTAATAATCATTTTATTGATGCGATATGCTTATGGATCCAGAATCTCAAAGTGGCGATACGTTTTCTGGCCAAACTGATCTCATGTCTCTGCAAAAGCTTTATGAGCATTTGAATTGAATGATTTCAAGTTAAAAAATAATTTTAAATAATTTTAATATTTGATGAATTTGAAAATTTTATAATATTAATTAAAAAAAATGCTCAAAATGAAAGTTAAAATCCATGGTAATACAAAATTATTTAAATAAGTTAAATAGATTTATTAGGATCGATATAAAACTCTCACTTTTAAATCCTCCTATTCAAATACAATTTAATTTTTTTATATCATGTCTTGTTGTATAAACGGAAAAGGTATACTTAGTTAAAAAAAAAAGGCATCTAGAGTTGATTATTAATAAGAAAATGGACATTGAATAGCCAACAAAAAATAATACATTCTCATCACGTGGATTGCCATAATCTTGTTTCTTAAATGACCAAAATATTCGATGAGTGAGACAGGCGTAAATGTTCAACTTGAAGTATTTATATTCATCGCAATAATGGACGATACGGAAATCTTGTCACAAATTTTCTTCAACAATCATTCCATGAACTTTTTTTCCCCTCAAATATAGCAAATAAACCAAATTTATTACCAAAGCAAAAGTGAGAGACTACAGGGAGATTTCACTAATTTAGATATTTTCCGCCTTACAACAAAAAGTAAGTAGAAGGTGCACAAATTTAGTTAATGTTTTCATAAACTAGTGGAGAAGTCACTCCATCTAACTTTATTTGACCTGCAGTTGGAAATATGTATTGATGAGTGTCTCTTGGTACGTGGTAATAAAATGAGGTAGCTATTCTTTACAGTCTTTTAATTGTATAACAAAAAGGACACCACAGTAGGATCCAATGTTTTAAAAACTGGATCACTTCTGTTTGTTTCCTTGGAGTGCAAAAAATCACAATTTTGGTTAAATCATCGGTAATTTTTTTTTTAAGTTTAAATTTAATACTTAGTTATATGTGCGTAATTATTTGAATTGAGGCTTCGTTAAATATATTTTTTAGATGATTATTTATTTATTTTTATTTTATACATAATAATTGATTTATTACGTTACAATTTCATATAATATAATAAAAAATAATATTTTTTTATTAGATTGGTTGAACCGATCTGACCAGTTGAACCAATGACCAACAATATGATTAGTTTGATCACCGATCTGATTATAAAAATAATATTACGACCGATCTTGTTTTTTTTTTTTCTTTTTTTTTTCTTTTTTTTTCTTCTCTCAACAAGCTAAAAGTACATATACCTTTTACTATAACATTACATATTACTTACAGGGAATTGGAAAAGTGTAGTGATAGTGCTAGTAAGGTTATTATTTTAAAAAGTTCCCAAAATACCTGGACATTTATCAAAACACATTTTCAAAACATGATGAGAAGCCCATTTTGCCAAAAGCATTTAATTCCTCGTAGAAAAAGTTCAATTGTATTCAATCAAAATGAACAATATCTTCCAACAGTCGTGAAAGAGTGCAGTCAGAGTCTTATTTGGATTCCTCTATATGCACTATCAGTATTTAACTTTAACCAATCACTAGGACGTTAAATGTAGACTGTCGAGGAAAAGAATATGCACTTTTCTGCAACAAGTGTTGGTGCCACAGTCCATCTATTTTTCGTAAACTAATTAACCTTCTTCCTTCTCGAGGCCCATGACTTTATGTACTTCTCGTGCGAGTTATTGTGATACAACCTAAGTCACAAGGTGGAGCCCAAGAAAGGAAAGATTGGAGATAATGTTTGGAATTATTTCTACAAAAGATGTTGAGAAAATATTTTTTGAATAAGTTTTCAAAAGATTTTTTTATGTTGCATTTGATGGAGATATTTGAACTTAACAAAAAGATTCAATTTGACCCCTACCTGCCTATTTACAAGTGTATTATTCAGTGGAAAGCACAAATAAGGAATTTTGAAAGCTAAGTATTTCAATTGACTCTAATAAGCATAAATATGGGATTTTGAGAGTTAATAATTTCAATGAATTTTATTATTAGGTGTATTCAAAATTCACAATGACGAGAAAAAAATATCTTAAAGTGAGTGTTAAAGGATTTAAATCATCAAAACAAGCCCAGTGAATTCTTTTATTATGAATTTGAAATCCTTAGTATCCAAATCTTTTAATCCAAATACAACCTTAAGGAGTGTGTGGAAGTGCAAATGTGTTTGTATGAGTGAGTTGCAAAGTTTGACTAATTAAATTGACAGATTGATCTAATATTTTATTTTGAGAAACATATTTGATTTATTCATTTTCAAATATAAAATAAAGAGTAATGTGATTTAAACTAGATTTAGCCATTAAGCCCAAGTATTTAGGTCACATTTAGTATATGAGACCGATTCACATGAATGAGAGGAAGGTCTACGGGTCGAATCGCCCAATACATTGGTCGGCTTCCAATAATGGGGTCATTTGGTGTAGTAACAACCAACCTAGCACCCAGGACGGGGTACATACATGAAGAAAAGGCCATGACAGTTGGTCCTAACACAACTAACCTGGATAGGTTTGCTTCAGTTAAACACATCGTTGTCTAGCGTGCATTAAGGGAGAGCCCTAGAGATTTTTGGGGACTTGGTGAGGAATGAGAATCCTACCCAAGCTAGGTTTCAGATTCTGATTGCTAAATCCATGATTGATGCTTATTTGTAGAGTTGTATCTACTTATAAGGAAACTAAATACTTGTAGGAATCAATCACCCTTGCACCTATATATTCATTTATTAGGATTTAGTACATCTATTGAAAATAGATTTCTTAATCTACATTATTTTGATACGCATTAAGTGGCACTGTTGTAATTTTGAAAATTTATAAAATCAGGATTGAAAGATTGAGGATGCTTATGCACAAGGGCATCCCAGAGGATATACGAGGGATAATTGAAGCAAAGGTAAGGACAGGTGAGTTTTCACATGAGTTTTCAGATTTGCTTACTAGATACATATCTGGTTTTGGTAAAAGCACATATTCAAAAAAATGAAGGACGAAAAAAATAAAAGTTTGTCATATTTGTACTGGATGGACTTGCAACACAAAGTATCATTCTTTAGGAATGGTTTCTAAAAATTGAAAAGATAAACTTAAATTCATTATGGATGGACTGAGTAAGGAGTCTTTAGATCACATTATATTGACTCTTGAGATGCATTCATGTGGATTGGTACAACGTGCAATTCTTGATTTATGGGATCGTTTTTAAAATGAATATGAGCTTTATAGTCTTGGAAATCTGACATTAAAAGACCCTATTTGCCAATTTATAAGAAAACTGAATGGGAAGCATATCCTCAACCCATAGAGGGCGTTTAAGCCGTTACTAGACGTAAAACCAGAGGAAGATGTGAGCCATAATTACAACTACATGTACATACACGTGATAGTAGGTAATTTTTAAATTTCGTATGTGTCTTTATTTTCAACCTTTTTGATAAAAGAAAAAGACATGTAATAAATGTATTCCCTGTTCATACCTCAATAAATATCACTGTACTCACTCTATTTTTGCACAACTTATTTTCAAAAACGAAAAAAAAAAATAGAAGTTTCTTCAACTCGCAAATTTAATTCCATTTGTGTTTTTTGTGGATCAAATTTAGAAAAAAATGATGAGTTTATAGGGGCAGCCAATAACCTTGGTAGAACTTTAGCAGAAAAAAAAATTCATTTAGTGTATGGGGGAAGCAATTTCAGGTTAATGGGGAGTGTTGCTATTTCTGCTTATGTAGGAGGTGTCAAAATTTTAGGAGTTATCCCAAAATCTTTAATAGTACAGAATATCACATGTATGGCCATTGGAGATAAGCTAAAAGTGTCACATATTCAAGACAGAATGCCTAACATATTAAACAATGCGGATGCATTCATCATTCTATCTGGCGGTTTTGGTACACTGGAGGAATTATTCCAAATTGTCTCTTAGGCGCAACTCAACATTCACCAAAAATCTATATGTATTTTTAATGTTAATGATTTTTATGATGGTTTGCTATCTTTTGTAGATCATGCTGTGAAAAAAGGTTTTATTTCAACTTTTGCAAGAAGAATCATCATTTCTGCTCCGACATCTGACCTGCTGATTGATCAACTTCTAGCATATGTGCCAAAACCTGATCCAGCCTTGGCCAATGTGGATTGGTCCAACAGGAACAATGGTCGAAAATGCAAATTGAATTTGACTCTCAGTCTGTGATACTTATTGTTAATAATTTTATCTAATAGTATGTCTTTTTTTTTGTTTCAGCTTTATTAGCCGTATTTTATGTGATATCTTTCAAACTCTACTTTTCTATCTATTTTTGACATTGGGGACAATGTCTCAATTAGGTTGGGGGGAGGGATAATTGATATCATGACTTGTATATACAATGTGTGTTTTTCTAGTATTTAAAAAAAATCTAAATATATATATATATATCAAGCTTGTTTTTTTGATGAGTCTGTTGAAAGATGAAAAAGAAAGTGGCTGAGTAAAGGATAATTGTAACACTCTTGAGACGCATCCCTATTTTTTACATAACATGGCAGGTTTTTAAAGTTTTTAACAAATGTTTGTGAATTTTCAATTTTTTTTTGAGTCGTATAGGTTCTTCCAACTTCAATGATTAAAATTAAGCATGAATAATATGGTTTGATTGATGATAGGTGTTGTTTTGGACTTTGATGTTGTTATTTGGTTAATATATTTTTGCGATAATTATACTCAAATTTTATTTTGCACAAATAGTTATGTTATTTAGTGTGAAGACAATCATGTCAAAATAGATAGTTCTTATGCCCTTGCTCTAATAATCACTTGAATCTTCAATATGTAGGAGTTGAGTATTAGAACTTTTACTTTTAGTCTGTCGAGGCGAACGACTGATAGTGCACTAGAAAAATGATTAAGGCATTAGGCTTTCTAGCACCATTGCCAAATCAGCTTGTTCCCTATATGATATTTCAAGAAAACATCCCCCTACTAAACCACTTTGAGCCTTATAACAAATAAATATTTTTTTTGTAACCATATCTTTTTACCTAACCTAAATACACTATTATTCAACCCTTGTTCTAAAAATGATTGGAGTTTAAGAGACTTTCAATTGACAGCTTGAACTTACAAAAAAAATTCAGGTTGGAATAGAAGATAAGTGTGGGGGAGTTTCTTTTAAAAAAAAAAAACAATAATAGTAATAAAAAAAAAAAGTTGCAAAGTGCTACAAGTTGCAACTAAAAATGAGATGTTGCAAGATGAATAAGAGGGGTCAAATTCAATAACAATAGACCCTAGTGTGAAATTTTTGGAGTTTGAGAATTTTTCATCGATAAATTTATGTCTCTAATTTCATGAAATTTTTAAAACCTTTGTTGCATCCTATCCTTTTATTTTTTAGCTACATCACCACCCTTTGGCCCCATTACAACCTTTGTTGAAGACCTTTTGATTTCGTGTGGTGCCTTCAGTGTAGTGGAGATTTGCATCAAAGGAAGAGCCTATGATGTTTAACTTTTCTGTTAGAGATTGGGTGATGGTTTTTGCAAGGTTTTATGAGAATTTACTTATTTGAAACATGCATAATTTCATCACTATTGACATTAACTGTCCACATACACACTTGAGTATGCTTATTGGGGAAATGTATTGATTTTTGAATAACTAAGAGTTAAACTCAACACTTGTTTGATTTTATTTCCATATTACTTTATTGCTTCATGAGAATAAAAGTTGGAAGATAGTTATTATAGGTGTTTGTAGGTATCACTGCTGGAAACCTTCACGAGACTACAACTCGTCCTCTATGGGCCACCTAGGAGTTTAAAGGCTTGTTGCATATGCTAAATGTAATCGTGATTTCTTACGAAAGTGGATTAGTTTAAGTTTGTTTTAAGCTTGCTCGAGGACAAGCAAGGGTTAAGTGTGGGGGAATTTGATAAGTGCATATTTTGATATATTTTTGTATCAAATTCTTTATACTTTTCTTGCTTTATTCTTATTAATATTATTATTTTATTAGTGTTTTGTGTTAGGGAATAGATAGAAGCATGTTTCCAGACTTGTGTAGTTTTTGTAATTTGAGCATAACTTCATGATCAAAAGCTCTATGGACCTGAAGCTTGTTTCATTTGAAAGCCAAGAGATAGAGGTACAACTTTTATGTTGGAGAGACTCAGCCCAATTCAGTCTTGATGATAGTAGAAAATTTGTCCAAGTAGTTGCACAAAATGGATCACCAAAATTCGGATAAGAGTTTAGTCCAGTATTGACATATTTTACCAATTCGGTTATATATCTTGAGCCCAAATTTATTTTAAGCTGAAATTCAGATGTGCTATATCCAAGAGGTAAATAAACAAGTTTGCTGAAGATAAGATGGTGTGAAAATGTGTCGAAATGGTAAAACCATAGGCTTAAAGGGCGGCTTTTGGATATGACTCGGTAATTTGATTATATCTCCTTCATCTGACCGCCAAATTTGACAAAAGATATATGAAAATATATCAGTGCTGAAAGATCTACAATTTTAATTTTTCACATATCTTCAAAATCTGGCTTTATCTAACCAAAAAATGTAATTCCATTCAGTGGATGAGAAATTTATGTAACAACTTACCAACTCTTGACAACTAGCATACCACTTAATTAACCCCTCCATTATTTGTTTGGCCTCTAGCTTACTCCAAGTACTATAAATAGGCCATGTATTAAACTTGTAAGAGGGGGGGGGGGGGTAGAGGGTTTTTTTAGGCTAAGTTATCTAGTTTGTATGTTTTCTAGTATTCTAAGTTTTCTAGTAGTAATAGAAATACATTCTCTAGTTTCTCTTATATTTTTAGTCTTTGTTACTTTTATTATGTCTTTCTAAATTTTATTTTGCTGAGAAAAAAGGGTGAATCTCTTGATGGAGGAAGAGAAATGGTTATAAAGGTAGAAATTATTTAAGTATGTTGTATTATTATTTTTATTTTTATTTTTGATCTAAACCCTACTTGTTTTGTGGTGATTCTTGATTTATGTATCTTCAATGGCACAACAAATACTTGGGTTCATTTAGCTTATTGTACGATTTTACCCCACCGACTGCTAATATAAAATCTTGATTTGTTGTTGACAAATGTGTACATAAATGCTTGATCCCATAAATAAGTGTTGGCGTTAAGAGATAATTTGCAATAGTAAGACAATATCATGATTACCTTATTGCATGAGTTACTTTGATAATATCTTCCCATTGGAACCTTCATTATGTATGGATTCCAATTGTGGCAATTAATAAAGGTAAAAAGAATAAATAACTATTTTTCTATCTAAAACTCAATAGTTTATCCTTAATCCTCAGTACTTTTATTACTTCGGTTTTTCTTTAATTATATCATACATTAATTGTTCATATATTTTGATTCACATAAACTCCATCTTTTTAGAAATATAAACTTGAATTCTTCAAACAACCTTCCTGTGGATCGACCTCGGACTCACGAGAAATTTATTACTTACTACAACCTGCACTTAGGTTTGCAACCTTAAAGTTATAGCAAGTTTTTGGCGCCGTTGCCGGGGAAGGCAAGGTAAGTATTCAGGTTTATTACTTACTACAACCTGAACTTGGATTTGCAACCTTAAAGTTGTAGCATCTATAATGGTTTGAATTGACAAACTCGAACCATAATAGATACTGCCACAGGTGGAACTTTGATGTCTGAGACCACATATGAAGCCCATATTTTACTTGAAGATATGGCTACTAATAGCTATTAATGGCCTTTTGAGAGGTCTTCCATTAAAAAGGTTGTCGGTATTCTTGAAGTAAATTCATTTACACAATTAGTTGCACAAGTTTCTACTCTCTAACCAATTTGCAGCTTAGACTTCTAATGGAGTTTATCAAGGAATGGATTCCATGGCATCCACTAACACTTCATTTATGAAAATAAAAGATAATGAGTAGGTAAACTTTATCAATAATTGTAATTTCGATTTTAGGGAAAATTAGTTATCTACTCACTACCATTCGGGGCTTAGAAATCCTGAGAATTTTACCTATGCCAACAATCAAAATGTGTTTCAACCCCTACCAAGTTACAACAATCCATCAAATCCAACCCTTAATTAGGTGACAAAAAGGCATCATTGGAGGATTTATCAAGCACTTTCATTGGCGAGACAAGAGCCCGATTGAATAAGGATAAATTAAAGATAAACAACATTGAGACTCAATTGGGGAAGCTAGCTTCAAGTTTAGGAGCTCAAATGAAATCAATAAAAACTCAAATTGGACAACTTGCTATTGAATTTAATGCTAAAAAATATAAAGAAAACTTTCCAAGTGATACGAAAATCAATCCAATGGAGCATTGCAAAGCTATCCAACTTTGAAGTGGAGCCAAAATTAAGGGGCCGAAAATGAAAAGTTCTAACATTGATGAGCCAATAGAAAGCACTTTGAGTCAAAGTCCTGTGAGAAACAACCAAAGAAAGAAGAAAGACAATCAAATGAACAAATAGAGGCTGAGAAGCTAAAATCTACTCCTAACTTTGAAACTTATCCTAAATTTAATGTTCCTATTCCTTTTCCATAAAGATTTCTAAAGAAAAAGATTAATTTACAATTTGAATTTTTTTTGGAAATTGTCAAAAAAATTCGTATCAACATTCCTTTTGTAGATACTTTTGAGCAAATGCCTAACTATGCTAAGTTTATGAAATATGTGATGTCAAGAAAAAAGGCGATTGGTGAAATTTAAAACTGTGAATCTTACAGAGGAGTGTAGTGCCATTTTACAGAACAAGCTTTCTCAAAAATTGAAGAATCTATGGAGTTTTACTATTTTTTGAAGCATAGGAGGATTTTTCTTCGATAAAATATTTTGTGATCTTAAAGTAAACATTAATTTGATATCACTTTCTATTTTTAAAAAAATAGGAATTAGAGAAGTCTAGCCATCCACTATCATCTTGCAATTAGCACATTGATCTCTTACCTATCCAAATTGATCTCTTACCTATCCAAGAGAAGTTGTTGAAGATGTATTGGTAAAAGTAGATAAATTCATATTTCATGCAGATTTTGTGGTGTTAGATATGGAGGAAGACCAAGAAATTCATTTAATTCTTAGTCGACCATTTCTTGCTATTGGGCATGCTTTAATTGATGTGCAGTGCGGTAAATTAACACTAAGAGTTAATGAGGATGAAGTGATGTTTAACATTTATCATGCATTGAAGTTTTAGAGAAACCATACTTTTAATAGGATCAATATGTTAGAAACTTTCTTGAATGATCATTTTCTCAATTAAATTCCTACTGAACCTTTAGAGCAATGCATTGTTCATTGCATAATGCAATGTAATCACCATGATATTGCTAATGAGGATTTAATGCATTAGGTAGAGTTGAAGAAGGATAAATGTAAGAAAGTAATCCACAATTAAGGAACAATCAATATCACCGGAGTTGAAAGCACTTCCCGAGCATTTGCAGTACGAATTTTTAGATGCTAACAACATTTATCTGGTAATTATTTCAGCATCTCTATCTCATTTAGAGGTTAAATAATTACTTTGTGTTTTAAGAGAGCATAAATATGATATTGGTTGGTCAATTTTTTATTTAAAAGGTATTAGTCCTTCAATTGTCATACATAAAATCTTAGTGGAAGAATCTTACAAACCATCTGTTGAACATCAACATAGACTAAATCTTGTAATGAAAAAGGTTGTAAGAAATGCAGTCTTGAAATGGTTGAATGCTGAAATTATTTATGCAATTTCTAATAGTTCTTGAGTGAGTCCGGCTCAAGTAGTTCCAAAAAAGGTGGTATGACCATAATTCAAAATGATAACAATAAACTTATACCAATAAGAATGGTCACAAGTTGGTGAGTATACATTGATTATAAAAAACTCAACAAAGCTACTTGTACAAACCATTTTTCCCTCTCATTTATTGACCAAATGTTAGACCGACTTGTAGAGATCAATACTATTATTTTTTTATGGTTATTCGTGGTACAATCAAATTTTTATAGCACCCGAAGACCAAGAGAAAACAATATTCATATGACCTTATGGTACTTTTGCTTTTCGAAAAATATCATTTGGATTATACAATGCCTTAGTCACATTTCAAAGATGTATGATGGCAATTTTTCATGATATGATGGAGAACATAATGGAAATTTTTATGGATGATTTTTTAGTATTTGGCTCATCATTTGATATATGCATTGATTTTTCAATTTTGTAGAGATGGGAAGAGGCTAACCTTGTTTTAAATTAGGAAAAGTGCTATTTTATGGTAAAAGAATGTATTGTTTTAGGTCACTGAGTGTCCTCCAAAGGACTTGAGATAGATCGAGTAAAAATTATTGCTATTGATAGTGTATACCGGTCATACTGCTATTAGATATTTCTTTGCTAAAAAAGATGCAAAACTAAAGCTAATCCAGTGGATACTCCTTCTTCAAGAATTTGATCTTGAAATCAAAGATAAGAAGGGAAATAAAAATGTGGTGGCTAATCATTTATTATGGTTGGAGCAAAAAAATGAGAACTTTGAAGGGCCAATTAAAGAATTTTTCCTCGATGAGTTTATTTTGGCAATCAAAGATAATTTACTTTGGTATGCAGATTTTATAAATTATCTTGCAAGTGGATTATTTCCCCTAGACCTCACATATCATCTAGAGAAAAAATTCTTACATGATGTGAAGTCATATCTATGGAATGACCCCTTGCTCTTCAAAAGGTGTTTAGATTATGTGATTCAAAAATGCATTCTAATATAGGAAACAATGAAATTCTAAATCATTGTCATTCATCCCCATGTGGTGGTTATTTTGAACCTGCAAGGACAGCTTCTAAAGTATTGTAATCCGATTTTTATTAACCAACTTTGTTTTAGGATTGCTATACTTTTGTGTAGACATGTGATAGGCATCAAAGGGTTGGAATAATTACTAGATGTCATGAGCTTCCTTTGACTAACATAATGAAAGTTGAACTCTTTGATGTTTGGAGGATTGACTTCATGGGACCACATCCTCCATCAAATGGCCGATCATACATTCTACTTATGTGGACTATATCTTCAAGTGGATAGAAACAATTGGTACACCTACTAATGATGCCAAGGTAGTGCTTAAATTCTAGAACAATCACATTTCCACTCGTTTTGGCTCAACTAGAGCAATTGTAAGTGATGAAAGTTCTCATTTTTGCAATAAAATGTTTAATAAACTTTTAGCTAAGTATAGTATAAGATACAAGGTAACTTTTGGATACTATCCTCAATTAAATGGATAATCCGAAATATCAAACTACGAAATGAAGCAAATCCTTGAGAAAATAGTAAGCATTAATCAAAAGGATTTGATACATAAATTTGATAATGCCTTGTGGGTATGCCGCACAACATTTAAAACTTTTATAGGTATGTCTCATTAATGATTAGTTTTTGGAAAATCTTATCATCTCCCCATTGAGCTAGAACATAGAACATATTGGGTTGTGCAATAATTAAATTTTGATACAGAGGCCATTGGAGAAAAAAGATTGTTGGAACTCAATGAAATGGAGAAATTTAGGCTTGATGCCTATGGAAATGCTAAAAGCTATAAAGAAAGAACAAAACAATAGTTTGGCAAAATGATATTGAGAAGAGAATTTCAACCTGAACAACTTGTGTTGCTTTTTAATTCTATATTAAATTTTTTTGCAAGAAAATTGAAATCTAGATGGTTCAGTCCCTTTGTTGTTAACAAGATATTTTTGTTTGGGCCGATTGAGCTTAAAGGTAAGGATGTCACATTATTTCGTGTCAATGGACAAAAGTTGAAATATTATTACGAAAATAAAATTTGGAAGATGTATAATCTTCCACTTGGAGAAGCAACATAATATATTCGGTTTTGGTTTAGATAAAGACTTTAAATAAAGCGCTTCTTGAGAGGTAATCCAAGCAATCTGTTCTTATTTTTGTGTGTGTTGTTTTATTTCTTGTTATTCTTGTGTTGTTTCATATCATGGTGATTGTTCCTTGATATTTTACTCATTTTTGTTGGATAAAGGCTGAAAATGCAAAGATTGAAAAAAAAAGAAAAAAATGAGCATTTCGCAGCATGCGTGTACAATAGGGTTTTAAATCTAAAAGACAACCTCTAGTCCTTTCTGCATACTCATCATCTTCATTTGATGATGCCACTCCCACCTGGGACTGAACACCATCTATTTTTAGGAAAGTCCTCTCGTTTTATAATTTTTTCAATCATTGAGGACAATGCTGATATTAAGTTTGGGAGGGAGTTCAGGAGTTTTAGGAGTTTAGGATAATTGCTTATTGCTTGAGAAGTTTTATACTTGTTTGTACCTTGTTGAGTTTAGTTCATTAACTTGTTTAGTTTATTGATTGTCAAGTTTAGTGATGAACTATGTGCATGTTTGAGAAAATAAAAGTGAATATTAGAATATGTACATTTGTTTACGTGTCTAAATTGGTTTTATTTACTTTATGAGGTTTTGTGAATCTTGATGCACTAAGTAGTTTGTTGAGTTACATTTAAGTATTTAGAGATAGTTTATAAGGTCTTATTGTTTCCCAAATGATCCCACCAATCTTTAAAACTTGTTTGATCACAAGTCAAGGTAAATCCTAGGTGACTTAGTATTAGGGAGATGATTTAGGCCATTTTTGGACCATTTAAGCCTTTGAAACTAACCTACACTTGAATTATTCTCTAATGTCCCTTCTTGAGCCTATTGAAAAACTTATTCAGATACCACATACACATTATCGAGCTTTATGAAAAATTTTAATTTTTGACCCTTTTTCTTCTCATTTACACAATCAATCTTGGATGAATTATTGTATTAGAAAAATAAAAATAAAGTAAAGAAAAGATTGAAAAAGTATGAAAATAAAGAGATTTTGAATTGAATTGTATGATTTGAACGCCTAAAACAAATAGACCCCCGTTGCAAACAATAAAAGAAATAACTTTGAGGGTAATCCAAGATGAAAAAAGAAAAAAAAATGGGATGTTCAGTAAAGAAAAATAAAGGGATCGATGAAAAAGTTGGTGCTTATTTATAAAGGTTCTAGTATGATTGTGTAAAATGGGTAATTTTTAGCTATATTTTTTTATATTTTCCTACCATTACCCAAGCCTCATAATACAAGGTTTGGAAGTCCTTTTGATCTTTGATTCTATGATCTACCTACATTAGTTGAGACTAGTGCGAAAAACAAGATTATGGAGTTTGGCAATCACTTCAAAAGTAGATCAAATATGAGTAGTTGACTTTATAAATCTATTTGGATGATAACTGAAAGTTGGTAAACTACTACTTTCACACTCACACACACAAGACCATAAACTTAAGTGAAACCAATATGCAGGTTAACATGTAAATTTGGTATATTTTTCTAATCTTTTGAGATGAGATGTTATAAAAATCTTTATTAACTTTGGTAACCTAATTTACAGAGGGGTTGTTATGAGAATTCATATGTGATGCTTGAGGACAAACAAATCTTCAAGTTTAAGGGTATTTGATAAGTAGGTTTTATACCAATAATGCATATATGCCTTTTGATTAACATTTGCTTTGTTTTCAAGTGTTTATGGTAATTTTTATGCATTTAGTTTGAAATCTTGTAGGTAATGGCAAAATGAGAAAAAAATGAAAAAAAAAACAAAATTGGATTGAAATTTTGAAGAATCCGCATTGTGGTGCTACTGACGCCGATTTTAGTATTTCAATCCTAACTCTTTGCCCCAAAATCATATTGACTTGGTTCTTGATCCATTGGAAATCCAAGAGATAGATATAGAATTTTATGTTTATACAAAATCTAGTTCTTTTAATTCCAATGAGAAAAATCAAGTTTAAGAGTCAGCACTGGACTGAAACTTTTTGGTATGACATATTTTGATATTTTAGACATAATTCTCTTCGCAGATATCATATTGAGTTGATTCAAGTGTCTTTGAAAATCCAAGATATAGAATTATAATTCATTAGAATATATAAAAAGCTAATTTAGAATAAAAAGAGTTCAAAAATAGCTTGCGAGAAGAATGATCAGACCATTTAGAGATATGGTGCCAACTTGAAAGAAAAAGTCTAGATTGTTTGGCGCAACAGTGCCAGAAAGTAGGCCCGTGACACTAGTTTGCAAACAAGAGAATAGATTGTTTAGCTCCACAATGCCAATTCAATCTATGCTCTAACAAATAGTTTGGGGTCACGGCCCCTAAATTTAGAACCGCGGCCACAATTCGTGAAAATTTTAAAACACAATTTTTAAGTTCGATTTTGGGACTTCTTTTTGGAGGAATTTAAAAGACAACTTCCAAGACAAATTTGAGGACTTCTTTTGACCGAAAAACATGGAGGAAAAGGAGTGGAAAAAAGGAAAAATCTAAGAAAAATGGAAGGATTTCAGGATTTATTTGGAAGACTCTTGAGAGTTGAAAAATGAGGAATCATCTTGAGGAGTTAAAAAGAGGAGATTGGCCAAAGGGGCCAAAAATAAGGAATCATCTTGAGGAGTTAAAAAGAGGAGATTGGCCAAGGGGGCCATTTTAGAAGACAAGGAGCCATTCGGGGTGAGAAAATGAGAGCTTCAATAATTCCTTTCACTTCACAAATTGGTGAACAATTTCCATGCTCTTTCTTATGTATTTCTTGTAATTGTATTCATCTATGATGAACTAAATTTTTCTCTCTGAAGGATGATGTAACCGTATTTGATCCTATGTTTTGAATTCTAATAAATATTAGTTCAAGTTATTCATCTTGTTTGTATTATCTTATCTAGTATTGTATCTTGATTATTTGGCTATTAATTGAGATTGTTTGATGCATGATCACAAGGATAACACAACCTAAGAATCATAGAGTTGAGAACCTTATGAAATCTTTGAAGTTTTGAAAAAGAATTCATTGAACTTTTGTAGAGTCTTATTCTTAATCTTTTATAGAGATATTGAAATTCATATTGAAACTCATAGTTAATTCGACACTCGAGAGAGGGAAGATGAGCTTATAAATTCTTAACTTACAGTGTTGTTGACTTGAATTGGTATGTTTGGAAGGAAGAACATAGGTGATAATTAAGTGAGTTATTTCTCTAGAATTTTTTATTCATAAGGTGTTTGTTGTATTGCTTCTAAGAACTCCACTCTTGTTTTTGCATTTTTATCTTACTCTACTTTTTTTACCAATCATTACTTGATTTTTAGATAAAATTGAGACTATTTGAACTATGGTACTTGATGCAATTTTTTATTATAATCCTTGTGGATATGATACTCAACTCACCATTGTATTAAAACTTGACACCTTGTCTTAGTGGTTTGCAAAATATTCTACAAACACCTGCCCTATAGGTATCACTATGCTAAATAACAACTACAACTTTCCTTACTTAGCACATCCCACGACTTATGGCGAATGCACTAAGTTTATTAGCTTATAATACGTTACTACTTTTTGAAGGAAAATATGGACAATTGGGCCTCACCCAATATTGCCCATTTATATTTGATATAAACCTTCAAGTTTTACAACCCAAGGTTTTACACTTGAAATAAATTCAAGTGAGGGAAATAGGTTGGTTTGTCATGCATGGTCTCATCTTATGATCATCTTGTTTAAAGTTACCCCAATGCATATCTTACATACTACCTAAGGATGATCATGGAACTTATTCTTATACAATCCACTCGAATCAGAGTGGATCAATGGTCAATATAGGGTGACAATTAAAATGACTATAGTCCTAACTATTACATATATGTATCTTATGCATACTTAGCCTTCGTTCCTTGTTGCTCTATCTTGCTCTATTTTCTTGTGTTGTCCACCAAAATATAATAAAAAACTTCACCAACTATGCTACACTTATTACAATTACTATCTTATAAGAAACCTTGGAATAAGTCCAAGGGAATGTACATAGGAGGGAGATAGAAAATACATCAAGAGAAAATAGAAAAAGGGACTCGCCGGCCTCATTTTAGTTAAAACTTAATAAATAAAACCATAACTGCATAAGTTAAATTCAATCACATTGGTTAGGCTCTATGATCATCCATTCACAACATGCTAACTATAACCATCACATATAATAAACACATGTAAATTTACCATTCCTTACATTTGTCTATTTCATATTTGGGATTAATAAATTCTTGCTTTCTCATAAAATAATATATTAATCCATAGTTAACAATTTAATTCCAAAAATGGATTTAAAAAATATTGAAAACAAGGGAAGATATATCTAGGTGCAAGACCTAGTGGCGCCGCGGTGCTAAACCTTTAGGGATCAAAACCCCTTGGTGCCACGATGCTGCTTGGATAGGGCTGCGGCGCTTTGAAAGTTCTTTGATGGTGCCGAGGCTTCTGTAAGCCTCACACAGCAATGCCCTATTGCTGGGGCCTAGAAGATTTGACTTTGCACCAAATTTTTAAGTTTTACTCATTTATGTAATAATCCTAAACATACAAATCATATAAATAACTTATCGCACATCAAGGATTTATTTTTTTTATGCATAATCTTGAAATAATATATGCAAATGATATCAATAACACAACAACCTAGTATCACTATTAGATTCACAAAACCAGGGGACCCGAACACAGTGGAAGTTAAAATTTTACATAAACTTACATCACACACACAAGAGGGGTGTCCCAGGTTTGATGCAATTTGATTGATTATGCATTTAAAATAAAAATTTTATAAAGTTTCTAATTTACACCTTAAGCTTCCTTTTTATAAAGAGGTCTAAGAAGCAACTCAAGTTGTTACTACTCACTGACTCCTCACTTCAAAAACCCTAAACATGGATGGGCTCGCTAAGATCCTGAAATGTTTATCCTCTAAGCGTGTATTCATACCTTGAATGCCCACTCTCAATAAAACAAATGCTAGTAAGCTTGTATTTAATGACCTAAGGAGTTTGTATTGGTTTATGGAACAAAGTAGATTTGTTACTTGGGTGTTTGACCAATTCTTAATTCAACTAGGGTGAAAAGATAAAATAAGAAAATAATTTTCTAGCTATGGGGGAGAGAGAGGGACGATAATTATGCAAGTAATTTTTTGTTAATTTTCGTCCCCTATGGGGATTTATATTCCCATAGTTTCTTTCATAAGACAACTCTTTCCAAATCAAATTTGGAATCCAATAGGTAAATCTTTGATCCATTTTGAAGTCCAGCTTGGACTAATATGGTAAGTCTTTAATTCTTAATTAAATACACATGGTAAATCTTTGATTTCTTATTAAATTGACTCCAAGTCTAAGACAGTAAGTCTTTGATTAAAATCTAAGACTTAATTTCCTAGTCATTCTTGGAATTTAATTCTTAATTAAATTCCTCATGGGTTTCCTATAAGCCCATACCGAATAGGCTTTAGTCCAAAAATAATTGTATCCTATTTAATTGATGCAATCAATTAAACTAATTTATCCAATGAATCTTAAAGACCCATAATAATTAATTATTTCAAATGATTAATTACTTGTTCCATGATGGGCTACCTAATCCAATTAAGTTAATTAATTAATCTAATTAACTAAAATAATTCAATAATTGAATCAATTAAAATCTATTTAATTAATTTTATTAATTAAATATAATCCAACTCTTGGATTAATTATTTATATAAGAAATGAGGTTCTCAAAGTTAGTGTGTGATCCCTTAGGTTCACCCACATGCTAGTAGTAGACTTACAACTTTTGTGAGTTAGTCGAATAGTTAATACTTTAATTATTCTTGATAATTAATCATCTTGGAAGTAATTCATTTAGCATTTAGCAACCCGCCATGAAGACCTAAACATAGATGAAGGTGTCTAACCCTTCTAATTACAAATACTAGGCTAGTCCGATCCTTCCGACTAATCTCTCATGGCCACCATCTTCATGTCTCACTCCTTAGGTAGTGCTATGATTACTTTGAGCATCATATCTCTGTTTTTATATTCTTTGTCTAGGGAGGCCTACTCGTTGATGAGGTTGGTGAACCACTCATCCATCTCGCCTAAGTTCTTTGCTGGTTTTATCTTGAAATTCTTGAATTTTTAAACAACTAGTTGGAACTTGTTATCCTTAATTTGATCTATTTCTTCATAGATCATGGTGATTTTTTCTAGATCTCCTTCATTGTTGCATTTCTTGATCTTGCTGAACATGACTTTATTCATGGTCTTGAACAAAATGTCCTTTGCCCCTTTGTCTAAATTTTCTCTCCATTTGTTTGTGACAGTCCACTTTGCCATTGGTTTTGGCATGTATTCACCTACACTTGTAGTGTCTACTTTTGTAATCTCAATGGGTCCATGTTCAATGAATAAGCACATCTTGTTGCCCATAAGTGCTAAATATACCCACTCGTTTATTTATCAGTTATCATATCTTTCTAATGAAAACATGGGAACTTGAGAATGTGCAATGCTATCAATGTTCTTTATGCTAAAAATATTGTGCAAGTTATACTAGATGGAGATTCAAGTTTCTAGATGAAAAAAAAGGTTCTCATAAATCGACTACTTTGATGCCACTAGTATAATTTCTAGAAAAGAGGGGTGAATAGACCTTTCAAAATAATTTCTAAGCGTTAAAACTTGCACACAGATCACAAAAAACTCCAGTCATCTATTTCTTGAAAGTGTTAGCTTGGAAAATGTTAGATCACTTGAATAGTAACTTAACAGTTCAGTCTACTTGAGACTTAAAACTTCTTAAGTGCTCAAAAGAGTTATGTAGTGGAAAAGCGTTTTAACTTAGAAAAACTATTTTTCAAAGAAGAACAGTTAAGTGAATATGATGCAATAGACTGGAAATAAAGTAAACAAAAGATAAAGCACAAAAAGGAAAAATTGATACAAGAGATATTTATAGTAGTTCAAAGGTGGAGTAATCTTTTTATGCCTATTCTTCTCCAAACATCCAGGAGGGATCCACTAGAGATTTAAAGACTTATACACAAAAAGTCAAACTCCTAGTTCTTCAGCCTAGTTACACAAACTTAGGGCTAGTTTCTTCTCAGTCTCTGTTGGTCCCAAGTGGTATGAAAGACTCTAGATGGTGGTGAATATACCTTTTAAAAACTTAAAACCCTTTCGAAATATTAAACTTGCACTTAGCTTATAAGGATTATAGTTATCTAATTTTATTAAAAGAAAGACAACTCAGCTAGTTATTTAGCTATTTCAATCTACTAAAGGCTTAAAAAAATATTTAGTGTTTCCATGAGTTATGCAGTGGGGGGAGAGATTTTTGTACTTTGAAACCTTTTAGGCTTCTGTTTTTGAATTTCAGTAGAGTGTAGTAGAGTAAGTATGGTGCAGTTGATTGGAACAAAAATTATAGAAATTGAAGTTCTTCTACATCTACTTGTCGTCAAACATCTAGGAGGGATCTACTAGATTTAAAAGACGTTTACAAAAAAAGTCACTCTTTCTACTGTTACAACTTAGTTATTCAAATGAGGCTCAGTTTCTTCACAGCTTTTGTCGACACAAGACTTGGCTACTAAAGTTTTGAGTCATCCTATACAAGTTTGACTCAGTTTCAGTCTACACAAGACCTAGTAACTCTTTTTTTTTGGATCACTTATTGGAGAAATCACTCAACTAGCTTTGAGGATAGAATATTTTGAACAGTTGAGTGACATGGTACTTTGGATTGCTGAACTTTTGAAAGCTTTGTAGGAGATTATTTGTGTCTTGTCCCACATATACATCTTGATACTTTGGTATTTAGCTTTTTTTTTCTTCATATCCTTTTATAAGCCTCCAAAATCTACCCATTATGCAGAGTTGTAATCCAATATCCTTTTCAAACTAACTTTCTTGATTATGCAATTATCCATTTTCTTAGGCATCAATAGTTGATTAGTATGGGGTGAAAATATTAGGTTCGCGTGATCCCAAGATATGCACAACAAAAAATTAAATATTTAAAAACAACATGCCATAATAATTACAACAATACCTCAAATTCGATGCAATTTTTAATGATCTCGCAATTTTCAATGCTTGTATAAAATAAATTAAAGTATCAATTTATACCTTTATGCAATCCGTTTGTTGTATGGATTGAATCAATCGATTACTAGCCCCTTTCTGAATTCCAGTTCAGAAGGATCCAAACATCTCCCTCTAAAGGAGTCCACACATTAAGAAGGAATATAGAATCTGAACTCTGCTAGCAATTTGGATTCTTTTACTAACCTAGTTTATGGAGTAAATATAGTGAATATTAATTCTTAGTATAAATTTGTGATAAAAGAATTAATATTTTGAAGAATGATGGAATTTACTTGAATAAAAGATAGAAGAAAGAAAATATATTTTTTTCTTTTCTATGGTGGCCGAAACTTTGAGGAGTAATTACTCCTTAAATTTTTGGCCCTCTATTTAATACTGGTGGCCGAAAATTCCAAGAGTCCCACTCTTGGTATTTTTGGCCTCCTCTTCCATTGGTTGGTTGGTTTTTGGTTGATCACAAGATCTCCCAAAAATCCCCAATTTTATTTTTATTATCTTTCGAAGATATTTAAAAGTTTCTAAGAATATCAAACTCTTGGGATTTCAATTTTTTTAAACAACCCTCGTGGGGCTCTCTTAGCGGGTCTCATTGAATTGGACTTGAATTTTAAAATAAATTTCATAATTAATTCAATTAATTGACTAAGTCCAAATTCAATTATGTAGTTCCATCTAACCCATCTAATCAAATTAGACCCAATTAATTAATCTAATTATTTAATTGAGCGAATTAGTTTAACAATTAAATTAACTTATGGTCTATATAATTAATTTGGTCCAATCAAATAATTATTTTACTCCAACTCGGCTTTCTAATCTTATTAGGTCTAATTAAATAATCTAATTATTTAATTAAATAATTAATTTAACTTATTGAGTTAATTTAAGCTGTAATTATTTAATCTCCATTAGTTAATTAGATCCAAATTCTTGGATTAATTCATAGGTTAGAAATATTTCATTTCAAATTGTGTGTGACCCTTTAGGTTCACAACTAAGTTAGCAGTGAGCTTGCAATATTTACAATTTATGAATAATAATTATTTTGATTATTTATTCCACTTGAAATTAACTTATTAATTTCAAGAACCTTACAAGTCATGGAAAACATCTAACAATTGTATCATGACTACCTAGATTTAGGTGAAACAACAAGTGAACCTATTTTAATTATGAGTATTATACACATAAGGTCCTTTCGTCAACTAATTTCCTAATTGAGTCTACGATATGGATTAATAGTTGAAACCCTAATTGCTCAATAATTATGATTCCATTCCAAGTTTTAATGACTCATGCCGAATTTTTTTGAAAACCTTCGTCTAACATTTATCCCGCCTTGGCCAATGATTTTTGAGTCATGAACTATGAAAACATAGAAGATTTACTTGTTCTATCAGACAAGTGATGAATCATTTATTGGCCACTCATTAACCTACATACATATCAATAAAATATCCTACGTACCCCCTTTATCATTGTCACGCAATTAGTAGATACATCAAAATGGAACGCGATATATACGAGGCTACCATGGTGCCTCAAGTCTAAGGACTAATCTTGTATTATCGTAACATGAAAATTCTTATTTCAACAAACAACGTTTTCAATCAAGAATTTCTAGTTGGCCTATTTAGTGTACTTGTTCTCTATTAAGCACCATCTTACATGCACTAACGTCACTACATTAATGTCTATGGAGTGAGACATCCTTCTCATGTGAGCATACATCATACGTGCAAATCTATTAGGCTATTCAATGTCCCATCTCAAAAAGCCCTCAACTCAGAACTAATTTAATACCAAAGCCATAAAGGCATATTCCATGATCACCATCAAATGTGTGACCATGTCTGATAGCTAAGTTTGGTCTAGGAACTTTATCTAATTACTATATGCAATCAAAGATAAAAAAATTTGCCTATTTTATTAATATAATTTGAGAAAGATTATTTTTTACAAATATAAGAGTATAAAAGATGCCTAATCTAATTAGTGCACCGAGCAATACTATAACAATCTCTCACTTACCCTAGTGCCAATTACCTATGTACTTCAAGCCCATCTTCTCAAGAAGTCCATCGAATACCTTCTGAGCTATGGGTTTGGTTAGTGGGTCTGCTACATTTTCTGTCGAAGCGACTCTATCTACTACAACATCGCCTCTTCTAATTATCTCTCTAATCAAATGGTATCGCCTCATGATGTGCTTGGATCTTTGATGGAATCTTGGTTCTTTTGCTTGTGCAATAGCTTTGTTGTTATCACAGTATATCAATACAAGATCAATAACGGATAGAACCATACCCAACTCTTGGATGAAGTCCCTCATCCAAATAGCTTCCTTTGCTTCATCACATGTAGCAATATATTCAACCACGATAGTATAATCTATGATCGTTGCCTACTTGGAACTCTTCCAACTGACCCCACCATCATTTATGGTGAATACGTATCTGATATAGATTTTGAGTTATCTATATTGGGCTGAAAATTAGAATCTGTATAGCTTTCTAGTTTCGATTCTCTAGAGCTAAATACAAGAAAGATATTCTTAGTTCTTCTCAAGTACTTGAGGATCATCTTTACGGCCTTCTAGTGTTTCTCAGTTGGATTGGCAAGATTCCTCATTTGGATTCCTCCATGCTAAACCTCTTTAGCATTTTGTCTATGTACATAGATTGGAATAGTCCAATCATCCTTATAAACCTATCTTATAGATCTTTATTCCAAGAATAAAGGATGCTTCACCCAAATCCTTCATGGAGATTTGGTTAGACAATCAAGTCTCAGTTGGCTACAACATCCCTACATCATTCCCAATGAGTAAGATGTCTTCAACATACAGTACAATAAATGTTACTGCACTGCTACTAACCTTTTTATAAACATAAGGTTCATTCGGGTTCTTGTGGAAATCAAATGATTTGATTGCCTCATCAAACCATATGTTCCAACTTCGAAAGTCAGCTTGAGTCCATAAATTGTGAACCTTTTGCACACTCCTTCTGGATATAAATACTTCTAGCTGCCTTATTTAGATCTCTTCATTAATATTTTCATTAAGAAAAGCAGTTTTTACATCCATCTGCCATATCTCATAGTCATAATACACTGATATGGCTAGTAGTATCCAGATGGATTTAAGCATCACTATTGGCGAAAAAGTTTTCTCATAATTAATTTCTTGCTTCTGAGTATAACCTTTCTCAACCAATCATGCTTTATAGGTCACTACCTCTCCATTTACTCTGAGCTTCCGCTTGTAGACCCATTTGCAACCAACATGAATTATTCTCTGTAGTAGGTTCACCAAGGTCCATACCTTGTTGGAGTATATGTAGTCCATCTCAGATTGTATGACATTTTGCCAACTTCTTGAGTCAATATCAGATATCGCCTCTGCATAAGTCCTTGGATCACTATCTAATAGGATATCTACCTCGTTGTTCTCTAACAAAACGACATACCTCTTAGGTGGCTTTGAGATCCTTTGAGATCTCCTAGGAGGTTGTATGCCCAAAGGCCCAGCCTCAGCTAGTTGGCCCGTTACTGTATCTATTGGGGCAAAGGAGAAAGAGCTCAACAAGGATACCTATTCTTCTTTTGCTACCGGGCATGAACTTCCAAAATAACCTTGGCCTGGTCTCGACTTCCCCTGATACTTATTTCTACTGGTCGTCTGCTCTCTCGATGTCATCTTTCTCTAGGTAGAAAAAGGACATTAGGGGATATCTCCAAAATTCGATATACTTCTTCAAGTATAGGACACATCTCATGTTTGCCAAATCTAAAAACTATCGCCATTGCAAGAGTAGGAGTTGTGATCTTAGCAATTAAATCAGAGTAAGTTGTTCTCGAATAAGCTCATAGCCTTGAGGTTTGGATTGCAGCAGGTCTAATAGTTGATGAAAGGACAACAATTTTCAGGTTGAAAAGAATTTCATCCCTATCTCTTTCATCCAAGCTAATTAAATTAGTAATTGATGCTAGAAAGGAAACTGAATCCCAAGCCGGTGTTCGAGAATCTATAGAATTTGTTGTTAAAGAATCTGCTCTATCAATTGAATTTCTTTTTCATTGACATCTGTCTACTTTAAAAAATATTCCCATTAGTTGGGCTAGGCACCTAGGGCTGCTTCTGCAAGGCAATCATCTTACATAGGACTATTTTTGCAATCTGACTTGGGACAAAAATAACTCTTATTTGAATTATATCTCGAATGTGAAGCATAGCTAGGAGAATTAACCTCTACTCTTTTTTTGAGAATAGTAATAGTACGAATAGGCAAAGATAGTAGGGGAAAGAGGAGTAAGCA
The DNA here is from genome assembly GCA_019321725.1 of Paulownia fortunei. Lineage (NCBI taxonomy): Eukaryota > Viridiplantae > Streptophyta > Magnoliopsida > Lamiales > Paulowniaceae > Paulownia > Paulownia fortunei. The sequence continues at coordinate 11,362,652 of CM033105.1, read as the reverse complement.
AGATTTAAGAGATAGAGGGATGGGAGCAAAATCTGCATTAGTTGTTTCGGAATAGGTTGAGGACTTATATGAAAATATGAAAACTTTTGCTATTCATAAGATTTGTAAGATGCTAGTACATATTCAAAATACTCCTAATCATTTTTTTTGTCCACCACTACATATAGTTAAACTAATTTAATGGACATGATCCCGACCTATGGGGACAAAGAAAGCAGGAGAGACTAAGAATGAACTAGTTCGAGAGTGCAAAAGACGGACTTGGGCCACCCTTCTCTATGCTTTCTTTCAATTTCAAATAAGTCAAGACCTATCCCATGTCTAGGATTAGGATAGAACAGGGTTGGGGATTCCAAAATCTTACTAGCTAGGCCGGCTTGCTTAGCTACTTCTTTTCCTTGCCTGACTTTACCTGACCCTGATGGCATTCCTGGCTTGGAACCAGGGTGGCTTGCTTACCGGACTTGATTGAGAGGCTCTGTGGTTCTTGAATTTCTTCAAGTTCTAAGAATTTTCCATTTCTCTACAATAGAAACTCCTCCTCTAAGAAGGTGTCATTCCTTGAAATAAACACCTTTTGTTCCGAGGAGTCGTGGAAATAGTATCCAATGGATTCTTTTAGATATCTTACAAACTTACATAAATTGGATCTCATATCCAATTTATCTCCTACTTACTGCTTTATGTAAGTAGCACATCCCCATACCTTAAGGTATTTATAAGAGTATGGTTTCCCACACCACATCTCATATGATATTTTGGGTACCGACTTTGATGAAACTCTATTTAATATATTTGCCGCAGTTTCTAGAGCATAGCCCTAGAATGAAAGAGGAAGTCTAGTGAAACTCATCATCAATCAAACCATGTCTAACAGGGTTCGATTCCTATGCTCCGCAACTCTGTTGAGTTGAGGAGTAATAAGAGGGGTCGATTGAGAGAGAATTCATTCTCTTTCAAATAATCAAGAAACTATGTGCTCAAGTATTCAGCTCCTTGATCTGATCAAAGAGCCTTGATACTTGGCCTAGTTTATTTTTTTCCACCTCACATCTAAATTCTTTGAACTTTTCAAAGGTTTCAGATTTGTACCTCAAAAGGTAAACATAACCATACCAATAACAATCATCAGTAAAGGTTATGAAGTAGTGATAGTTCCCACGAGCACTAACACTTAGTGACCTACATACATCCAAATTGATCAAATCCAATAGATTTTTTGCTTGCTCTACTTGTCCCACAAATGGTGATCTGGTCATTTTTCCTTTGAGAAATAACTCACATGTTGGCATTCCTTGCTTTTTTGAAAGATAGAGCAATTAGGCTAATTTATGATTTCTCATCTCAGAGATGTGACCTAATCTAGCTTGCCATAAGAGTTAGGAACTATGATTATCTAATTTTCTTTTACTTTGTTGAACCTGCAAAAAGGAGTTATGGAGAGTAATAGAATATAAACAATTCATCAATATGCCAAAGGTAATCAAAATTGAATCTCTAAAAATAGAACATCTTCTATGTTTTATTAAAAAAGTAAAACTTTAACCAATCAAAATAGGAATAGAGATAAGGTTCTTAACTGTCTCTGGAACATAAACACAATTGTTTAAAACTAAACTACTTCATTTTCTAAAGCTAAGTTGACACTTCCTATGGCTAATACAGCAACCTTTGCTCTATTCCTCAGCCACAGGATCGTCTCTCCTCTACTTCACTTTCTACTTCTTGCTATCACCTGCAAATCATTGAATAGATGAGATCCACAACTGGCATCTAATACCTAAGAAGCATCGTTAACTAATAACTTAACTTCAATAAAATAAATACCTGAACTCTTCAGGCTCGCAAAGGTACTCCTTGCAGTTTCTCTTCAAATGCCCAAATTTGCTGCAGTAGTGGCACTTGTCATTAGTTTTGTCGGAAATTTTGGAGATGCCACCAGTTGCTTTCATGCCTTAGGACTTTGAAGAATGCTTTTCTCTTCTCTTCTTCCTCTTGGACTTTACAGCCTTTGAGTTGGATGAGGGTCCAACAAGCATGACTTGCTTGCCCTTCTTTATAGTGGACTCAGCCGTCTTCAACATGTTAAACAACTCAGCAAGGCTAGTTTCCATCTTATGCATGTTGAAATTGACATTGAAGGTGTCAAACAATAGAGGCAAAGACTGCAGGATGAGATCCAAATAGAGCTCGTTATCCATAATAACTCCAAGTGACTCGAGCCTTTCTAATAGGCCTATCATCTTTAATCTATGATCATGGACTGAAGAGCCTTCCATCATTCGGGTCTTGAAAAGCTTTTTGATATTTTGCTTACCTAGTATGTTCACCATGCAACTCTTGTAGGTGAACATAGATATTCTTGTAGGTGAACATAGATATTATGCATATGCGCATGTACCTCGTGCTGCCTTTGCAAATCATTTAACATCGATGCCATAATATAGCATCGTACTTGGAGACCATCATCAACTAGCTTGTGATCATTCGCAAGCCCCTCCTTAGTAATGTCTGCCGACTCAGCCGACGATGGGATCATATCAAGTATGTAATCCCTCTTTTCGGATTGCAGAATAATCTAAAAATTCCTCAACTAATCGATATAGTCGTGACCAGTTAATTTATTAGCTTCTAAGATAGATTCAAGTGGAGTCTTAGCAATTTATAGACAATCTACAAAATTTAAGAAAATTAGCATTCTTTCAAAAATATATTCATTTATAACAAAGTCTTTAGCAATAAATATCTCCCACTATTTAATTCAAATTCCATCACCCCTAACGGCAATTCAGAAAATAATATTTCATAGTGGGCTTGAGGCCCAATCAATATGTCATATGCCCTAATTTTATGAGCCCATAAAACATATTAAAATGTAGTTAACTTTTAATGATTGCATCTCTATGCAACCCTTAAGATATTTTACATCACTTCTTCCCATATACCTTAATTTTATGAGCCTATATGGTACTAAGTGTCAAGCAAGACCCATCAAACCTCCATGTGGATAGAGAATCAAAACATTCCATAACTTATGCCAATGTAGGGACGAGTCCATCCTATGGGCATCGCCATGCTTAGTAGAGATCACAACTTTCCATTATAGAGTCATTCCACGACTCATGGCCAATAAAAAGTAAGGCAGCATTGTCATGTCGTCACTTTTGATGGTAGGCATGGATTATTGGGTCCAACCCAATTTTATTCATATTTACTTGATTTCAATTCAAGTGGGGTTATTTATTTTGACCAAGACATCATCAATTTTAATCATAGTTTATTTAATGTGTTTGCATTCAATTGATGGAAAGCAACCCTACACATGCATCTAATACATACCTTATCTAGATTATCATGGGCTATTCTATGTGATCCATTCGAGCCAAAATGGATCTAGGTCAATCTAAGGGTAATAAAATAGAAATAAAATCTATTTTTTATTACATGAATGTATCCTATACATTCATGGTCCTTCTCTTGATTCTTCGTCTTGGTCTTTCTTCTTGTCCAAAAAAGAAAAAAGAAAAATCGTACCCTATTCTACTCTTATTTTAAAAATGTAAAGTACATACAAGGAAAGAATAAGACACTCGCAAACCCCATTTAAAAAATCTAAAGATAAAGAAATCCAACCACATTGGTCCAAAATGCTCCATAATCATCCTATACATACCAATAAATATACTACATGAATTTATTAAAGTATGTAAATTTACCATCTAATGTAATTTCACGACCTGGGATAAAATCTCAAATTTTCACAAAAAACACATTTTTCAAAATTTTAAAATTAACAGTTTAATTAAAAAATAAAAAAAATGAATTCTGCAACTTGAACACAACATATGTGCGCGCCCAGTGCATGCATGCAGAGTTTGCATGCCCAGCATGCAAGCTAGTCGCATTATTTCCCATCAGCAACCTTTCATGCCCAGGCAGGGCCCTGTTAGTGGCTGTGGTAGCCCATGCCCTTCGCCATCGGCCACTATTTTGAACACAACATTCGTCATTTTATATCGTATCAACAATTTAATAATTAAATTAAAATTACAAAATTATTAAATCCCAATCACAAACATAATTATCAATCAGAATTTAAAAATTAAATTCACAGGCATAAATCGAATCCATTTTGAATTGCACAAACCGTGGCTCTAATACTATTATTGGGTTTGCGTGATCCTGAGATATGCGCAGTGAAAAATTAAAAATTTAAAAATATGTCATAACAGTTATAGTAAAACTCCAAATCTAATGTGATTTTTAACGATCTCGCAATTTTTAATAGTTGTATAAATTAAATTAATGAATTGATTTACACCTTTATGCACTCCGGTTATCGTAGAAATTGAAGCAATCGATTGCTAGCCCCTTTCAGAATTCCAATTCACAGGGATCCAAATGTCTCCCCTCTAAAGAAGTTCACATGTTGAGCAGGAACATGGAATTTGAATTCTGCTAGAAATCCGAATACTTTTACTTACTTAGTTTATGGAGTGAATATAGTGAATATTAATTCTTAGTATCAACTTGTGATAAAAGAATTAATATTTTGAAAAATGATGGAATTTGCTTGAATAAAAGATTGAAGAAAGAAAACAATTTTTTTTATAGTGGCCGAAAATTAAAGTAGTAAAATTACTCCTTGGATTTTCAGCCCTCTCCTTTAATAGTGGTGGCTGAAAATTCCAACAATCCCACTTTTGGCATTTTCGGCATTTTCGGCCTCCTCCTCTATTTGTTGGTTGGTTTTTGGTTGATCACAAGATCTCCCAAAAATCTCCAACTCTATCTTTATTATCTTCTAAAGATATTTTGAGCCTTCCAAGAATAACAAACTCTTGGGTTTCTATTTTTTTTGAACAACTCTCGTGGGCCTCTCCTAATAGGTCTCATTGAATTGGACTTGGACTTTAAAATAAATTTCACAATTAATCTAATTAGTTGATTAAGCCCAAATTAAATTATTTAGTTTCATCTAGCCCACCTAATCAAATTAGGAATAATTAAATAATTCATTAATTTAATTGAGTAAATTAATTTATAGTCTACACAATTAATTTGATACAATCAAATAATTATTTCACTCCAATTGGGCTACATAATCTTATTAATTTCAATTAAATATAATTATTTAATTAAATAATTAATTCAACTCATTGAATTAATTTAAGCCCCAATTAATTAATCTCCATTAATTAATTGGATCAAACTCTTTATATTAATTCCTATGTTAGAAATGTTCCATCTCAAATTGTGTGTGAACCTTTTAGATTCACAACTAAACTCGCAGTGGGCTTGTAACATTTGAAACTTATGAATAATAATTATTCTGATTAATTAATTCAAATAATTAATCCGCTCGAAATTAACTCATTAATTTCAGAAACCTCACAAGTCATGAGAAACACCTAACAATTGTATCATGACTACTTAGACTTAGGTGAAATAGCAAGTTAACATATTTCAATTATGAGTATCATACACGTAAGGTCATTCCATCAACTAATCTCCTTATTGAGTCTAGAGCATGAATTAATAGTCAAAACCCTAATTGATCAATAACTATGATTCCATTTTAAGCTTCAATGACTCATAACAAATCGTTAGAAAACCCCGTCTAACATTTATCCCACCTTGGCTAAGGACTTCTGAGTCATGAACTATGAAAATATAAGAGATTCACTTATTCTGCCAGACAAGTATGGATCATTTATTGACCACTCATTAACCTCCATCCATATCAATGCAACATCCAACATACCATGTTTCTAATTTTCACATAATCAAAAGATACATCAAAATGAAAATGACATGTACAAAGCTACTATGGTGCCTCAAGTCTAAGAACTAATCGTGTACTATCGTAATTTAAAAATTCTTATTTCGACAAACAACGTTTCTAATTAAGAATTTCTAGTTGGCCTATTCAGTGTACTTGTTTGCTAACAAGCACTCGGATACATGCACTAGCATTACTACACCAATATCCTTGGAACGAGACATCCTCCACATGAGAGCTTACATTGTATGCGTGAGTCTATTGGGCTATTCGATGTCCCATCTCAAAAAACCCTTGACTTGAAACTAATTTTAGACCAAAGCCATAGAGGCATATTCCATGATCACCATCAAATGCATGACCATACCCTATAGCTAAGTTTGGTCTAAGGACTTTATCTAATTACTATATGCAATCAAAGATAAATAAATTTGCCTATTTTTTAATATGATTTGAAAAGGATTATTTTTTACAAATAAATTAGTACAAATGACACCTAATCTAATTAGCGCATTGGGTACTACTCTAACAGACAGTTGTGAGTTGAACTCCTTGTAGGCTGCACAAGTCCTCAATCTACTGAAGACCTTAGCCCAAACAAATCCTTTTCTCAACTCTTGGACTCAATTGGAATCTTTCTTACTTGTCTGTTAAGCTCAAAATTTTCACTAACTCATTTGATCTACTTGTGACTTTGATTCTGATTTACTGTTTCTACTTTTGCCTTCACTCTACTGAAGACCTTAGCCCTGCTAAGTCCTCTGCTCTAGTCGTGGATTTGTTGTCTTGGACTTGAGGTCTGATCATGAGTTTAACTTAGAGGTGTTTGGGTGGGTGAGTTTATAAGTTATTTAAAATATCTTATAAGATGTTCATACTTTATGAGATATTATTATGTATTTGGTAATTTTTTTTAAAAATAAGCTTATAAACTCCAAAAATAAGATATTAGAATCTTATCTTATAAGCTCCTTTTAAGAAAGTATGATCTTAATAAACTCGTTTAGTTTTTACCATATTGATTACAAGATTTCCAAGCATCTTATAAGTTCTTTTGAATAAGCTTAACCAAACATCCTCTTAGACCCTTTTGTTCTATCTTGAATTTGTTGATTTTACTTGTGTAGGAAAACTCAAACAACAGTAGCAACAGTGCTTTATGCAGAAAAAAAGTTAGGATAAACATGTATAGATTTTGATAATGAGTAGGTTAGAAAAGGTTAAACCCCCTTAAACTCTTGAATTGTTCTGTTTTGATAGTATCAAGTATACACAAGAACTGACACTCACTTTGCTCTTTTTACAATACAATGATTGATTATATCATTTTGGTAGCAACTATACTCACAATTGTATAACTGAGTGAAACTAGATTTTGGACTACAAAACTTGAAGGCTTTTTGTACTTGTGTCACTTCTATTTATATATCTGATGTACCTTGTTGTGTCTTTTCACATTCAGCTCTTTTTTATATGCCTTCAAAAAAATTGGTCATTGTTCCTATTCCCATTATCTATTTGCACACTTATCCTATATGTACATCACGTTGTGTAGAGTTGCAGTCTATTATTCTTTTTGTAATAATATCCTTTTATACAGGTATTCATTTTTCTTGGACTTTGTCTCGTTGATTACTACGAGGTGACAGTTGTGAAATATGCTCCTTGTAGAACTTACTATTACTCACTCTACTGAAGATCTTAGCCCCTTTAAATCCTATGCTTTGGTCTTGGACTTTGTTGTTTTCTCAAAGTAGTGTTCGCTCCTTTGTTAGTCTTCATTTTTCTGCTTAATTGATTTGATCTTTTTATAAATCTTGCTCCTAACTGACTACTCTAGTCCTCACTCTATAGAAGACTTTAGCTCCACTAAGTCCTCTATTCTGATCTTGAACTCCACTATTTTTTCTTTTAAGTACTATCTGATCATTAGATCTACTTTGACTCCTTTGCTCTATCTAGGTTGGCTAAACTTGACAGCTCTAAAAATGGCCTTCACAACTATTTCCTAACTAAATACTAAAGTACAAGAGTTTTGCAGTATAGCCTAATCTATCCTAATCATCATCAAAATCTCAACTTAGTGGTGGTGCGGTTAGTTAGAAAAGTTCTAAAAGAAAAGCAACCTCAAACTCAATTATTAAGAGAGAATGCATTGTGGCATGTCATTTTTGATTTGATAAGAAACTAGAGTCCAATAGTAGATATAATCATACAATGTTGGTTTAGTACCTTATTATTGCAATAACAATAGCGCCTTTGCGGAAAGAGGCCAAAATTTCATCATATATCCAAACATGTAAAGAGTTGACACCATAAAATCTGGGAGAACATTGGTGGAGAAAATATTGGAGTGGACAAGGTTGTCTCAATAAAGAACATAACAATCTCACTAATTAAGCCATTAGCACAAAATGTATGTGAAGGACATCTTAAAAAGATAGAAGTAAGATACATGGTAATTGGCTTTAGGGCAAATGGGAGAGTATTAGGGTTTTGTATAGGCTTATTTTGTTCTCCTATTATATATTCTTATTCATTCAAGTTTAAAAATTCATGATTAGATAATTCTTCATCTTTATCTCTTAGGTTTATATTTAGGTGAAATCCCCAAATCATATATATTTTTGGATCATGATCGCGCATAAAAATAGTGATCATGAAATATTTCCCTAGGGCTTTGATCATAAAATGCTCCAAGCTAGAATAATCGAGATGGGTTATCATGATTTGGGTATACTTGCACATATGATATATGTTTGAGAGGATGATGTCTCATTTTAAAAAATTGATGTGTGCCACTAATGATATATGTGGGTACCTATAGGAGAACAAGTTCACTGAATAATCTAGCTAAGAAATTCCTTAATAGAAATTACCCAGATATCAAATAAGATTTTTTTTGTTATAATATTGCAAGATTGGTCTCCAACTTGAGATATCATTGTGATCCTGTGCATAGGCAATTGCACTTTGAGTTAGAGTAGTGCCCGGTGAGCCAAGTTGCTTCTATACTTTTGTATAAATGATCTTATTAAAATGTTTATTCATAAAATTTGCATATTTTTATCTAGATTATTATTACCAAATAGATAACTTCCCTAAACCATATATAACTACAAGGCATGATCGAGCATATAATGAAGATCATGGAATATACTTATGTAGCTTTATTTAAATTAGTTCAAGTCAAATGTTTATTGAGATGAGACATTGATGAGCCCAATAAGACTTGCGCACATGATGGATGCTCGAAAGAAGAATGTCTCAGTTTATAGACATCAGTATAGAGACACTAGTGCATGTTTGCGTGTGCTTGTTAGAGAACAATTATACTGAACTACCCCATTTGGAAATTATGAATTGGAAACACGAATTCTTAAATGGAAACTTTCTAGTTACGATGGTATAAGAATTAATTCTTGGACATGAGGCACCATTGTAATTATGTGCAAGATATGTTGCAATTTAATATATTCCTTAGTTATCTGACAATCATAAGGAAAATATATTGGGTGTAACATCTTCGTGTATAGAGGTTAATGAGTGGCCAATAAAGGATCTATTGTCTATCTAGTTGAATAGGTGAATCTCTTATCATTTTCATGGTCCTTGATTCAGAACTCTATAGCCAAGGCTGAATGAAATTAGATAAGTAATATTCATCAAGGAGTCATGGAGACTAAGAATATGATTTTAGTTATTAAGTCAAATGGAGTTTTGACTCATAATTCATACCCTAAACTTAATTAAGAGATTAGTAGACCGAAGGACCGTAGTTGCATAGTACTCATAATAGGAAATAGGTTTGTTGTTTTAGCACCTACAGTTAGGCAGTCATGATGTATTACTAGAAGCTTCCCATGACTTATGGGTTCTTGGGAACAATGAGTTAATTTCAAGATGATTAATTAATTGGATTAATTAATTGGAGCAATTTTATTATTTAATTAAGTCACAAGAATTGTGAGCCTAGCTAGCTTATACATGAACCTAAGAGACCATACACTAAGTTGAATAAATCCACTTCTATGTAGAATAAAAATCCGAAGGATTGGATTAAGTTAATTAACGGTGATTAATTAATAAGGGCATAAATTAATTTAATTATTATTAATGTGATTAAATAATAGAATTATTTAATTTGACCTAATATGGTAAGGAAGCCCAAAGAGGAACTAATTAAATTAACTAATTAGATCAATTAATTAAGTTGGATCTATTAAATTTATATGATCAATTAAATTAATTGATGGGATCAATCAAATTGGAATTTAATTAAATTAACTAAAGTTTAAGCCCAAATTAATGGGCTTGTTGGAAGCCAATTTAATTGAAGAATTAAAGTTTACTAATTGATGATGTAATCCAAGTGTGAACACTAGGGCTATGGATGTGAATGATAAGATTAATTGGATAGAATAGGATTGCATTATTCATAGATATTGTAATATGTTTAAAAACATATTTGATTGTAGGATTAAATTTTAAAAATTCTAACAAGGATAACAATATTTCACTTGGTTTAATGATTAAGCGGGTAAAATAATGCAAATATCCAAATTGCCCTTGTTAAGAAACATATAAAATACACGATATTTTAGCTTCCATCATCCTTGGTCACCGTCCTCTACAATCACACATTTTAACTTACAAAACATTCGATACTACGTGTTGTACAAAGCCCTATGGTTCTCCATTTCATCACCCCTACAACTTCCAAAAAATTAATAATAAGATCAAGCCTTGCATGATGAATAAGTTTTAGCCTATTATGGATAATTTCATACTCATTAAAATCATTAACCCCAAGTTCCTGATATTCTCAACAACAATATAACCTATTGGGTTGGGCGGAGTATCACCAAGGAAAGATTTCTTACGGCCACGAGGAGATGTGTTCAATGTGGGCATCTCCACTATCTTACTCACCATGATGAAGGTATGATAAGGTGGGTCTAGTGGTTTAGGGAGAGGTTCAGAGGGGTTTCTGGTGGCAGGAAGGTCTGGCAACACCATGACTACAAAAGTACCCCAGTGGAATCAATTTATCAGTATAGACTTTGGGTTTTCACCTTAAGGAATTGAATGCTTGGTGGGGGATCTAGTCTTTTAAACAATGTATAAGTAATTGCATGAATTTGGAGGGGTATTTTGGTTAGAATTTTTTATCTTCAGGTGCAATATTGGAATTCACTTTTATTTAGATTTGGGTGAAATATCTGGATGGTACAATTTTAGGGTGATTATCAATTGAATGGTTGATTCTCAACCGGGCAGAAAAAGAGTCATGGGTTGTATCTTCCATACCAAGTGCTTGACCTAGGCTAATTATATTGTCTATCCTTGGTCCAACAAACAAAATGAGCCTTAGGTGGTTGGATAAGGAAGAAGGAGTTAAACCCTGGTAGGGTTAGGATTCAAAGGAGCCCCTATAATAAAAGGACCACTAAGGGCCAATTTCTAAAAAGATAAAGTTTGTGAAAATTGGTTCTTCTCCTTTGCGAAATAAGCTACTTTCTCCTTTCCTATTCCTTTTATAAAAAAGGTTCCACTTTTTTTATTATTACTTTGGTTCTTTCTTTACCTGTTGAATTTAGAATCAAAGAACACCAAAATTCTATATTGGAATAGTGATATCAAATTTGCTAGAACAAATTTGATTAGTCCGTGGATATTCTAATGTGTGAATATCGTTAGAGGGATGACACCTGGAACTCTAGGTGAAATAGATTTTTTGTCACAAGGTGCTTGAACTATTTGAATTGTTTCATATCTTACATCAACTAAAATGCTATTTGGATATAACTCACAATCCATTTTTAATTAAAATGGTAATTAGAAATGGTAAATAAATAATTGATTGACAATCAAAATTAGATATTTCACATATGATATGCGATATTTGTTTTTTATTTATCCCAGTATATATGATTCCAACATTTTACCGTCCATGACTTAGAAAATCCTTTGTCTAGGTAGAATGATGATTAGAAAAAAGTTTTCTAATTGCCACATAGATATTGTGCTAATAGAGTTTCGGCTAAGGCTAAGATTCTGTATCCTAGGTCAAATCAGGACACTAGATAATAAAGGAATTTTATTTGTATTGTAACTGTCATAAAAAAGGTTCACTTTGAATATATCTATTTTTAGATTTTCTTAACATGTTGCTAGATGTTAATTATGAAAATGGCTAAGTAAAGTATTTAATTAATTGGAGCAATTTTAATTGCTTAAAATTAAATCACAAAAGTTGTGTACCTACTATTAACTTATTAGTAAATCTAAGAGGTCACATATTAAGTTGAATAAATTCATTTTGATTATAAAGAACTAAAGTCGATTCATGAATTAATTAATTGGATTAATTAATTCGTTTAGTTTTAACTAATTCAAAAGTTGAATCAATGAATTAATTAATTAAATCATTTAATTAGACCTAAATATTCAATTGAAATTTGTATTATTCAAATGATTGAATTAATTCATTGAGCTAAATTTTATTCAAGAGTTGGATTGATAAATTAATTCGACTAATTAATTTATTATATAATTATTAATTTGTAGTTAAATTAACCAATTGTACAATGAAATCATTTAATTAATTTTATTGAATTTAGACAATCCCAATAAGAAAATTAATTGATTGATTGTATCAATCAATCTAGTTAAATAAATAAATTAAGTCTACACCCATGTAATAAAAATAAGAGAGAAGAAATATCTTGGTTAAGATATGAAATACTCAGACTAGGAAGAAAAAAAACCCAAGAAAAAGCTTAAGGGGTGTGCAAGTGTATATATATGACACTCACATGGCGTACACTAAGGTATGTGATCACAAGAGAAATTAAGAACAGGCGATCACTTCTCTTTTTGCTTTTCTTTGTTACTTGTTCTTCAATATTCTCTTATTTTCCACTAGTCTCTTAAGTTGGTTTCAATTATTTAAAGAGACTTCCAAAATTCACAAAAAACATTTTGTGAGAAATACTCCAGTTGTATATTCAGAAAAGAGTTTTGTGAGGTTCTTCATAGCACAAAACAATTTTAAGTATTCTCTTAAAGATCGAATCATCGAATTCAATCAACTTACATCAAATGAATCTGAGTTTGGTGTAATCTATAAAGTGAACCAATTCTATTAAGGGGTTAGTCAAGACACCAAACCAATGACGATTGCAAATTGATTCTCGATTCTACCCACGTTATCAACTAGAAGTGAGAGAGGAAATTTTCTTATTCCTCTCTGATGGTTATGAGAATTTTATTTAATTTTAGTTTAACTAATTCAAATTCAAAGGCAAGTTGATAGTCAAAGCCCTATAAGAGGCTCAAATGTCCTAGAGATATCAAACACCTGCCAGATAATGCAATTAAACCCACAGAGCTTACATTACATTAAAGGCTTTTTAGGCTCATATCTCAAAATGAATAGGTATAAATAGCCCCTCTCTCCATATTTACGAGGTACGTACTCTAATTTTGTACTTAGAGTTAGTACTTATTCTCTTGAATATTTACTGACTTAAGTATCGGAAGTGCTTTCCTAGCACAACCCTAGGGCCCTTCTAATCATCTGTTTGTGCTGCAGACAGGGAATCTAGCTTTAGGAGTAGTGAATCAGTGGACATATGGTGAGGCATAGTTAACACATCTCTGCACTCAAAAGTTAACCCGAATTATATTGGCACCATCTTTGGGAAGCCCTACCGCAGCACTGAGAATTTAAAGATGTACAAGAACAAGAGAAACCAATGCACAAGGTGCTCAACCAGAACATTGGGCTAACAACGATGGAGAGAATCAGCAGCTGCCCATGACCTCTTCCTAACAATATTAGAAAGCATGAGCAGGACCAAAGCAGCAGCCCCCAATAGGAGGATACAAAGGTTTGATTCATGCACGAAGAGCTACAGGCTCTGCTAGAGGGCGCGACTGTGAGAGTAGCAACCAAGGTGATAGCCTATACCTCACTGAGTGCTAGGCTGATCCTCGCACAACAAGGAGAAGGCTCGCACCTAATAGAGACAGAAAAGTCACGTGGAGATAAAGTAGGAAAAATGAGTGAGAAAGTTCCTAAAAAGGTAACCAGTAGGGATACTCCTCAAAGCCAGGAGCTAGCATTTAGGAATATTAGGGTAGAAGAATCACGCACTACCTATCATTCCATCTTCACTAAAAGCATTGCTCGATCTCTAGCAATAATAAAAAATCTTTTTTACTGCAAATATTTTAGCTGAACCCCTACCTTTAGGAGTAAAAAATTCAAACCTTTCAGAGTACAATGGAGTAGGAGACCCGAAAGAGCACTTTGATAAATTTTACACCAAGGCAGACTTATATGATATGAATGATGCAGCATATTTCAAGTTCTTCTGTGCAACATTCATTAAGAGGGCATTGATATGGTTCAACCAACTGTAAGCAGGATCTATCTCTAGAATGGAGCAACTTATTGAAAGTTTCCTACACTAATTCTCCATAAACCAAAAATGCCCAAAGACTATTACTCACATTTTCACAATTAGGCAGAATGAGGGAGAAACTTTGCGGAAGTACATGCAATACTTCATTAAGGCCATCAATGAGATGCCATATGTCCCTCATAAGCTCTCAGCGAGTACACTATAGCAAAACCTCCATCAGGGAAAGGAGTCAATTATTAAGAAGCCACCCATGTCATTGTAAGAACTTTTTTTCCCATATAGAGATGCACATTCGTATCAAGGAAGCAACGCACCCAGAAGTAGGAGCTAAGAAGAAGCAGAAAAAATAGAAGAAGCCTAGCTCCAAGAGATCCAAGCGACGTTAGCTTATACCTAACCTGAACACCCTGCTCGCTAAAGTGTTGCTGACTGCTCGGTGGCAAGGCATTATTAAAGCTACTAGAAAGTTGAAGAAAAGCCCTCGATAGGAACACTCCAACAAGTACTGTCGCTTTAAACACGATAAGGGTCGTACCACAGAAGAGTGCTTTCACCTGAAGAAAGACATTGAAAAACTAATTCAACAAGGATATCTGAAAGAGTTTGTCAATTGGCACTCGCAAGTAGATCACCCCCTCATGACTTATCTCTTATTGGCGCTGCACTCTAGGCAGCCAAGTAGGAATCAGAGGTAGGATGAACGATAGGACCCTTCCATCGTTGGCATAATAGATGTCATATTTAGAGGGCCTGGTGGCAGGGACGTAAGAAGTACACTTAGAGCTTACAACAAGGAGTTAGCAGAAAGAAGTTCTCAAGTCTCCCCAAAGCTTTGGGTGCTTAACATAATTCGCGAGAAGAACATGGCTATAATAATTGGGGTGCAGGACCTCAACCTTGCTACTGTACAACATGCTAATGCCATTGTTATCTTTGTAATCTGGTAAAAATCCTAGTGAAGAAAGTTTTGATAGATGGTGGAATTGCGGTGGATATTATTTTTATGATGCTTTCCAAAAGCCCCAAGTAGATCAGTCATAAGTAATCCTGGTAAATATTGCTTTCGTCGGCTTCACTAGAGAAGTGGTGAATGCACTAGGAGAGGTGATGCTTTCTTTGATGCTGGGACTGCATGGGCTGCACAGAGACACTAAACTAGTAAGATTCCTAGTGGTAAGAAACCCTTCAACATATAACATGATATTGGAAAGACCAAGCATGAACCAATTTAGAGCAATTACTTCTACTATCCACATAAAGGTTAAATTCCCAATGACCATTGGAGTAGGAGAAATTGAAGAAGATATACGCGCTGCCAAGAAGAGCTATGTCACCACGTTGAAAAAGGTAAAGGGTCCGAGAAAGAGCAGCAGAAGCCCTAAAGACTCATGCGCCCCTTTCCACCACTTGATATCTATGAACTTTTATGGCCCTAAAGACTTAGTCTCGCAGAATTATAACATACACAAAAAATAGAGATAAAATACGAGGGACATAAAGTCTTAATCACTCATGTCACATAGCAGAAAATAACAGTAGTGGAAATAAAATATGCATACCCTACTCGGGTAGATAAAAACTCACGTGTAGAAAATAAATAGCATCATATAATAAATGTCTAGAAAATCTAAAGCAAAATCCCTAAATGTATGGGGAAAGAAGGAAAAGCTAAAGGCCTAAGCATCATCATCTTGGTAGGCTCCATCCTTTGCCTGCTCACCTTCAGGATTCTTTATCATAGCAAGAGCCACTAAGATATCATGAAGAGTTGCGATCTCAACTCCATCATCATTTAATACCTCGGGACCTTACAACATCACATCCTCCTTAAGGAAGTGATCAGACTCTCTTATGACCCATCAATAATCGCGTATGGTCCGGTTATATATCACGGTAGCCTTGTCTAGTACTGCCTCATCAAAGGCCTCAGAAGCCTTGACGGCCGCAACAGCTACAACCAAGCTAAATCTATTTTGAAATTATAGGAACCTCTCTCCAATCTTTACTTTGTGATCATACTTAGACTTTAGCTCCTCAAAACACGTGGCCATCTCAGCCATCTTCCTCTCATGGCAGGCAACCTCCTCAGCACTCTTCTTTACTATAGCCTCAGAATACCCTGTCGCCTTCTCCAAGCTAGCAACATGGTGACTCATAACCATAGAAATAGTCAAAGCCTAGTGAGAAAAAAAACATAAAGGCAGAAAATATTAATGAGAAGAAGGGAGCGTTCACTAAGTAAAAGCAAAAGCTAAGCAAGATTGCTTACCCTAGCCAAATCTCCCACCAATAAAGCATCAAAGCTGGAGGAAGGCAGTTGACTAAGTCAATGGAGATTATCTTCATAGATGACACTCCTAGTCCTGCTCCAACCCAATGACATATCCAAGGTATCCCACAATGACTGAATCCCCTCCTAGTGATTGACGCTGGGAGAGAATATGCTAGATCTAGAACACTCCCTCAGCAAGGAGTCATCAGCCTCTACTCTCGGCCTCTTGCTCGTAATAGGATTAGGAGAGGCCCTCAATGATTAGTTGTCCCTAACTTGCTCTTCTGGATGGAAAGAGGATCTAGGCTTGCCCCCAATACATCTGGGCAAGGAGCATCGCTCGTCCCTGCCCCTCTTAGATGGAGGTCTGCTTGAGCCACCCTCGGCCTTGTGTTTCTTCTTTTTATGTGATCTGATGGTGGCCACATCTAACTCTCTACTTGGAGAAAAGAAAACAATACATCAGTAATAAATATAGATTGCCAAGACATGTAAAGTAATAAGAAAGACTCGGATACCCGCAGAAAATAAACATCTAATATCAAAAGGCTGATCAAACAGTTCGACAACCACATAATGCTCCCTAAATACATCATGTGAGCTGCAATAAATAGAAATGATAGAAGGAGAGGTACTCCACTCGCGGGAAAACCCCAACCATTTTTTTTAACATAAAAGAATATCTCTCCAAGGACCTCGAGAAGAAGCAACTCCATCTAAGAACCTGCACCCAGGGTGGAGAAAGAAGTGATAGAAAGACTTCCCTATCACTCTCCTTATAATGAAAAGAGAAAAGAAACTCCTCCGGGTCACAAGAAGGACTAAATCCCCAAGATGATGTTGAAACCCCCCAAAGTAAATGTAAGAGTTAGGAGTGAACTGACCCATACAAAGGTCATTTGCACGCATGATCTCTACTAGGAGGAGAGAAGTGGGACATGAGAACCCACAAGCAAAACTCGGCATATAAATAGTAAAGTATCCCTCTAGAGGCCCTCTATGTCTTTGCCCAGAAGAAGGAGCTAAGAATTTGAAGATGGTAAATCCAACCTCCTCTGAAATGAGATCAGATCACCCCTAGACACCATACTATCTAGAGAATCGGGCCTCATCACCCTACAACTCCCAATTGCTAAACCACGAATAGAGGGTTCCCCACCTAACTTAGATGAATTATTAGGATCAGACTCATCCTGACCACTCAGGACCCCCATCACTATCACGACCCTAAGACGAACCTACGCTACACTCCTGGGCCCTAGACTCCTCACACTCTAGTGAATTAGATAGATACTCGAGTATTCCCAAAAGTACATTCCTAAACTTTGGAGATAGTCTCTCAATATATTATATAGAAATTGGTCTTTTGCCTAAGTCATTTACTGAAGAAGATGAAAAGTAAAAGGGAGTGGGCTGAACAACATTGAAGACAATACGACCAGTAAGACCCATGCCCCAAGAGAAACCACTCCTGGAGCTTGAAAAGGACCCTAGATGAGGCTCAAACAGCTTGTACGGAGAAGAAATGACCGAAATGTGGAAATTTAGGCCAGATCAAGAAAAGTCGGCCAAGATAAAGCCTCGTCCAGGCCAAAGAAAGGTGGCCGAGGCTTGATGCCTTAGTTGGGGCGATTGAGGTAAAAGTACGTCAGCTAGGAAAGAAGATTGTCTTAGCTTGGCGCGGCCGAGGCATGAATGTGACCGAGGCACCCCTACCTTGGCCACCTATGTCCCCTTCGTAGTTGGACTCAACACGCTCCCTGCCTACGTCATCCTTACTCAAACGTGAACTTGGACCTATTATCCAAAACATGACTTTTGGATAGAGAAGAGAGAAAAAAGAAATAAGTTTAAAATTGAAGCTCTAAGAGAAATACGTACCTCTTGAACTCATGACTCAAAATATAAAGTCCAAGAAACTCCTCTGCTGAGACAAATGGCTCATCTCCCCCTTAAACATACAAGAGCACACTCCCGCTTCTAGGAGGACTCTAATTTTCAGCCAACTACATCTGCCTAAAACTTGGGGGGTTATATGATGAGTATGAGATTTTTTTTTATTTTTTTTATTTTATTTTATTTTAGTCCAATAAATAATTAATTTAGATCAAGAGATAAGTTGATAGTGCAAGTCCTATAAGAGGACCAAATAGCCTAGAGATATCAAACACTGGTCAAATAAGGCAACCAAGCCCACAGGGCTTACAATATATCAAAGGCCCATGTCCTAAAATGAACATGTATAAATAGCCCCTCTCTCCATATTTACAAGATACGTACTTTAATTTCCTACTTTGAGTTAGTACTTATCTCTTGAATACTTAATGACTTAGGTATCGGAGAGACTTTCTTGGGACAACTCCAGGGCCCTCCTACCTTCTGTTCGTGCTGCAGACAGAGAACTAGTTTTAGAAGCAATGAATCAGTGGATACGTGGTGAGACGTAATTGACATACCTCATCACTCAAAAGGTAACGCGCATCACTCTCTAAACCAAGTCAATGTATACATAATCGATCATTATGAAGCAATGAGATACATAAGTTTATTAATTATAAGTGTTATGATTTATTAATTTATTTCTTGCATGTGATACAATTAGTTTTGTTGAAATCAAAAATTTTAAAATTTTGTTGCTCTATATATCCTAGAGCCTACACGAGGGTTTCTGTTCCATTTTTATATTCCCCTTTGAGTTCCACACTTTAAATTCATAATATATGTTCATTAGATAATTTCCGTCCAAATATTTCACAGCGCATTTTGATCTTATAAACATATATATGAATTTAAAAAATAAAATATAAGATGAAATAAAAAAAGTGGAATAGAAAATTTAATACTACCTACACAAACTCACAATGTTAATCAATTTTTCAGTGTTGGATATACAGGTAAATATGCAACACAATTTATTTATTGCAACTAAGCAACAATTTAACAGTTGAAAGTGACTATATACAGGTATAAGGACCTTAATTAAATGCATACTTATGCAATAATATTTTATAGATCTATCTGATCCTCTTTTTAACACTCATTAAACAAAATATTAGTAATAGTTCATTACGCACATGAATCATATATTGAAAGGATGAATAAACTATAAGAGTTCCATTGGAAAATAGTAGTTTTTCAAGAAACTGAAAGGTTTTATAGAAAAAACATGAAACGAAGAGAGTTTCTTATGAAATTGAAAATTCAATTACCTTCTATTTAAGTTTTCATTAAATTGACATTGAAATAAAAACTTTTCCATAAATTTGGTGAAAATATGCATATACTTTAGAGTTAAATTCACTTTACCCTTGTAATATTATGTTGGTATCAGTTGCCTCTCTACTACTAAAATCTTCAAATACCCTCATAATTAAAAGAATCATATTGATGGATAAAAATATCCCAAATTAATTAAAATAATAAACTCACTTTGCCACCTCTATGATAACTTATATAGCACAATGACCCTCTCTACAATCAAATATTATTAATTTGATCTTAAATTTTATTCAATGCTAACTTTATTAAACAAACTTGTCTTCAAGTAATTCTAAATTAGATAAATAGCAAAATAAGATCGCAACAGTGTATAGAGAAATTTATAAGATGATTGTCATAAAAACTCACCTTTATTGTGTCTCCTCTTTACATTACTATAGTCATATTTTGTGATTTATTATATTCCTTTAAAAACATCTAATAGATTATCTTTTTCACTCAAAATATTAGTTACAATATTTAATAGACATTATTTTTGTTTTTTACTTTTAATTGTACTTTCACAAGTAAATGGCTACACATTGAAATTAATTATTGAAATATGCACATGCGCCTTATTTATATAATAGTATTCCTTATGTAGGGTTCCAACAACCCACCGATGAAACGCACAAAAAATTATTTTTTTCATAAATTGAAACATGAATATATTGTATGTAAATAAAATGAATATCGAAATTCTTTACGATTGATTAATTATGCATTTTAATATCTCATGTAAGAAAGTTTCAAAAACTTTAATTAGTTTATTTTCATTTGAAAACCAGCATAAAATGATTCAAATTATTATCTCTCCACATGTGTTGAATTCTACGAACTCAAATCGAAATCCCAATTCGACAATTAATTCCCATAGAGTTTTAATTGTACCTCCTCTAAATGTATCATACTTTTAATGTTCACACACAATTAATCCCATGTTAGTAGGATTAATCTAATAATTCTACACATAGAAAATTTAGTATTTCAACGAATCACACAAACAATTTGTGTTTAGATGTACCATTTAAAATTTTAACTCAACACTTGAATTAGGAATTAAAATCAATCTGGTGGAAAAAGAAGAAAAGCCGAATTGAAGAAGGAATTCAGAAAATCTGAAATTTTAGCAAGAAAAAAACAATTGTATCTCTTAAATTTCAGCAAGCTACAGGCTTTATTCTCAAGGTTTTTCCCTCAAGAGATTGACGTACACCAGAATATGAAGAGAGCTTCTATATTTAACACGGGTCAGCAGCAATTTGTATTGAAAACATTTTACTCTCAAATTTAGTTTTTCCGTGTGATGTGGTCACATTGAAGGAAAACTCAACTCATCAGTCTCAGCTTTTATACCATTTCTATTTCAAAGACCAAATAAAAACACGTTGGCTTTTTCGCTTCAAAATCTGATGTACATTAGTTATAATCAGCAGCAAACAAAAAAAAAAAAAAACGTGTGACAACATCATTTAGTTCAAGTATTTTAGTCCCATACAAATGGGATTTTACACTTCACTTCTGAATAGTCATTATTCTTGTAAGGATTTCCCCTTGCTTCTACCATTTGGAAGTAAATTGACAATCTCACTTCTATTGGCTTTAATTTTTTTATAACTCACACCACGTAGGCCTAATGAATCAGTTAGACTTAATTTAATTAATTTAATCTATTAAATTGATTAATATATCTTATGAATTAAATAAAGGTTTAATTTAACTTATTCAATCAAATAAATGTTTATTCTAATGGCGCCTAATCCAATTAAGTCTAATTAATTAATTAAATTAATTCAACATTTGAATTAATTTAAATTCAAAAAGTTAATAACTCATATTATTTAATTTATTTAATACAACAATTAGATTAATACATATTGTAAGAAAATAACTTGTCCAAATTACAATAAGGTAAAGGGTCACACTCTTGTGACTTAATCATACAATCAAATTATTTGGACTAATTAATTAATTGAAAACTTATATATAAGTGAAGTAGCAAACTTTTTCAATTACGATATCATGCAAATGAGGTCCTTTCATCAATTAATCTTTCGATTGAGCCTAGGGTTGTTAGGTTCGTAAAATTACAAGATTTAAGTGCAGCTGAAATTTACAAATTTAAACATGCATACCAATTAAGCATGCAATCCTAAATTCGATGTGATTAATCGGTTCACATTCGAATATTTTGTTTAAATAAAAATAAAAAATTTCATGATTATACATTTACAAACACTCTTATTGATGTAGGGTATGAAGCAATTCAAATTATTATCCCCCTTATGAACTCTTCATAGGAATTCCAAACGGATTCGAATCATGGCTGCGGATTAGAAACTTAATTCGATGCAGGAATCCAAATGTCTTTCTTCTAATAGTATTCACATGACGAGCAAGTTCCCAATTTAATATCTCTATTAGAAGATATTAAATTCTTGTTTCCAATTTAGAATTTGAGAGTGTAAAATTGATTCTTAAATCAACTAATGACTAGAAGAATCAAATTGGTATCAAACGATGGAACCTTTTGATGAAAGGAATAATTTCTTGTAAAAAAAAAGACCAAAAGAGAAAAAAAGAGAAAAGGGAGACCAATTTTTCTTGTTGGAGAGACACAAATCTCATCCCCTTCTTATATATATATATACACACACACACACACACACACACACAAGAAGCTGAATCCTAATTCAATTAGATTGGTCTATTTCCTTATTTATCACTATTTCTTTTCTTAATTACCACCATCTCTTTCCTTATTATTATTCCTTTTCCATCAAAATAAGGAGTTTTTGACTTCTTTCCTTATAAGACTCTAAGTCTTAATTGGTTTTCATTTAAAATATGGAGTCTTTAATTCTCTAATTAAAGATTCCCAATGGACCTCTCCTACAAGCCCATTAGTCATTAGACTTGTTCTTTAATTGATCTTCATCAATTAATTAAGCTTAAGTTAATTAATTGATCAAATCAATTAATTAAATAGTTCTACAAGACCTCCAAATCAAATTAGGTCCAATTTAAATAAGTATATTAATTAAAATAGTTAAATTAATTTAATCCCTTAAATTAGTTTAAAGTTCATCAATTAAATGATCCAATCATTGATTAAATTTACTCCCAATTAGCCCCTAATCTCAATTAACTCCATTTAAATAGTTTTATTATTTAATTAGATGAATTAATTTTAACTCTTTAAATTAATTCTAGCTCCAATTTATTTAATATCTATAATTAACTTGATCCAACTTCTTGGATAATATTTTAGAAATAAATGATTCATCTTATTTTGTATGTGACCCATTAGTTTCACAACCAAACTATCAGTGGGCTTGTAACTATTGCAACTTAGTAATTAAATTAATATTTTAATTAATTAATTTAATTAATTAATCCGCTTGGAAATTAACTCCTTAATTCCAAGAACTTCATAAGTCAAGGGAAGCACCATACAAGTTTAGTCATTTAGTTAACTAATCTCCCAATTATGTCTATAGCATGGATTATTAGTCAAAACCTTAATTGACTTAATAACTATGATCTCATTCCTAGTTGCATTGATTCGTGATGAATCATTAGAAAACCCTCGTCTAATATTCATTCTTCTTTGGCTAAAGACTTCTGAGTCAAGGTCTGTGGAATGTATATGAGATTAACTTATTTTGTTAGATAGGTGCAGATCCTTTGTTGGTCACTTATTAACCTCCATACAGGAAGATTCTGACCAACATAAATCCTTTGTGATTTTCATGCAACGGGAAACTACATTAAAGAGCATGATGTCGTGTACAAGATTATCATGGTTTCTTAAGTCAAAAAACTAATTCATGTACTTTCGTAACTAAAAAATTCTCATTTCACAAACAATGTTTCCAATTAAAAATTTTCCATATACTTTTATGTGTACTTGTTTTCCAATGAGAACCCGCACACATGCACTAGCGTCACCATGTCGATGCCTACAAAATGATATATTCTCTTTTTAAGCATGTAACATGTGTGTGAATCTTTATGGACTTATTGGTTTGGTTCGCTACACTACAGGGTGACACAGTGGAAAAATAAAATTTATAAACAAACATGTTTAAACACATTTAAGTATGCACCCCAGGTTCGCTGATCATGCGTTTTTGTGAAGTAAAAAGCAAATAAAATAATTACATAAGTTTCAATTTAAATATACCTTACTAGCACTCCAGTTGTTGTAATGATTTGTGGCAATCGATTTTTGATCTCATTTCTCCGAATGAATCCAAGAGGTACCTCCTCTAAAGAGGTTTACATAATGGACAAAAACTACCGAATAATTGTTGTGCTAATGATAGTGATTCATGTTCTTAAACCAAAATAATGAAGTGTCATAGAAAACACTAATTCTTAATTCAACCAATGGAAATAAGTATTGTGTTGATAAAATAATCAAGAATAATTTATTGATTGTTCTAGGAGGAAGACTAAAAAATGAAGAGAGTATGGAAAATTAAGAAGAAACTTTTTATTCTAATTTTTTTCTTGATGGCTGATTTTTTCTTTTTTTTTTTTTTTTTTTGCTTTTTTTTATCAAAGAATTTTTTCAAAGTACTATATCTATCTTGAAGGAAGCCAAGAAGTAGTCTAAATTCATAACCCAAAACTCCTTCCTCTAATATATGCAGTGATAGATTTTTGCACATTTGCCATGTGCAAAAAATCGGCCACTATGGTAAGGTTGGTTGAGGATTTTGATTGATTCTCAATTAATTCAAAATCTTAAACCCCTTCCAAAATTGAATAACAATCATCCTTTGGGATATTTACAAAATGGTCTTCTATGTTTTAATTCTTCTAAATACTTGATGGGCCCCTACTAATGGGCTGTAAATTAATTTTTTTAGCTTGGACTTTTAATCCAATTATTAAGTCCATCAATTAATTTTCAATTAATTGATTAGTCTGAAATTTATTTAATTGATCAAATCAATTAATTCCATAAAGCCCAATTAAATAATCTGATTATTTAAATAGCTAGATTAATTTAATAATTAAATTAATTTATTTTTTAATTAATTAATTGATCCTATCAATCAACTATTTCACTCCATTAGGCTTTCTAATCAAATTAGGTTCAATTAAGTAATTTAATTATTTAATTGAATATTTAATTAAATATTTAAATTAAAAGTCATAATTAATTAATCCCTATGAATTAATTGGATCCAACTAATTAGATCATTTTCTGATTTAAGAAATAGTTCCCTCCATTATAATGTATGACCCTTTAGGTTTACAACTAAGCTAGTAGTGGGTCGCAATACTTACAACTTATGAATAACAATTTTTTTGATTAATTAATCTAATTAATTAACCCTTTTGGAATTAACTCCTTAATTCCAAGAACCTCACTATCTATGAAAATACCTAGCTAGTAATCATGGCAAACTAGTCTCAAGTGAAATATCGTGCGAACCTATTTCGAGTACGAGTACCATACACATAAATTCCTTTAGTCATCTAATCTCCAGATTAATTTTAGGGTATGGATTATGAGTCGAAATCCTAATTGACTCAATAACAATGATTTTATTTCAAGTTTTAATGACTCATGATGAATCCAAATTAATCTTTCCTT
The DNA here is from genome assembly GCA_019321725.1 of Paulownia fortunei. Lineage (NCBI taxonomy): Eukaryota > Viridiplantae > Streptophyta > Magnoliopsida > Lamiales > Paulowniaceae > Paulownia > Paulownia fortunei. Next base: position 11,337,297 of record CM033105.1, on the reverse strand, counting down.
GGCCAAGTTCTTCGAGTCATGAACTATGAAAACATAGAAGATTTACTTGTACATATATATAGGTGGGATTTCTATATTGGCCACTCATTAACCTTCATGCACACCAGTGCATCATCCAACTTATTCCTTTTGTGATTGTCAAGCAATCAGAGAATATATCGAAATGGTGCAGGGCGTACATAAGGCCACCATGGTGCCTCAAGTCCGAGGACTAATCGTAATAGTCTTGTGGAGATTCTTATTTCGATAGATGATGTCTTCAACTAAGAATCTCCAGTGGGCCTATTCGGTGTATTTATTCTCTAACAAGAACCCGTATACATGCACTAGAATCACTATGCCGATATCTATAGAATGAGACATCCTTCTTATGCGAGCATACATTGTATATACGTATCTTAGTGGGTTATTCGATATCCTATCTCAAAATTCCCTTGAGTCGAAACTAGTTTAAGACTAATGTCATAGAGTCATATTCCATTATTGCCAACATAAGCATGACCATGCCCCGTAGCTAATTTTGGCCTATGGATTTTATCTAATGTGTGAAATTTAGAGTGTAAAGCATAAGATAAAGAATGCACCTTTTATAAAAGTGTTACAAATAAGAATGTTTTTACAAAATACAAGAGTATGTGACACCCAATCTAATTGGTGCACCGGGTACTATTCTAACATTATTCATGTCCCATTTTAATGAATATTTGACTCAAACTAATTTAAGACCAAATCCATAGAGGTATATTATATGATCGCCATCATATGCATGACTATCCCCATAGCTATTTATGGTATAGGGACTTTATCTAATTGCTTAAATGCAATTAAAGATTAAAAATTATCAATTTGTTAATATATTTCAAATAAGATTGTCTATTGGCTAGACTATAGAAGCGACCATTAATTGGCACATCAGGCACTAGTCTAATAATCTCCCAAGTCCTACAGCTAATTACCTAGTATCTTAGGCCCATTTTCCAAATATGTCCTTTGAATATTGTTTACCCTAGGGTTCTAATCAGTGGATCTGCTATATTTTCTATTGAGGTAACTCTTTCTACTGTATATTCACCTCTACCAATGATTAATCAAATTAAATGGTATTACTACATATGTGCTTAGATCTATGATGAGATCTTGGCTCTTTTACTTATGCAATTGCCCCATTGTTATCACAGTAAACAAATACTAGCTTAACAATGGACATAACTACTTCCAACCCTTCGGAAGAAGTTCCTCACCCAAACACCTTTCTTGGCATCATTACATGCAACAATGTGTTCAACCTCGATGGTGGAATCCACAATCATCACAATCTTGGAACTCCTTCTAGCTAACCGCCCAAATTTTAAGATGAACACGATTGTAGATATAGATTTCAAGTTATCTAATTTGGACTAAAAACTAAATGAAACATCTTGGCTTCAGTTCTCCTAACCATTCTCCAAGAAGACATCTTTAGTGCTTCATAAGTACTGAAGTTCTTTTTTATGGATTTTGATGCTTTTCGCATGAAATAGACCATTTCTGCTCGTGACACTCAGAGCAATTTATGATATCACATCTCCTATATAAATTTGCATGCATTATGATTCCATTAAAAGATACATAAAGTATGTGAGTCATTCTTTTCTCTTTCTTCCAAAAGTCGTTGGGGATATAAAATTTAAAAAAGAAAAACTATGGATCATAGGTATAAATCTCCTCTTAGACTCCTCCATGCTAAACCCTTTTAACATCTATGTATGTGAATTTGGGATGGTGCAAATATCCTCTTCGATCCTTATAGATCTAAGTCCCCAATCTTTAAGATGTTTTTTCAAATCCCACATGGGGAACTTAGTAGATAACAAGTCTTAGTTGACTCTAACATTCATAAATCATCCTTATAAATAGAATGTTATTAACATAATAAACTTTACTATTCTCCCACTAATCTTCTTGTACACACTTGATCATCTGCATTCCAGAGTGAATCAAACCATTTGATTAACTTAGCGAATCAAATGTTCTAACTTTGAGAAATACATTTTGAGTTCATTAGTGGACTTTTAATGCTTGCAAACCTTTTGCTTACATTGATGGGTATGAAGGCCTTAGGTCGCTTAATATAAATTTCCTCAATACTTCAGGTAAAAGGCTTCCTTATCAGTTAACAAGTGTAACCATTTGCTATAAGTCATGCCTTATAGGTCATCACCTCCCTATATACTCCAAGCTTCCACTTGCAGATCTATTTGTAGCTAATGGGTATAATACCATGTGGTAGGTCCACCAAGGTCTATACATTGTTGAAGTACACAGAGTCCATCTTGGATGGTACTGACTATTTTTCCAAAGTAATGTCGTACATAATTTCTTTTTGGATCAAAAATTCAAAGGGAGATCCTCCTTGTTGCTCTCCAATAAGAGACCATACCTCATGGGTAGTCTATAGATCCTCCTTGTTGCTCTCCAATAAGAGACCATACCTCATGGGTAGTCTATACATTGTTGAAGTACACAGAGTCCATCTTGGATGGTACTGACTATTTTTCCAAAGTAATGTCATACATAATTTCTTTTTGGATCAAAAATTCAAAGGGAGATCCTCCTTGTTGCTCTCCAATAAGAGACCATACCTCATGGGTAGTCTATAGATCCTTTTCGATCTTTTTTGGAGGTTTGTGTGCTTAGAATTTAGTAATTCATTTATTCACCATTATCTTTTGGCGAGAGAATTCATGGTTCTTGAATTTCTTCAAACTCTATGATCTAGCAATTTTTATCCAATTAAAACTCCTTCTTCTCAAGAAGGCAACATTCCGTAAAACAAACACTTTTATTTATAGGAATAAGAGAAACTATTAGATACTATTGGATACTCACAAATTTGCATAAGTTGGATCTTGCATCTGACCTATCTCCCACTAACTACTTCAAAGAAATAGTACACTCCATACCTTTAGGTATTAATACGAGTGATTTTCACAACATAATATCTCATATGATGTTTTAGGCAACAATTTAGATGAAAATCTTATATAATAAGAATGTTGTTGATGTTAGAGTAGTGTCTGGTATGCCAATTAGATAGTATGTCCTTTATACTCTTGTATTTGTAAAAATAATATTTTTCAAATCATATTAATAAAAAGGCAAATTTCTTTATCTTTAAATACTTTTTGCAATTAGATAAAGTCTCTGGACCAAACTTAGCTATGGGGTATGATCACGCATTTGATGGTGATCATGGAATATGCCTTTATGGATTTGGTCTTAAATTAGTTCAAAGTCAAGGGTTTTTTGATAAGAGACATCGAATAGCCTAATAGACTTGCACATACGATGCATGCTCACAGGAGAATGATGTCTCGCTCCATAGATATTGGCGTAGTGACGCTAGTACATGTATGTGGGTGCTTGTTAGGGAATAAGTACACTGAATAGGCCCACTGGAATTTCTTAATTGGAAACTTATTTGTCAAAATACAAAATTCTATGATATGATAGTACACGATTAATCTTTTGACTTGAGATATCATGATAGCCTTATGCATGTCGTGTTTTATTTTGATGTATCTTCTGATTGCCTTATAATCACAAAGGGGATATATTGGATGTTGCATTGATATGTATGGAGGTTAATGGGTGGTCAACAAAGGATTTAGCACTTATCTGGTAGAACAAGTGAATCTCCTATGTTTTCATAGTTCATGACTCAAAAGTCCTTGACCAAGGTAGGATGAATGTTAGATGGGGGTTTTCTAATAATTCATCATAAGTCATTGAAACTTGAAATGGAATCATAGTTATTGAGCAATTAGGGTTTTAACTATTAATCCATGCCCTAGACTCAATCGGGAGATTAGTTGATGGAAAGACCTTACGTGTATGATACTCGTAATTGGGAGATTATGTATGATATACTTGTTAGGTGTTTCTCATGATTTATGAGGATCTTGAAATTAAGGAGTTAATTTCACGTGGACTAATTAATTGGATTAATTAATCAAAATAATATTATTATTCATAAGTCGCAAATGTTGCAAGCCCACTGTTAACTTAGTTGTGAATCTAAAGGATCACACATAATTTGATATGGAACATTTTTAATTTGGGAATTGATCCAAAGGGTTAGATTCAATTAATTAATAGAGATTAATTAATTGAGAGCTTAAATTAATTCAAGAAATTGAATTAATTATTTAATTAAGAAATTGAATTAATTATTTAATTAAATAATTGAATTATTTAATTAATTAAATAATTGAATTATTTAATTAGATCTATTAAGATTAAGGAGCCCAATTGGAGTAAAATAATTATTTGATTGGATCAAATTAATTGTGTAGTTCATAAATTAATTTACTTAATTAAATAATTAGATTATTTAATTGGCTCTAATTTAATTAGATGGGTTAGATGGAATTAATTAATTGGGTTAATTGTGTGATTTATTTATAAATCCAAGACCAATTCAAAAGGCCTATTATAAAAGGCCCATGAAAGTGATTGAAAATGATGAAAAATCAAGAGTTTGGAATTCTTGGGTAAGCTTGAATATCTTTGGAAGATATGAAAGAGATAAAATTGGAAGAATTTTGGATGAACAAAAATATCTTCCAACCAATTAAAAGAAAACACAAAATATCATGAGTAGGACTCTTAAAATTTTTGTGCCCTATAAATACATCATGGCCGAAAATTTAAGTATGAATAATCATCCCTATAATTTTCAGCCATATAGAAATAAATAGAAGAAAATTATTTTCTTCATCCGTCATTTTTTTCAAAAAATTCCATCATTTTGTGTTAATTCTTTTATCACAAGTTGATAACAAGAATTAATATTTTCTATATACACTCCATAAACTAGATTAGAAAAGAAATCAGAATTGCTAGCGGAATTCTGATTTTGTGTTCTTACTCAAAGTGTGGATTACTTTAGAGGGGAGACATTTGGATCCCTGCGAACCAAATTCATAAAAAGGGCTAGCAATTAATTGCTTCATACCCTACGACAATCATAGTGCATAGAAAGGTATAAATCGATATTTTTATTGTATTATTACAGCCATTGAAAATTACGAGATCGTTAGAAATTGTATCGGATCCGAGGTATTATTATAATTGTTATGGTTTAATATTTTTAAAAATTTTAATTTTCTGCTGTGCATACCTCGGAATCACACGTATCCCCAGAATGAAATAGAAAATTCAATGAAACTCATCATAGATTCACTTTAAGAGAATTCAATTTTCCTTAGATAGTCAAGAAACTTTGAGCTCAAGTGCTTACCTTTTCAATTGGATCAAATAGTCATTATACTTATCTTAATTTGTTTCTCAATCTCATGCCTAAGTTCTTAGAACCTTTCAAAGAATTAAGACTTCTATCTCCAAAGATACATATACCCATACCTTAACGAATCATCAGTAAAGGTAATGAAGTAGTGGTAGTTTCCTTGACCACTAACACTTAGTGGCCTGCATACATCCATATAGATAAAATCCATTAGATTTGTGGAATGCTCCATTTATCTAACAAATTGTGATAAGGCATGTCACTCTCGTCCAAAAGGGCAAGGATTCGTATCAACTTGTGAACTCTCTTCTTGGAGATATGACCTAATCTCACATTCCATAAGTATGTGGACTATGATTATCTTAGTAAAATCTATTTTTTCGAATCATGTAACATGAAATTTTGTGGTCGTATAAATTAATTAGCAATGCACAAATATCAAGAACTATGGAACATTTCCATCCTTTAATTTTACAATCAAACTTCTTTCTGATTTGACAAAAATCCCACTCTTTGATGTTGTTTAGTACCAAAGGCAAATAATTAATTAGTACTACCCAAATTCTATGTAGAGCTAAGTGGGTTGTTCATTTATCTAATTAAGCAACCTTTGCTTCAATTTCAAGCTTAAGGATTATCCTACCTCTTAGTCTCATTCTTCTTGTCATCCTTGACAACTCTTTGTAAAGATGATATCATATCCAGTATTCAATACCCAAGAAGAATTATCAATGCTAGTGGTTAACTTAAAAAAAAAATTGAATTAGAACCTTTTCTAACTCAAAGTTTGAATTAGAACCTTTTCAAGCTTAGATTAGAACCCTTTCTAATTCATTTAAGCAAGTCCATACTCGAATTTCCTCTTTCTATACCCATTCATACCGCAGTGGTTGCAAAAACCTATATTATCCGAATTAATCCTCTAGCCAAGCTCATTTCATATTTTGTTTATGTTGAGAATTCTTTCTCACTCCTCTTAGACACTGAGTATTAGAGTAGGCAGAACCAATAAACAAAATTAGGCTTCAACAGCTAGAATCTCCTATAACTCTTTATAGAAGGTCTTTCTTCAATAATTATGGAAGGTTTTCCATAGTTTTTTGTAGAATTTATACTAGCATATACTTCCACAACTTTTGTGGGAGTTGTTTCTACAACTATTGCAAAAACTTTCTTTTGCATATTTTGTAAACCTTTTTAAAGGTTGAGAACCATTCTCAAATTTCAAGGGCAATCTGGATAGATTGGAGCTTAGTGGTGCTTATTGTTGCTAGACTAATTCAAGTGGATCTGAAAGTAATAGCTATTTTCCTAAGTAAGGGGGAAAACTAAGCATTTATTCAACAGTATATTCATTTATAATATGATCTTTCATTATAAATGTCTCCTACTATTTTGTTCAAATTATATCATTCTCGTGATGACAATTTAGGAAACTTGATTTTCTAATGATCTTAAAGCTCAATCAATATTTTACATGCCTAAGAATATGAAATCATATCAAATATCAAAAAGTAGACAACAACCTTGTCAATTGCATCATGTGCAACCCCCAAGCTATTTTGCCTCACCATTTCCCATATGTCCTAAGAATAGGACGACATACAATACTAAGTGTCAAGTAGTGCCCATTAAACTTCTATGTAGATGGAGCATATAAACATCCCACGATTCTTATGGGCATCCCAATGCTTAGTAGAGATCACAACTTTTCATCAATTAGGCATCCCACAACTTATAGATAATGTCCTAAATATGGTAGCGTCGTCATGTCTTTTACCTTTGATAAAAGGTATAGACAATTGGGCCCAACCTAATTTTGCCCATATTTGTTTAATATAGAATTTTGAAAATTCTTAAACTTGACTTTTAAGTGAGTGTTTATTTTATAATTCCAAAACCTCATCGATTTAGTTTGTTTATTTAATATTGCACTATCCTAATAACCGCAAGCAAAATCAAATAGAAAGCATTAAATAAATCTATACATGCATCTACCATACATACAAAATAAAGGGATGATCCCCATATTCTATTCGATCCAGTCAAGTTAAAGTGGATCTAGGTCAGTTTAAGGGTAGTAATTAAAATGACAAATGAGTCCTATCTATTACATGAATATATCACCCATACATTAATTGGCCTTACATTCCTTATTTTCCTCTATCTTACTCCTTCTTCTTATCAATCAAAAAAGAAAACGTCACAATCTAATTCTACTCTCATTACAAAAGTTATTCCTGACAAAAAAGCTTGAAATTTCTTCCAAGGAAAGTAAATAAGAGGGAGAAACAATTTACATTCAGAGAAAAGTAGAGAAAATGCAAGACTCGTAGGGCTCATTTTAATTAAAACCAAATCATTACCAAGCATTCACAAAGCACATAGAATATCCATAAGATGGTCAAGACTCCATGATCATCAACTCTAGCATACATGCGTAATTTAGACATCACATGTATTAAATTCAAAGCATGTAAATTTATCTTTTTTATGTCTTTTTTAATTTGGGATAAATAACTTTTTGTTTTTCATAAAAATACATTTTTATTAATTTTTAAAATTAATAATTAGTTTTAAAAATTGAATGAACCAAAAGTTGTGTAATAATTACACAAAAAACCAATAATTAAAAGTTGTCTGGTGGCACCGCAACCCTTAGAAAAAAAAATTCAATCACACTGTCGCGCCTGGTTCTCATGCCGCATGCCGCAGCGACAAAGCTTCAGCAAGCTTTGCACTACAGTGCCCACATCTTGCATCAAGGCGCTAAAGCTTCAAAAAGCTTCGCTTTGCAGCCCTCTATGTATGGTGTCGTGGTGTCGAGAGGACTATCCACTCACGCAGCAGTGCCTATAGGTGGCGCTGCGGCCAGTTTTGCTCTAGTGACAGACACAAATTTGGCCTTTTTATGTTCAAGGTCAATCATTTTTGTTCAATTCTTAATTTTAATGTTTAAAATATTTATCCCAATCCAAAATGCATAAAACTATTTTATCACACATAAAAATATATTTATTCATCATATAAATTAAACGAATATATTCATAAAGATATCCTAGTGTGGTAACCTAAACTATGATACCATTATTGGGTTCGCAAAATCATGGGGTTTGAACGCAGCTGAAATTTAAAAAATTTGAACATGCATAACAATTAAGCATGTTATCCCTGATTCGAGGTAATTAATCAGTTTACACTTGGATATTTTGTTTAATTAAAATTAAAAAATTTCGTGATTATACCTTTACAAGCACTCTTATTGATATAGAGTGTGAAGTAATTTGAAATGCCATCCTCCTTACAAAATCTTTGTAGGAGTCTAAAAATTGATTCAAATCTTGGCCCTGGATCAGAAACTTGATTCACCACAGGAATCCAAACGTCTTTCTTCTGATGCTATCCACATGATGAGCAAGGTCGTGATTTAATATCTCTGCTAGAATATATTAAATTCTTGTTTCTAATCTAGAATTTGTGATTGCAACATAACTTCTAAAATCAACCAGTGATTAGAAGAATTAAGTTGGTATTAAAAGAGCGGAACCTTCTAATGAAATGAATAATTTCTTATGAAGGAAAAGACCTAAAGAGAAAAAGAGAGAAAAGGGGGACGAATTTTTCTTGTTGGAGAGACACAAAAATGTCCCCTTTTTATGTATATACAAGAAGGTTCAATCCTAATCTAATTAGGATTTGATCCCTTTTCTTGCTTATTTATGTCTCTTTCTTTCTTATTTTTATTCTTTTCCAGCAAAATAAGGAGTCTTTGGCATCTTAATTAGTTTTAATCTAAGACATGGAATTTTTAATTATCTTTTTAAAGACTCCGAGTAGGTCTCTTCTATGAGCCCATTAGCCCTTGGTCTTGCTCTTTAATTAATCTCTATCAATTAATCAAGTCCAACTTAATTAATTGATCTAATCAAATAATTCAATAATTCCGCAAGGTCTCCTACTCAAATTAGGCTCAATTTAAATAAATCTATTATTAAAAATAGTTAAATTAATTTAACACCTTAAATTAATTTAAAGGTCCATCAATTAATTGTTCCAATTAATTAATTATTTTACTCACAAAGTGCCCTTAATCTCAATTAGGTCCACTTAAATAATTTTATTATTTAATTAAATGAATTAATTTAATTTTTTCTCCAAATTAATTAATCTCTATATATTAACTTGATCTAACTCCTTATATAATATTCTAGATAGAATTGATTCATCTTATTTTGTATGTGACCCAGTAGGTTCACAATTAAGCTACTAATGGGCTTGCAACTATTGCAACTTACTGAATAAATTAATATTCTGATTCAAATATGATTTTGATTAATAATCCATGCTCGGGACTTAATCAAGAGAATAATTGATCAGACTTGCATGGTATTCATAATAGAAATATGTTAGCTTGTTAATTCACCTAAGACTAGGTAGCCAAGAAGCATTGATAGGTATTTTCCTTAACTTGTAAGGATCTTGGAATTCAGGAATTAATTCCAGATAGGTGATGGATCATTTTATTAGCCACTCATTAACCTCCATACATAAAGACCATACACCTAATCTACAGCCTTATGATTGTCGTGCAATCAAAAAATACATCAAAGCGTATGATGTCGTGTACAAGATTACAATGATTCCTCAAGTCAAATGACTAATTCATGCACTACAGTAATAGGAATTTCTCATTCTACAAACAACATTTCCAATTGAGAATTTTCCATGGACCTGTTCGGTGTGCTCGTTCTTCAACGAGTACCCCCACACATGTACTAGCATCACCACATCGATGACTATAAAATGAGACATCCTTCTTTCGAGCATGCATCATGTGTGCGAGTCTTATGGGTTTATTGAAGTCCCATCTCAATGAACCCTCGACTCAAACCTAATTTAAGACCAAAGTTATAAAGATATATTTCATGATCACCATCATATGTGCGACCATCCTCGTAGCTACATATGGTATGGGAACTTTATATAATTGCTTAAATGTAATTAAAGATAAGGAATTATCAATATGTTAATATACTTTGAATAAGATTGTCTATTTTCTTGAGTGTAGAAGTAACCATTAATTGGCACGTAAGGCACTACTCTAACAAGAAAATGGATTCTTAGTCGAAACTCAAATAACTCAATAACAATGTATCCATTTCTAGTTATAGGACTTCTACTATGAGATTGAAAAACTATTTTTTAATATTCATCGAGCCTTGGCCAAGTACTTCTAAGTCAAGAACTAGAGAACATAAGTGATTCACCTTTTCATATAGACAGGTGATAGATTCTTTGTTAGCCTCCCATTAATATATACATGATTATATTGGATTCAAAGTATTCCCCTTATGATTATCCTATAATCAGAGAATAGATTAAAATACAATAAATCATAAACAAAATTATAATGATACCTCTAATCAAATGATTAATTCTTTCACTATTTTAACAAATAAATACCATTTTTGACAATTTTGTTTCCAATTAGAAATTTTTAGGTTGGGTTTGTCATTGTACTTATTCCCTAACAAGTGCAAGCATACATGCACTAATCTCACAAAATAAATGTACATAAAACAAGATATTTTTCTTGCAAGCTTGCATCATATCTGCAAGTCTTATAGATTCATTATATTAGAGTAGTGTGCAGTGCGCCAATTAGATTGGACGTCTATTATACTCTTGTATTTATAAAAAAATATTTTTCAAATCATATTATTAAAATAGGAAATTTTCTTTACCTTTAATTACTTCTATTAATTAGATAAAATTCGTATACCAAATTTAGCTGTAGGGCATGGTCGCACATTTGATGGCGATCATAGAACATACCTTTAAGGCTTTGGCCTTAAATTAATTCTGAGTCGAGAGCTATTTTGAGATGGGACATCGAATAGCCTAATAGACTCTCGCATATGATGCATGGTTACATGGGGAGAATGTCTCGCTCCATATACATTGGCGTATGATACTAGTGTATGTAAGCGGGTGTTTGTGAGGAACAAGTATACAAAACTAGCCCGCTGGAAATTATTAGTTGGAGACTTGTTTGTCGAAATAAAAATTTCCATGTTACGATAGTACACGATTAATCCTTAAACTTGAGGCACTATAGTAGCCTTATGCACATCATGTTTCATCTTAATGCATCTTCTGATTACCTGAAAATCACAAATGGAATACGTTGGATGTTGCAATGATATGCATGGAGGTTAATGAGTAACCAACAATGAGTCAGTCACTTGTCTGGCATAACAAGTGAATCTCCTATGTTTTCATAGTTGATGACTCAGAAGTCCTTGAACAATACAGGATGAATGTTAGACGGGGTTTTCTAATGATTCATCATGAGTCATTGCAACTTAAAATGGAATCATAATTATTAAGTCATTTATGGTTTTGACTTATAATTCATACATTAGACTCAATGGGGATATTAGTTGACGAAAGGACATTACGTATATGGTACTCGTAATTGAAATAGGTTCACTCATTATTTCACCTAAGACTAGATAGTCATGATACACTTCCTAAGTGTTTTCCATGACTTGTGAGGTTCTTAGAAATAACGAGTTAATTTCAAGCGGATTAATTAATTGAATTAACTAATCGAAATAATTGTTATTTATAAGTTGCACATATTGCAGCCCACTGCTAGGTTAGTTGTGAACCTAAAGGGTCATACACAATTTGAAATAGAACATTTCTAACTTAGGAATTGATCCAATGGATCCAATGAATTAATGGAGATTAATTAATAAGGGCTTAAATTAATTCAAGGAGTTGAATTAATTATTCAATTAAATAATTAAATTATTTAATTGGACTTAATAAGATTAGAAAGTCCAATTGGAGTGGAGCAATTATTTGATTGAGTTAATTAATTGTGTAAATTATAAATTAATTTACTCAACTAAATAATTGAATTATTTAATTGAGTTTAATTTGATTAGGTGGTCTAAATAAAATTAATTAATTAAACTTGAGCTTAATTAATTAATTAATTAATTAGTAGATTTAATTAAAAATCCAAGCCCAAATCAAATGGCCCATTTGGAGAGACTCATAAGAGATGTTGGAAAAAGATGGAGTTTTAAGATTTTGATATTCTTGAAAATATCTAATTGGATTAAATAAAATATCATCACGTATCTTTGGAAGATATAAGAAATAAAGTTGAATTTTTTTTGAAGATCTTGAGATCAATCAAAAATCTTCCAACCAATGAAAGGAGTTGCTGAAAATTCCAAGAGTGGGACTCCTGGATTTTCGGCTCCCACTCTTAAAATTTTGGGCCACCACATTATAAAAATAGGGGTCGAAAATTTTATGATGAATTCCTCTAATTTTCGGCCATCATCAAGAGAGAGAAAAAGTTCTTCTGTTCTCCATCTTTTTCACACAACACCACCAAAAGAATTTCATCATTTGTCAAAGATATTAATTCTTTTATTGCTAAGTGATACTAAGAATTAATATTCTCCAAAACACACTCCAAAAATAGGTTAGGAAAGGATTTTTATTGCTCTAAAATTTAGAGCAGAGATACTTGTATCCCTCGTAAACCAAAATTCAAAATGGGCTAGCAATTGGTTGCTCTAAACCCTTTATCAACCGGAGTACGTAGAAGATATAAATCGAAACTATTATTTATGTGTAAAATGATTGAAAATTGTGAAATCAATAAAATTACATTGGATCTGGAGTGATATTATAATTGTTATAGTATACATGTTTTAAAATTTTAATTTTTTTGCTGCGTACATCGACAGTCAAGCGAACCCAATACATTGATTTTTTGTTTCAATCATCTTCAACTTGAAATATTTTAAAACCAAATGTCATATAGTCATATTCTACGATTGTTATCGTATGTGCAACCATATATTCTAGTTATATATGATTTAGAAATTTTATCTAATTAAAACTAAGTAAATAAAAATAAAAAATACCTATTATTTGGTAGTGATCGAAAAAAATATATTTTACAATAGCATAACAAGCCAATCTAATTAACTGATCAGTCATTACTCTAAGAATTTATACGATTAAAAGTAAGATGAAAAAAAGAAGTTATAGATCACCACTATTACATATAAAACTTGGGTGTGCATAAAAAGGTATTTATTTATATGTACGTAGTTTATTGTAAATAGTAATATAAATAGTTTTATCGCTTTTATCTTATTTTAAATAATGTAACATTAAAAATAAATGATTAATTTTGTCAAAAATATTATAACGAGCAATGCAAGTTGATAATAGTGATGAGTACAAATAAAAGTTAATCTATTGATAGAAGTCTGATATATAATAATTTCATAGGTGTTTGCAAAATTTAATTTATTATACTAATTTATCCATGCATTATTATAGTCAATTTAATGTTAATTTGTTTAATAAGTAAGTATTAAAATTTAGGTTCAAATAAGTTGATATCAATTAATGAAAAAATAGTTATTTTGTAAGGTGTGAATGCGCAACTAAAATAATCAAATAATCTAATTTCAATGTGAAGCTATTTTTTTGTGTATCAGAATACAAAAAAATAAAAGAAAATGCTTAAAAAGTATATTAATGCAATTAAAGAGTTTTGAGTAAAAAAAATAAAAAGAAATATATATATATATATATATATAGAAGATGGAAATAATATAAACTTATGCTTCTCGACACTAGTAAAATCACATTTTGTTGTTTATTTATTTTAAATTTAATTGAAAGGTTAATTTATTTAAAATAACTAGTGTTAAGAAAAACCTAGGGTCAATTAAAATCACATTTTGTTGTTTATTTATTTGAAATTTAATTGAAAGGTTAATTTATTTAAAATAAGTAGTGTTAAGAAAAACATAGGGTCAAATTAATTGACAATTCATTGCTGAAACAAAGTAATAGTTTATAATAGGAACAAGATAAATTTAATTCAGTGATACTCTTGCCCATTAAAATTGTTCTTTTTTCCAGAACATAGAAGGATTATTTTGTAATTATACCAAACTTGAGGGTCAAGAATGAAATTAACTCTATCAATCAAAAGCCACGTGGCCCCCGAAGGGTGCTGGCAATTAGTTGCCAGAACTCTGATATCATCCAAATCAATTGCACAAGGGAAAGCAGTCGGTTTCTCACCTCCAAATACACATACCTCATAAATAAAACAAATAGAAGATTATAAGTGAACAGGATAGAAGATTCCAAACGAAACTAAAAATTTTGAATGGACGAAGTCTGTTTTGGATGCTAAGAAGTTTCCATAGCTGCCAACCAAGCTCACTGGAATCAGAATCCCTGATTGTCTAAAACTGTAAGTTCTAACTTACAAAATGCATTGCAATTATAACCTCAAGAAACTCCTAATATAACAAAACAGATGACAAACAACAAAAAAATTCAAAAAACCATCTTTAACTTTGCTCTTCACCATCTCCAGCTCTCTCCTCAGCAGCAGCTGCCACCAATTCGTCAAATTTCTCCGTCTTCCCCAGCACTATCTCAATCTAATCAACAAAGATCAGTAACATTTAGGGGAAATGCACAACGGAATGTCTTAACAACATTGTGAAACTTTGGTGGAAGGAGAATGCAACATGAGCTGTGTTGATTCAAACAGGACGCTAAATAAAACAAAAAAATTTGCATACGAAAATAGACGAATTTTAGCAAAATTGATTCAAAAAAATTGGAGGCAGCCACCATACATCTGCTGTCTTGAATACCACAAAGGATAGCAAAATTTTTTAAGTGCAATACACCCTCACATTTGAAATCACAGACATTAACCACAGATTATAAACTTACTTTGGCTTTTGAGATAGGTCGCCCTCTTGATTCATCTCTGATTTCAACAGTAGATGTCATGATCTCTGCAAGAGTGTCACAGCCATCTTTGTTAACATGTAAAGAATAACAATTTAGGACTGAGTCAGTAACAGGATATACAGAAAAATAACATGATTGCTGAGAGCCTTACTCTTCTCCACTGCAAATCCATTATTCTTCAGGATCTCGGCAACACTCACAACAGTGGAAATAGCTGCACATACAGAAGATTATTGACCGTCAATAGTAATAAACTACAGAAGCTTCAGGGTATTGGAAAAGTCCTATCTCTATTGTACTACAGTGCAACAGGAAACTGGAAATTCTGGAGGGCAACTCTAATAATAAGCAAAAAGTGTTGCCCAAAAAGAGAGCTTGATTTTGATAGAAAAAGTCGCTTGAAACATATGTTATGATTAGAAATAATAGGCAAATGGTTAGCTTCACTTAATATTTTAAAATTAATTTGAAAGGTGTGATATGTGTTAAACAAGCTGCTGTAAATTTGCTCAACAGTAAACCGAACTAGATATGGCAAACTAAAATCCATAGCGCTAACAGCCCAAGGTAATCCATCTGCTCATGGAGAGAAGAATAACCTTCTACAAGTGTCCACAAGCATAAATCTGCTGGACAGGATGATATTCACTAACTGTCCTGCTTACAAAGTTCACCAGTACTGGGGCATATCTTGCAAAACAGTTGTCTCAGATAATAAACATTAGTTCCTTATGAGCATTGTGGCTTCAGTCTAATGTGACTTTGAGCCCATAGGAACTGTACATCAGAAAACAAGCATATGCTTGCACTTTCATGACATATATGTACATCAACTTTGGCCATAATAAGCTTAAGTACTGGCAGTCACATTAAGAAAAATCATCAAAAATAGACAAGCCCCTAGATCACTGCTTTGAGGGGAGCCTATACTAACTGGGAGGATACGCAGTCGGGTTCAGTTGGTTTCACAATAAAATCAAACTAACCAAATAAGTATGGGTTGACAAAAGATTAAACCATAACTTTAGTAAAATGAACAGTTAGGTTGGCTGAGTTCAGCTTATTGGCGGATTAACAATTTTTAATTATATTCCCCCACAACTCATCAATTTGTTTGTAGTTGCAACTCAAATATATAATGATAAGTAAAAAATTAAAGAACTTATTCTCTGTTGAAATTCATGTAAGTAATAGGAAGAAAAATGGAATAGACGGGAGGGAAAGATAGCAAGTCAGTGTGTCCAAACAAAAACTACATTCTCATAGTGTGATAGAAAACTTTTTGAGTGTTCATAAAAAAATTGTGATACAAGAAAGAAAGAAATAAATTCATCATGTTTATGTCTATCACTTGCTGTGTCTCAAATTTATCATTCTCTCCTAAAATAAAATTCCATTTCCTAAAAGTGAAACTTTTTCCCCCAAACTACCCTCCCTGATTAAAGTAATTATGCAACACCACTAATTTTCAACTACTACTTTTGAGGGCAACTATGTAAACATATACAAGCTCTCTCCTCTAAAACTCTTTGTTAGGTCAAACGAGAGCTTTTATTTTGGGACGGAGGGAGCATATGAATGTGCAATATTCATAGCAGTTGGGTTGCATGTGAGTTGGACTCTAATTATTGAACCCGCCACCCAACCCGAAAAGTGGTTGGTTTCAATATTACAAAATTGCCATTAGTAATTGAAAAACTAAAATAGGTGGTTTTCGAATGTATTAGCTCAGTTTGAGTGGGTGGGTCAGGTTCAGCAGGTTTATGTAATCCCCTAAATTTAACTAATTGCATCCATTCTGTAACGCCCCCATATTCACATGCTTAACATATAAATGCCACCCAAAAAATTTAACTACACTCAAATGAAAAGGTCAAAAGTGCCATATTGGTCCCTAACTTTATAAGTCTAATGAATTGGCCCTCATTAATTTCTTAAAAAATCCATCGAATCCCTCTAGCATGATAGCTCAATTATCAGCAACATCAATATGCAAATGTCCATTTTATTAGATAGACTGCTCCATATATATATGTGTATATATGGTGAAACTGGTCAAATTTTGATTTACCTCAAGCAATAAGTACTCAATCAGAAACAATAGCACACTCACAGAACTAAGCCTGGAAGCAAGGATACCAATATACTCTTGCAGCTTCTATTCATGGTGAAACTGGTCAACTTTGAATCACCTCAAGCAAGAAGTACTCAATCAGCAACAATAGCACCCTCATAGAACTATGCCTGGAACAAGGTTCAACTACCGCTATGCAGTTTCCTTATCAAAAATTACAGAAAAACAAAGAAACAGAAAATAAAGAGCACCACCTCCAAAAAGGCAAACCAAAAGGTGGGAGGTATCAAGCAACAACATATGGAATGTGGTTGGTTGAAATGAAGCAATAGCAGACAAGGTGACATCAATATATATAAATACATTATCTAATGCATTTTCGAATGAACTTTGTTTCCGGTATGTATGCACAGCGTAAAAGCATTTTTAGTCTAATTCTTGACAATAACTTAGAAAAAATCAACTACATCAGTGATTGCACAAAGAGAACCAGCAGTAAATTCGTGACAATAACTTAGTACATCAACTAAAGTCCACTAAAAAAAATGACAAAAACAGATACAATTGAACTAACTAGCAACAGATGCAAGAATGCTCAATCTTTAGCCTCAATATAAAGGATATTAGAGCATGTCACAAGTAGGCTTGTTACAACAGGGAAAAAAAGGAAAAACAATAGATCAGAGGGCGAGAAATACCCATCCCAAGAGCAGAAAGCTCCACCTCATTATGTTGTTGCATGTACCTCTGCACGTATTAACAAATAATAACCCAATTTCAAATCCATATAACCAAAACCCAGATTCATTATTCTTATCTACTAACGGATACATCCGACCATACATGGCGAGAAAAGAAAAGGTGGTGATACCTTGGCGAGATTGACGTAGAAAAAGAGGGGCTTTTTGGTGTTGGAAACCTGGATTCGATTCTTCTTCTGAGAGTCTCCAACCATGTTAATGTTGGTGACTCCCTCTGTGATTTCCTCCATCTTTATCAATTGAAATTACTCAGAATTGATTGATTTAAGCGTTACACACCAAATATTCTGAGCTTACAGCCTGATTTGTGAGAGGTCCGGACTAATTGGTATACGGGATATCTATTGGTAAAATAGTATAGGTGTAGTTTTCCGGAGAGTAATCAGCAAACGAAGAGGAAACCATCAGTTTTTTTTTTTTTTTTTTTTCATTCACTTCATATTCCGGGCTTACACGAATTAATTCTTAACCTCCTAACTATCTGTCCAAGTACATAGGAACTATCTATCCAAGTACATAGGAGGAGGTAAATCGCGGGATATACCTCAACTGAATCACAAGTTCCCTATAACTGTACACTTCTGCGCACAAGAGCCGCCTCCAAGTGATTGTTCCATACCAAACTCCGCCGCAAGGTCCCACTGGCAACACAGTAATTGCTCTATATTGAAATTCAGCCGCAAGTTCTCACCAGAATTCGAATCCCCCTGCTGCTAGAAGCGAGAAACATGTTGATTGGTCCACCAATTGAGCTGTGCCCCGGGGGCTACCTTCAGCTTTATTTCCTGTGTAGGAGAGGTGGAGAGAGGGTTTCGGTTGTTGTACCCGATAATAGTTTGTTTTTTACTTTTTGCCCTAACCTAGGTTTTTTTTTTGTTTTTTGGTTTTTTCCTCCTATTTAACAGATAATGTTGGAATAATGGGGTATTCCATATTGAAAGCTTGTATGTGAATGAATAAGTCTCCAAACTTAAAAATAAAAAATTGCATATATAAAATTTTATTTTAAAATGAGAGTAAAAATGTAATTCTTCTTATGATGCATCTTAGAGGACTTTTGGCTAGTTTTAGCTAGTCTCAATGAGCCCGCACCCGCACGTATTTGCGCACGGCGAAGGTTACATTAAGTGCTTTAGAGTTGCACTTTGCACTTTGTGAGAAGCTGAAGAGCCTTAAATGCTTCAAAAATGGAACTGGGGTTCAATTAAGTGGCTCGACTATGGCTCGGTGATGTGGCGGATTCTTTAAAGTGGCGACCGCATGGCATGATATTGTGTGGTAGAGTGACGAGTGGACGTGATCGTACACATGAGGGCTAACAAGGTGTGAGTGAAAGGTTGCCACATCATCGTTGAGGAGCCTTAAATTTTTCAAAAATGGAATTATGGTTCAATTAAGTGGCTCAACTATAGCTCGATGATGTGGCAAGTAGGTTGATGTGGTGGATTTATCCAAGTGGTGCTAGTATGGTGTGACACTATGTGGTTGAATGCTGAGTGGACTTGACCATATACATAGGTGCTAACGAGGTATGAGTAAAAGGTTGTCATTGGCCCTTAGAGCTGACGAGGCACGAATGACTAAACATAATCGTCCAATTTGTAGAAGTACATGGTAAGGTTGCGGACCTTCATAGAGGGATGCAATCTAAACTACTAGATCGCAGCCATATCTCAAGAGGTGCTGTCTAACGATCCAAATTAAGAGACATGACCTTATACGATTGATCACATAGAAGTCTTTAAAAAGGCCCCCAAAACTAATTTCTCTCATCCCAAATCAATTTGTGTTCAATTGATTTCTCTATTCTCTCTGCTATTAAAATATCTTCGAGTATTTTAACATTCTTAGATATTCTGTGAAGACGAACATAGTCAAGCTTTTAGTTCAACTAACAAGATATATCTTAAGAAAATTTACTCTGTGCATACCTCACTTCAGCTCAAATTCTGGATATATTTCCAAATCTCCTTTCGACACTACATAAACCAACATTACATATTCATAATTACTATGGATGTGCCAATTGGAGTACTAAATAAAGCAGCTACTAACTCCAATCTACTCATCATGTCTCTAGCTTCCCATCATGAGAAAGAGGAGAAATTTATCGGAGCTAAATTCAAAAGATGGCAAAAAAATATTATTCTATCTCACTACCATGAATGTGGTGAGGTTCTTAATAGAAAATACCTCCATAATTATGTAGGGAAAAAGAGATCCCTAGAAGAGAGCTACCTTTATGGCATGAAGTCCTAGCGACTTCCTATGCAGGAATTATATCCTCAATGGGTTAGATAACACATTATAAAATGTGTAATATTTGGTCAAACTAGTGAACATATTTGGGAATCGCTTGAAAAAAAGTACAAAATTGAGAATGTTGGATTGAAAAACTGTATAGTTGCCAAGTTTCTAGACTTCAAAATGGTTGACTCCAAAACAGTGATGAGCCAAGTCTAGGAGCTACAGATCATTCTACATATTATAGCTGAGGGGATAGTGTTAGGTGAATCTTTCCAGATTGCGGCTTTTTTTTTGAGAAACTTCATTCACTGTGGAAGATTTCAAAAATTATCTCATGTATAAATGTAAGGAGATGATGATAGAGGATCTGATGGTCCGTTTTCAAATTAAGAAGGACAACAGGGTTGAATAAAGAAAGGTTTCTACTAACCAGATGAAGGCCAAAGCCAACATGGTAGAGGACTTTAAAGCCAAAAAGAGCAAGAAGAGGAAGCATCCTGGTCATCCAAGGATAAGAATGTGAAACAGTTTAAGGGTAATTGCTACAACTATGGCAAGATGAACCATAAGGTGAAGGATTGTAGACTTTCAAAGAAGAGAAATCAGAACCATACATGATCAAAGAGAAGACAATGCCAGTAGACATGTCAAATTAGGCAAAGTGGTATTGAATATGACATTAGACAAAAAGATGGCAATCGTTGATGTACTGTATGTTCCAGATATCAGAAAGAATTTAGTATCTAGTTCATTACTTGTCAAGAGTGGGTTTAGACTAGAATTTGAGTCTGATAAATTTGTATTGACCAAAAATGGTTAGTTTGTAGGAAAAAAGGTACCTAGCCAAAGAGCTATTCAAAATGAATGTAATTCTTGTAATTTGTACAATTGAAAGTAAAAAAATTATTACCTTTTACTTGCTTAAGTTTTTATTTTTTTGGTATAGTAGACTTGGTCATGTTGACTAAGCTTCTATAAGAAAGTTGATAGGTTTAGGACTTATACCTAAACTTGATACAGATGATAAACACAAATGTTATATTTGTGTTGAAACTAAGTTTGCTAAGAAACCTTTTAGTTCAACTGAAAGTGTTGGGTTCGCAAAATTACGGGACAAAGCGCAATTGAAATTTAAAAATTTAAACATGCATTAAACTATTTAATACATGCAGTCTCAAATTTGATGTGATTAAATTAGTTCAAAACCTAGATATTTCATTTAATTAAGAATAAAGGTTTTCACGATTATACCTTTACAAACATTTTTACTGATGTAGGGTGTGAAACAATTCAAATTATTATTCTCCTCACAAACTCGTTATAGGAATCCCAAAAATAATTCAAATCTTAGCCTTGGATTAGAAACTTGATTCACCGCAAGAATCTAAATGTTTTTCCTCTGTAGGTATCCATATGATGGGCAAGATCATAATTTAATATCTCTATTAGAAGATATTAAATTTTTATTTCTAATATAAAATTTTAATATTGAGGATTAATTCCAATATCAACTAGATGATAGGAGAATTAATTCAATTATCAAAAGATTAGGAACCAATTGTTAGAACAAAAACTAGAGAAAAATAAGAAAGAAGGCATGTAAAGGTGGTTGCTTCACAAGAATCAATTTTTTGGCCGCCGTAAAGGTGTATAAATACACCTTTAAGTCTTGATCCAATCCCATTAGGAATCCAAGACCCCTTTTTTTTATTTATCTCAATCTTCTTTCTATCCAATACTTGTCTTTGATTAATTTCTTATTAAGACTCAAAGTCTTAATTTGATTTCCATCTAAGACATGGAGTCTTTAATTCATAATTAAAGACTATCATTGGGCATCTCTTGTGAGCTTGTTTACCTTGAGCTTGCTTACTAATTAATTCCTTATTAATCAAGTCCAATTAAATTAGCTCCATAAGAACACCTAATCAAATTAAACTTAATACAACTAATCTTTTTATTTATATTAGTTAAATTAATTTAACCTTTTAAATTAATTTTAGGTTCATTAATTAATTGATCCAATCAATTAACTATTTACTCCCAAAAGAGCCCCTGATCTTTATTAGGTCCAATGAAATAATCTTAATATTTAATTGGATAAATTAATTTAACTTTTTAAATAATTCTAGCTCCAAATTATTTAGTCTCCATTAATTAACTTGATCTAACTCCCTAGATAATATTCTAGCTAGAAGTGATCCATCTCATTTTGTGTGTGATCCATTAGACTGACAACTAAGCAAGCAGTGGACTTACAACTATTGCAACTTAGTGAATATATAAAAATATATTTTGATTAGTTAATCTAATTAATTAATCCATCTCGGAATTGACTTCTTAATTCCAAAAACTTCACAAGTTAAATGAAATACTACTAGTGCATTTTGACTATATAATCTTAGGTGAATTAACAAGTAAACTTTTTTCTTTAACGAGTACCATACAAGTTCGGTCCTTCCTGTTAACTAATCTCTCGATTAAATTTAGAGCATGGATTATTAGTCGAAACCCTAATTGAGTTAATAACCAGGATTCTATTTCTAGTCATATTTACTCGTAATGAATCATTTGAAAATCCTTATTTAATATTCATCATGCTTTGGCCATAGACTTTTAAGTCAAGGACGGTGGACCTGCATAGGAGATTCACCTACTTGTAAAATAGGTGGCAGATTCTTTGTTGGCCACTCATTAATCTCCATATATAAAAAGCATACACCCAATGTAAACCCCTTATGATTATCATATAATCAAGAAATATATCAAAGTGCATGACGTTATGCAAAAGTACCATGGTGCCTCAAGTCAAATGACTAATTCATGCACTATCGTAATTGGAAAATTCTCAATGGAGGAATAACGTTTCCAATTGAGAATTTTCCATAGGCCTATTCGTGTACTCATTCTCCAAATAGCACTCTCACATGCATTAGTATCAGCATGTCGATGCCTATGGAACAAGACATCCTGCTTTCGTGCATCCATCATGTGCATGAGTCTTACGAGCTTATCAATGTCCTATCTTAATGAACCCTCGACTCAAAACTAATTTAAGACCAAAGCAATAAAGGTATATTCCATGATAGCCATCATATTAGTGACCCCAAAATAGGTGGTAAGAAACCGCAAGTGCACAATGTCAACAAGTAATAAAAAGTGAGTTGAGTATCGTATCCCTAGGGAGTGCATGCATAAATACCAAACATAGATTATCTATGCTATATTTGACCTAATAATTATAGTGGTGGTTGAACTAAGATGCAACAACTACCAAATTTAACAAAAGTAACTAAAACCCAAGGAGATTGATGGATTAAATTCAAAACTAAGAAGAGTTAAGGCATTAGTTAGCCATCCTATATGGTTATGAACCTAGCTCAATTATGATTAGGAATGATGTGGCTTGTGTGAAGGTGGATTTTCCTAATGTAATTGGTGCTCTCTCTAGAGTCAGATCAAATCTACCCCTATTAGGCTAGCTAGGGGCCATCCCACTATAAGTGTCTTGAGCTTTGTGAATTCCACTAGCTTTCAGTTTTCACACATATGACTACCACACGTACCTATACCTATATCTCTATATGGGTCAGTCCATGGCATATATTGTTAGAGTAGTGTCCAGTGCGTCAATTAGATTGGATGCCTTTTATACTTTTGTATTTGTAAAAATAATCTTTTTCAAATCATAATAATGAAATAGGCAAATATCTTTATCTTAAATTGTATTTTTGTAATTAGATAAAGTCCATAGATCAAACTTAGCTATGGGGCATGGTCACATATTTGATGGTGATCATGTAATATATCTCTATATCTTTAGTCTTAAATTAGTTTTGAGTCAAGGGCTTTTTAAGATGGGATATCGAATAGCCTAATAGACTCGCATATATGATGCATGCACACATGAGGAGAATGTCTCACTCCATCGATATTGGCGTAGTGACGCTAGTGCATATATGTGGGTACTTGTTAGGGAATAAGTACACTGAACAGGCTCGATGTAAATTCTTAATTGAAAACTTGTTTGTCGAAATTAGAATTTCATGTTACAATAATACATGATTAGTTTTCTGACTTGAGGCACCATGATAGCCTTGTGCATATCGTGCTTTTTTTGATATATCTTCTGATTGTTTGACAATCACAAATGGGATACATTAGATGTTGTATTGATATGTATGGAGGTTAATGAGTGGCCAACAAAGGATCCGTCACTTATCTGGCAGAACAATTGAATCTCCTATGTTTTCATAGTTCATAACTCAGCCAACAAAGGATCCATCACTTGTCTGGCAAAACAATTGAATCTCTTATATTTTCATAGTTCATAACTCAGAAGTCCTTGGCTAAGGCAGGATAAATGTTAGACGGGGTTTTCTAACGATTCGTCATGAGTCATTGAAACTTGAAATGGAACCATAGTTATTAAGCAATTAGGGGTTTGGCTATTAATCCATGCCCTAGAATCAATTGGGAGATTAGTTGATGGAAGGACCTTACGTGTATGATACTCGTAATTGAAATAGCTTCACTTGTTATTTTATCGAAGTCTAGATAGTCATGATACACTTGCTAGGTGTTTCCCATGACTTGTGAGGTTCTTGAAATTAAGAAGTTAATTTCAAGCGGATTAATTAATTCAAATAATTATTATTAGTCATAAGTTGTAAATTTTGCAAGCCCACTACTAGATTAGTTGTGAACCTAAACGGTCACACCCAATTTGAGATGAAACATTTCTAACTTAAAAATTGATCTAAGGGGTTGGATCCAATTAATTAATAGAGATTAATTAATTAAGGCTTAAATTAATTCAATGAGTTGAATTAATTATTCAATTAAATAATTAGATTATTTAATTGGATCTAATAAGATTAGAAAGCCCAATTGGAGTGAAATAATTATTTAATTTGATCAAATTAATTATGCAGTCCATAAGTTAATTTAATTATTAAATTAAATTATTTAATTAGGCCTAATTTGATTAGGTAGGCTAGATGAAATTAATTAATTAAATTTGGGCTAAAAGAATTAAGTAAATTAATTGTGGAATTTATTTTAAGTCCAAGCCCAATTCAAAAAGGCCCATTAGGAGAGGCCCATGAAGGTGGTTGAAAAATGATGGAAACTCAAGAGTTTAAAATTTTTGGGAAACCTCAAATATGTTTGGAAGATATGAAAGGGATAAAGTTGGAAGAAGATTGGACAAACTAAAATATCTTCCAACCAATCAATAGGAGACCAAAAATACCAAGAGTGGGACTCTTGGAATTTTTGAATTTCCTATATAACCATTACATGGCCGAAAATTTGAGGCTAGTAATAGCCTTTAATTTACAGCCATTTGGAGAGAGAAAGAGAAGAAAATTATTTTCTCTTTCATCATTTTTTCCCACCAAAAATTCCATCTTTTATTTTAAGTATTAATTTTTTTATCACAAGTTGATAACAATAATTAATTTTCTCTATACGCACTCCATAAACTCGATTAGAAAAGAAATCAGAATTGTTAGCGGAATTTTAATTTTGTGTTCTTGCTCAAAGTGTGGACTACTTTAGAGTGGAAGTGCGTAGATCCCTGTGAACCAAATTCAGAAAAGGGGCTAGCAATTGATTGGTTCAAACCCTACGACAGCTGGAGTGCATAGAAAGTTATAAATTGAAACTTTAATTATTTTACTATAATCATTTTAAATTACGAGATCATTACAAATAGCATCAAATATGGGGTATTGCTATAATTGTTATGGTATAATATTTTTAAATTTTTAAATTTTTTGTTGCGCAAACCCCGGGATCATGCAAACCCAACATATACTACCTGACCCATTGCTACAACCACACCTTTCAGTCTTAATTGCAAAAAGTAAAATTAACTTAAAATTGGTCAAGTCTCAAGAAGTATTAAAAACATAATATATGCTCATCACAATAAAAATAACATTCCAATCACAATATATACATCAACTCATAACTCCATTAAGACTGCTTTCCAAGTCTTGACAAAAATGATTTAGTTCATATTGAAATTAAGCAAGCAATAAGTGTTTCCCAACATCATGAATCTTATAAATTTCTTGAAACTAAGCAAAATGAAAAAAATAAATAAAATTAGAAGAATACGACCACTAAGTGATTATTCACTTCTTCAAAATCTTCAATGCCTAATGAAGTTCCTTATTTTCTTATCTTCAAATCCCAAGCTCCTTGATAATGGGTGTATGTTTTCTTGGTGTGGTGTACGGAGAAATATGGAGAAATGTCATTTTTGGTGGAGAGGAAATGTGTGTGAGAATTTAGGTGTAGAGTGTGTATGGGTAATGAATTGTGTGTTGAATGATATATAAATTGAATATATGTGTGAATTGTGTGTGTATAATATCTATCAAGAGCATCACATGGGTAGTGATGTGTAGGTGTATCTAATGTGTATATATCACAAAAGATATCAAAACTTGCCTTTGATTGCCACTTGTCGCAATAAGAGTGTTGGGATTTTTTCTATTGAACAGTCGGCGCTGTAGTGCTTAGAACCGGCGTTGCAGCATGAATTCTTACCCACAGATGGTATTGTGGTGCTTTGCACGATGTTGAGCACCATCGTCTCTATTTTCTTTGGTGTTGCAACACCATATTTGGCACTGTCATGCCATTGCCTCTGCTTTCTTATGCGCTATGGCGCCCTATTTGGCACTGCAACATGAGTCACTGCATTATTTAGCCTTTTTCAATGGATAATTTACCTCTTTCTAGGATAAACTAGCTTTTGGTTGCATAATAATTGGAGCCCTATTTATTATCGTTCTCTATCTTCTTGAATCAAATTAATATCACATTTGCGGTGAAAGTTATATCAGAAACACGAAGACTGCCCTTATCTGAATGTTCCTGCTGACTTTTTAATCGATTTTCAATTTTTCAAAATTTCTTCAATTCCTAGTTCCTACACACAATTATCATAAGATAAGGCATAATTTTATTAATTATAAGGCAAAAATATGTGCAATTATGATATGAACATGTCAGAAATGTCATAGTTTATGAGCCTATCAACTACCCCAAAACTTACCTTTTGCTCGTCCTCGAGCAAAATTCAAAAATCAATCATAGACTCATATTTTGATCCTGAATTACTAAGCTTGATTAACCAATTAAAGTGCCTCATCAATCTTTTTTGCACATGAATCCAAAGGTTAGTCACAAATCTAGTCAAATTACACTATAAAACTTGTGTTTCATCAATCTTGTCATGAATTCAAAACATGTATGTGTGTGAAGTGTCAAACTCAAGTTTCATGCATGCATTTTCGGTATGAATCCACAACCAATGACCCTCATGATCTAAGCAAAGAAGGTTTGTGTGTTCCATAGGCTTGCTTTTCATACAACTTTTCCACTAATGTATACACTTGCAAATTTAGATCAAAAGGACTTTAATAAGCTTGTAAAGTAAGGCCTAGGTATTATCTAACAAAGAAAGGATAAGAATTAACAAAATCAGAGAGCATAAAGTTTTGTACATATAATCACACTCTTCTTCTTTTGACTCTTCCTCAATTCTCTTCCTTTTTTCTTTGGAATTCATGCTTCTCTTTTCTTTTCTTTTTTTTTCTTCATTTTATTTTGAATTCCAATACTTCATTTCTTGTTCTTTTGTTGCACAACCCCCAAACATATTTCTTTTGATATTCATGGGCTATGATGAATTCTATTCACATCACTCTTGCTTATGTACCTGAATACATCCACTTCCATGTCCAAAATATTTCCATATGACCCCAACATCAAACTATGCGCAGTATGTCATATTAAGCTCTCTTTAGGGACAACCAATAGTTTTTCGGTCTACAAAGGTTAGGTATAGTGAGCTACAAGATACAAAGTTGAATGGTGGTCATTCATATGCTTTTTTGCATATGATATTCTTTGCAAAAGGCTCAATGGGGTAACAAGCGATAATGATGTTATCAAGTAAGCTTGAAAGGCACAAGCGAGTCAAAAATAGCCTAAATCATTTTCTCAAAGAGTAATTAAGCAAGTTCTAGAACAACTCATATTGACCAATAAGACTCCTTGGAGGCAAAATGCAACACCAACTAACACACAAGTCATAAGAATTCAGCATAATGTGCTCAATGAAAATTCGTCAATTATGACAAAGATCAACTACGCACAAGAGTTGCTATGTTACAAGACTAGCAATCTTCCTTTCATCTAGACTCTATATAATATCAATTAAGTTTCATCATAGGCCATCAATCATCAAGATAAATCAATCAATCTCAAACATGAACTAACTCAAGTTTGTCAACAAACATAAGCTTGTTCTCGGACTTCCATCACATACAACATGTAATTCACACATTTTTATTAAACAAAAATAAAAAAAATTGGCTCAATTTCTCATATAAAGCTCAAACACAGAAGATACAAATCTCACACCTTAAAATTAACATTGTTCCAATGTTAACAAATTAAATCACATAGGAGGAGGAAAATAGGACTCCCTTTTCAAATAGATGATGCCCTTGGAGTTTATGGGAGATCCATACATATCACCAAGGAGATGTCTATCTACACAAGAAAATGAGGCATGAAAGGATATGGGCTAAAGTAATGAAAATGAGAACACAAACATAGACAAAGCAATGTAATAGCTAGACATGCCTAAATCTAGAAATGGAACATACTTCAAAAACTTGAGGTGGTTTCTCTTGTAAAATAGCATTGCACTTTTCAATAATTTCACACTTCTCCAATTATTATTTTTCTGAGAGGATGTCCTCCTTATCCACCATACTATTTGACATAACCTTGCTCTTATCTAGGAGTTGAGGGTAAGAAGCTTTCGATGATAGCTCTTGGGAATAACCTTGATTGAATTACAGCTAAGCCTTCTTCCTTTTCCATAATAGGCATTTATATTATTTTCTCTTATCTACTCTTGCCCGATTTATCAACTCTCAAGGGGGATTCTAACTTTTCATTAGTTGTCAAAATATTCACATTTCCATGATCTTCTTCCAGTTCTTTTACCTCAAATATGAAAGGCATGTTTTCTAGTTACTCAAAACTAGTGTACTGGTCAGCTCACTTACTTGGGCTTCCAATCTTTGAAGTGATGTTGATATATTTGAGAGACTAGCCTTAGTATTCATCATGAGTTGAGTCAGTAATTCTTCCAAATTTAACTTCTTTTCTTGAGATGGATAAGTGGATTTAGTGTTAGAAATGAATTGAGTCAATAATTCTTCTAGATTTGACTCCTTATCTTGAAGTGGATAAGTGGGTTCACACCAGGTTATAGTGTGATCATTTCTCCAAGAGAAATTTGGGTGAACTTGTCGTTCTTGATTATACATGTTGGAGAAATGAGTGCCATGTTGCTCATTGAATTCCCACATATATTGAGCATGATCGATCTAAGGTGCTGCCCATAGATTGGTAATTTGATATTCTCTTCTTGCATGGAAACCACCATACGATTGTTGCATTACAAAGGGTGTATGAATAGCATTTGCTGAAAGTTTGTCAATCCACTTAGACATGCATCTAATTGGGCGGTTAATGCAGCAAAGGGGTCTACTTCATAACTTCCAAAAGTCCCCATTGACATAGCACATTTAGTTGGCCAATAATGTATATACATTGCCATCACATCCAATAAAGTGCCTCCTAAAGAAATAAACTAAACAACTAAAGTAAACTAGAACAAAATAACAAAAATGAAATAAAGAAAACAAAAATGAAGCAAGCAAAAGTATCAAACTACAGCTAGATAATCAACTTTGATATCACACAAGACACTCTCCCTAACAACAGCGCTAAAAATTTGATGACCCCAAAATAGGTAACAAACTGCAAATACACGGTATCAACAAGTAATAAAAAGTGAGTAGAGTATTGTATCCCTAGAGAGTGCGTATGTAAATACCAAATATAGATTATCTATGCTATATTTGACTTAACGATTATAGTGGTGATTGAATTAAAATGCAACAACTACCAAATTTAACAAAAGCAATAAAACCCAAGGAGATTGATGGATTGAATTTAATACTAAGGAGAGTCAAGGCATTAGTTAGCCATCCTGTGTGGTTATGAACCTAGCTCAATAGTGATTAAAAATGATGTGGGTTATGTGACGGCATGTCTGCTTAATGTAATTGATACTCTCTCTTGAGTCGGACCAAATCCACCCCTAGTAGGCGAACAACGCCATCTAGCTATGGGCTATCCCACTAAGTATGCCTTGAGTTTTGTGATTTCCACTAGCTTTCAGTTTTCACACCTATGGCTACAGTATATACCTATGCCTATATCTTTATAAGGGTCGGTCTGTAGCATATACTACCCGACCCATTGCTACAACCACCTCTCAATTTTAATTACAATAATTAAAATCAACTTGAAATTGACCAAGTCTCAAGAAGTATTAAAAATATAGTATATGCTCTTCACAATAAAAATAATATTCCATCATAATATAAACGTTAACTCATAACTCTATTAAGATGGCTTTCCAAGCCTTGATAAAAATGGTTTAGTTCATATTGAAATTATGCAAGCCCCAAGTGTTTCCCAACATCACGATTCTTCAAAATTTCTCAAAACAAAGAATAAAATAAAGTAGAAGATTTTCACCATTAAGTTATTCTTCACCTTTTCTTCAAAATCTTCAATGCTCAATGAAGTTCCTCACTTTCTTGTCTTCAAATCCCAAGCTCCTTAATAATGAGTGTGTGTGTTCTTGGTGTGGTGTATGGAGAAATATGGAGAATTGTATGTTTTGGTGGAGAGGAAATGTGTTTGAGAATTTAGGTGTAGAATGTGTGTGGTCATGTGTTGAATGATGTATAAATTAAATATATGAGTGAATTATGTGTGTATAATGTATCTATCAGGAGCATCATATGTGTAGTGATATGTAGGTGTATTTAATGTGTACATATCATAAAAAATACCAAAATTCACCTTTAATTGCCATTTTTCGCAAGAAGAGAGTTGGGAATTTTTTTTGTTGAACGGTTGGCATTACAACGCCTGGAACTGGTGGTGCAAGGTGAATTCTCACCCACGAATGGCGCTACGGTGCCCTGCATGGTATTGAGGAGCTATCATCTTTGTTTTCTTCAGCACTACAACACCATGTTTGGCGCTACGATGCCATTATCTCTATTTTCTTAGGCACTGCAATATTAGAGCGCGGTTATAAGTTCTGTAGACTGTCCATGTACATAAACTTGGAACTTGTGGAAGCACCACCTTGCTCGTAAGTTTTATTTTATTATGTGATGCATTATTGCTTCATGAATTATATTGGCCATGTTTTAAAACAATATTGCAGCCATGACAAGAACAAGGAGTGAGAGTAGTAGTAGAGGTAGAAACCAAGAAGGGAAGACATCTATATCAAATGATGATTGGGACACTGTTATAAACTGACTTATAAAACACATTCAGTGACAATTAGAACAAATTCAACAACTTATCCAGCAGAGGGATGTGGGTGGACAACAGAGAGCTGAAATGAATCAACCACTGCCTCAAGAAGAACCCGTAGAGATAGTTGGGGAAAGATTTAGAAAACTCAATCCATCAATATTTGAAGATGCGGTAGATCCCACAGCTACAGAGGATTGGCTGAGAACCCTAGAGAATATATTCCAGTATAGCAGAGTCCCAGAGGAAGAGAAGGTGATATACGCCTCGTTTATGTTTCGTGGAAATGCTGGGCATTGGTGGGATATAATAAGGAGCATAGAGGGTTCCTTTACTATGACTTAGGAAAGATTTAAAGAGTTATTCAGGAACAAATACTTCACAACACCTGTTCGTACAATGAAGATGAATGAATTTATACAGCTGCGGTAGGGAGCTATGACAGTCGGGGACTATATTCGAAAATTTAAAACAGTTGTCCAGGTTTGCCACGCATATGATCAGCACTGATGCACTGAAAGTAGAAAGATTCCTTGAAGGTTTGAGGATAGAACTATACAGAGATGTTAATATGGTGGGAATTCAAGGAGTCACCTATTCACAGATTGCTGAGAGAGCATTAGTTGCTGAGCAAGCTGAACTTAGAATTATTTATACGCTGGAAGCTCGTAGTCAATTTAAGTAAGGACAAGGACAGAGGTGGGTTGGAAGTGAAAATAAGAGATCATTCTAAGCTCAAAGCCAGAAACCCGAATTTCGATCAAAACCAGGACAACAACAGTGGGAACAAAATAAGAGACCAAAGATAGAGTAGGGGAAAACGCCAATGCCATAATCTATGTGCCCTAGATGTGGTGTTCAACATGTAGAAAACTGCCCTATAGATCCTAGAAGGTGCTGTGTGTGTGGAAAGGTTGGCCATATTGCCAGAACATGCTTGGAGAACCTAAGTACTACAAAGCAACAGAATGTACCTGCTAGAGTTTTTACCATCACTAGAGCAGACGTAGAGGCGAATCCATCAGTACTGACAAGTAAACTTTTCATCCATGATACTCCAGCATTCATACTATTTGATTCAGGAGCTACACATTCATTTACGTCCACTGAGTATGTGAAGAGGCTGGGTAGGACACCTGATATAACAGAAATTAGTTATAATATGATGATTCCTTCTGGAGACTCAAAGCAGACCAATCAAATTTTGAAAGCTTGTGCCATTCCTATTGAAGATAGAGAACTATATGCTGATCTGATTGTATTGGCCATGAATGACTATGATATAATTTTAGGCATGGACTGGTTATCAAAGTACTGTGCTACCATAGATTGCCAGAAAAAGACAGTGACATTCCAACCTCCTGGAGAAGAACATTTTATGCTTGTTGGGATTATGAAGAGCTTCAGATTCCTACTAATATCAGCACTGAAAGCACAACGTTTATTATAAGCGGGTTGTAAGGGGTATTTAGTCAGTGTTATGTGTATTGAAGAACAATACCATCCTACCCTTTGTGAAGTACTCATGGTTCAGGAATACCTTGAAGTATTTCCAGATGATCTTCTTGGGTTACCACTCGATCGTGAGATAGAGTTTGTTATTGATCTGCAGCTGGGAACGTCTCCAATCTCAAAATCCCCATATCGAATGGCTCCATCTGAGTTAAAGGAATTAAAGATACAATTATAGAAATTATAGGAAAAAGATTTTATCAGACCTAGCTTTTCACCATGAGGTGCGCCCGTCCTATTTGTACGAAAGAAAGATGGTACGATGAGATTGTGTATAGACTATCAAGAATTGAATAAGATTACAATTAAGAATAAATATCCTTTACCTCGAATTGATGATTTGTTCGATCAACTCCAGGGTGCAGCAGTATTTTCAAAGATTGATTTACGATTTGGGTACCATCAACTAAAAATAAAAGAAGATGATATTTTGAAGACAACATTTCGCATAAGGTACGGACATTATGAATTTCTAGTGATGCCATTTAGCTTGAGTAACGCCCCAGCAACTTTCATGGACCTGATGAATCAAGTATTCAGAGATTTTCTAGATAAATTTGTTATTATGTTTATCGATGATATCCCAATTTACTCCAAAACAAAAGAAGAACACGTGACACATTTGATAATGGTGTTAGAGGTTTTAAAGGTGAAACAATTATATGCTAAATTCAATAAATGTGAATTTTGGTTGGATGCTACAACTTTAAGGTTGCAAACCCAAGTGCAGGTTGTAGTAAGTAATAAATTTCTCGTGAGTCCGAGGTCGATCCACAGGGAAGTTGTTTGAAGAATTCAAGTTTATATTTCTAAAAAGATGGAGTTATGTGAATCAAAATATATGAACAATTAATGTATGATGTAACTAAAGAAAAACCGAAGTAATAAAAGTACTGAGGATTAGGGATCCACTCTTGAGTTTTGGATAAAGAAATGGTTATTTATTCTTTTTACCTCTATTAATTGCCACAATTGGAATCCATACATAATGAAGGTTCCAATGGGAAGATATTATCAAGTAACTCATGCAATAAGGTAATCATGATATTGTGTTACTATTGCAAATTATCTCTTAACGCCAATACTTATTTATGGGATCAAGCATTTATGTACACCTTCGTCAACAACAAATCAAGGTTTTACATTAGCAGTCGGTGGGGTAAAATCGTACAATAAGCTAAATGAACCCAAGTATTTGTTGTGCCATTGGAGATACATAAATCAAGAATCAACACAAAATAAGTAGGGTTTAGATCAAAAATAAAAATAATAATACAACATACTTAAACAATTTCTACCCTTATAACCATTTCTCTTCCTACATCAAGAGATTCACCCTTTTTCCTCCGCAAAATGAAATTTAGAAAGACATAATAAAAGTAACAAAGACTAAAAATATAAGAGAAACTAGAGAATGCATTTCTATTACTACTAGAAAACTTTCAATACTAGAAAACATACAAACTAGATAACTTAGTCTAAAGAAACCCACTACCCCCTTCCTCTTACAAGCTTAATACATGGCCTATTTATAGTACTTGGAGTAAGCTAGAGGCCAAAGAAATAATGGAGGGGTTAATCAAGTGATATGCTAGTTGCCAAGAGTTGGTAAGTTGTTACACAAATTTCTCATCCACTGAATTGAATTATATTTTTTGATCAGATACAGCCATATTTTGAAGATACGTGAAGAATAAAAATTGTAGATATTTTAATGCTGATATATTTTCATATATCTTTTGTCAAATTTGGCGATCGGATGAAGGAGATATGGTCAAATTACCGAGTTATGTCCAAGAGCCGCCCTATAACATCAGCAACAACTTGTAGCTTATAGTTTTACCATTTTGACTCATTTTCATACCATATTGTCTTTAGCAAACTTGTTTATTTACCTCTTGGGTATAACATATCTGAATTTCAGACGAAAATAAATTTGGGCTCAAGATATATAACCGAATTGGTAAAATAAGTCAATACTGGGCTGAACTCTGATCCGAATTTTGGTGATCCATTTTGTGCAACTACTTGGATGAATTGTCTGCTATCATCAAGACTGAATTGGGCTGAGCCTCCAACATAAAAGTTGTACCTCCATCTCTTGGCTTTCAAATGAAATAAGCTTCAGGTCCATAGAGCTTTTGATTATGAAGTTATGCTCAAATTACAAAAATTGCACAAGTCTGAAAACATGCTTTCATTTATTCCCTAACACAAAACATTAATAAAACAATAATATTAACAAGAATAAAGCAAGAAAAGTATAAAAGATTTGATACAAAAATATGTCAAAATATTCACTTATCAAATTCCCCCACACTTAGCCCTTGCTTGTCCTCGAGCAAGCTTAAAATAAACATAAACTAATTCACTTTCGTAGAAAATCACGATTGCATTTAACATATGCAACAAGCTTTTAAACCCCTAGGTGGCCCATAGAGGACGAGTTATAGTCTCATGAAGGTTTCCAGCAGTGATACCTACAAACACCTATAATAACTATCTTCCAACTTTTATTCTCATGAAGCAACAAAGTAATATGGAAATAAAATCAAACAAGTGTTGAGTTTAACTCTTAGTCATTCAAAAATCAATATATTTCCACAATAAACAACTCAAGTGTGTGTGTGGACAGTTAATGTCAATAGTGATGAAACTATGCATGTTTCAAATAAGTGAATTCTCATAAAACCTTGCAAAAACCATCACCCAATCTCTAACAGAAAAGTTAAACATCATAGGCTCTTCCTTTGGTGCAAATCTCCACTACACTGAAGGCAACACATGAAATCAAAAGGTCTTCAACAAAGGTTGTAATGGGGCCAAAGGGTGGTGATGTAGCTAAGAAATAAAAGGATAGGATGCAACAAAGGTTCTAAAAACTTCATGGAATTAGAGACATAAAATTTATCGATGAAGAATTCTCCAACTCCACAAATTTCACATTGGAGTCTATTGTTATTGAATTGGACCCCTCTTATTCATCTTGCAACATCTCATTTTTAGTTGCAACTTATAGCACTTTGCAACTTTTTTTATATTATTTTTCTTTTTTCTTTTCTTTTCTTTTTTCTTTTTAAGAAACTCCCCACACTTATCTTCTATTCCAACCTAAATTTCTTTTGTAAGTTCAAGTTGTCAATTGAATGTCTCTTAAACTCCAATCATTTTTAGAACAAGGGTTGGATAATAGTGTATTTAGGTTAGATAAAAAGATATGGTTACAAAAAAATAAAATATTTATTTATTGTAAGGCTCAAAGTGGTTTACTAGGGGGATGTTTTCTTTAAATATCATATAGGGAACAAGCTGATTTGGCAATGGTGCTAGAAAGCCTATTGCCTTAATCATTTTTCTAGTGGTGCACTATCAGTCGTTCGCCTCGACAGACCAAAAGTAAAAGTTCTAATACTCAACCCCTACATGTTGAAGATTCAAGTAATGATTAGAGCAAGGGCATAAGAACTATCTATTTTGACATGATTGTCTTCACACTAAATAACATAACTATTTGTGCAAAATAAAATTTTAGTATAATTATCGCAAAAATATATTAACCAAATAACAACATCAAAATCCAAAACAACACCCATCATCAATTAAACCATATTATTCATGCTTAATTTTAATCATTGAAGTTGGAAGAACCTATACGACTCAAAAAAAATATTGGTAATTCACAAACACTTGTTAAAAACTTTACAAGCCTGCTATGTTATGCAAAAAATAGGGATGCGTCTCAAGAGTGTTATAATTACCCTTTACTCAGCCACCTTTTTTTCATGCTTTCAACGGACCCATAAAAAAAACACGCTTGATTTATATTTATTTTATATATATATATACTTTTTTTTATTATATATTTTTTAAATTCTAAAAAAACACACACATTGAATATACAAGTCATGATATCAATTATCCCTCCCCCCAACCTAATCGAGACATTGTCCCCAATGTCAAAAATAGATAGGAAAGTAGAGTTTGAAAGATATCACCTGAAATGCGGCTAATAAAGCTGAAACAACAAAAAAAAAATACATACTATTAGATAAAATTATTAACAATAAGTATCACAGACTGAGAGTCAAATTCAATTTACATTTTCGACCATTATTCCTGTTGGACCAATCCACATTGGCCAAGGCTGGATCAGGTTTTGGCACATATGCTAGAAGTTGATCAATCAGCTGGTCAGGTGTTGGAGCAGAAATGATGATTCTTCTCGCAGAAGTTGAAATAAACCCTTTTTTCACAGCATGATCTACAAAAGATAGCAAACCATCATAAAAACTATTAACATTAAGAATACCTATAAGTTTTTGGTGAATGTTGAGTTGTGCCCAAGTGACAATTTGGAATAATTCCTCCAGTGTACCAAAACCGCCAGGTAGAATGATGAATGCATCCGCATTGTTTAACATGTTAGGCATTTTGTCCTGAATATGTGACACTTTTAGCTCATCTCCAATGGTCATACCTGTGATATTCTGTACTGTTAAAGATTTTGGGATAACTCCCAGAACTTTGACACCTCCTACATAAGCTGAAATAACAACACTCCCCATTAACCCCAAACTGCCTCCCCCATACACTAAATGAATTTTTCTTTCTGCTAAAGTTCTACCAAAGTTATTGGCTGCCCCTATAAACTCACCATTTTTTCCTAGATTGGATCCACAAAAAACACAAATGGAATTAAATTTGCGAGTTGAAGAAACTTCCATTTTTTTTTTCTTTAAAATAAGTTGTGCAAAAAATAGAGTGAGTACGGTGATATTTATTGAGGTGTGAACAGGGAATGCATTTATTGCATGTCTTTTTCTTTTGTCAAAAAGGTTGAAAATAAAGACACATACGAAATTTAAAAATTACCTACTAACACGTGTATGTACATGTAGTTGTGATTGTGGCTCACATCTTCCTCTGGTTTTACATTCAGTAACGGCTTAAACGCCCTCTATGGTCGAGGATATACTTCCCATCCAGTTTTCTTATAAACTGGCAAATAGGGTCTTTTAATGTCAGATTCCCAAGACTATAAAACTCATATTCATTTCGAAAACGATCCCATAAATCAAGAATTGCACGTTGTACCAATCCACATGAATGCGTCTCAAGAGTCAATATAATATGATCTAAAGACTCCTTACTCAGTCCATCCATAATGAATTTAAGTTTATCTTCTCGATTTTTAGAGACCATTCCTAAAGAACGACACTTTGTGTTGCAAGTCCATCTAGCACAAATATGACAAACTTTCATTTTTTTCGCCCTTCGTTTTTTTGAATATGTGTTTTTACTAAAACCAGACATGTATCTAGTAAGCAAATTGAAAACTCATGTGAAAACTCACCTGCCCTTACCTTTGCTTCAATTATCCATCGTATGTCCTCCGGAATGCCCTTGTGCATAAGCATCCTCAATCTTTCAATCCTGATTTTATAATTTTCAAAATTGCATTTTTAGGAAGAAAAGGAAATCGCTTCTTGAGAGTTAGAAAAATGTCACCCATTTTGAAAAGAACAAGAAAAGAGAATGAGAAAAATAAAGAAAATTTGTACAAAGAATTTTAGTTGTTTGGGAAATTGACAAGTCCGACTTTTATAGCCACGGAGTACCGTTATCCGCCATTTAACCAGGAAAAAAAAAAAAATAAAAGAAAGAAAAAGAAGAAAAAAAAAATAATGTCAGAGAAAAATGAGTATATACAACACTAATCATAACAAGGGTTAGAAAGAAAAAGAATTTCCTCTTATGAAAATTGATTTTCTAGAAATGGTTTAACTCTTTGTCCATTTACTTTAAATATGTTACCATTTCTAGGATTCTCAATGTCAATTGCCCCATAAGGATATACTTTTTTTACAACAAAAGGACCACTCCACCTTGATCTCAATTTTCCAGGAAACAAATGCAATCGAGAATTATAAAGCAAAACCTTTCGACCAACCTCAAATATTTTTCTTGAAATTTTATTATCATGAAAATCTTTGATTCTTGCTTTATAAATTTTAGAATTCTCATATGCATCATTTCTCAGTTCTTGAAGTTCATTGATTTGCAATTTGCATAATTTTGAAGTTCATCAAGGTTGAAGTTAAATATTTTGATTGTCCAATAAGCTTTATGTTCAAGTTCAACAGGTAAATGACAAGGTTTTTCATAAATTATCCTATAAGGAGACATGCCTAATGATGTTTTGAAAGCAGTTCTATATGCCCAAAGTGTATCGGTAAGTCTAAGAGACCAATCTTTATGGTTTGGGTTAACTGTTTTCTCCAAAATTTATTTTATCTCCCTATTTGCAAGTTCAACTTATCCATTTGTCTGAGGGTGATAGGGGTTGCCACTTTATGTATAATTCCATATTTCTTCATTAAAGTTCCGAAAACTTTGTTACAAAAATATTTTCCCCCATCACTGATAATAGATCTAGGAATTCCAAATCGACTTAAAATATTTTCTTTCAAAAATTTTACACTATTTTGTGATCATTGTTTCGACAAGAAATTGCCTCGATCTATTTTGAAACATAATCTATGGCAACCAATATGTAAAGAAAACCAAATGATAATAGAAATGGCCCCATAAAATCAATACCCCAACAGTCAAAGATTTCAATCACTAGGATAAGGTGTAGGGGCATCATATTTCTCTTTGAAAGAACCTAACTTTTGACAATTTTCACAACTTTTGCAGAAAGTATAAGTATCTTTGAAAAGAGTTGACCAATAAAATCCACATTGCAAGATTTTTGCAGTAGTTTTCTTTACAGAAAAATGACCACCACATGCTTCTGAATGACAAAATTTGACAATATTACCTATCTCATTGTCAGGCACACATCTTCGAAAGATTTGATCCAGACAATATTTGAATAGGTATGGATCATCCCAATAATTTTTTTAACTTCAATCAAAAACTTCTTTTTGTCTTGAGAGTTCCAATGCGATGGCATCTTTTCTGTCACAAGAAAATTAATAATGTCAGCAAACCAAGGTAAAATAGAAACGTTAAATAATTGTTCATCAGGGAAAGTGTCATTAATAGGTGTGGTTTGAAATGAGTCATCACAAACAAGTCTCGACAAATGATCAGCCACTACATTCTCTACTCCTTTTTATCTCGAATAGTAACATTAAATTCCTGGAGTAAGAGAATCCACCTAATCAGTCTTGGTTTAGCATCTTTTTTTGACAATAGATATTTCAAAGCTGTATGATCACTGAAAACAACAATTGGTGAGCCAACAAGATAAGATCAAAATTTGTCCAATGCAAAAACTACAGCAAGTAATTCTTTTTCAGTTGTTGTATAATTCAATTGAGCACCATTTAAAGTTTTACTTGCATAGTAAATAACATATGGTTTTTTATCTTCTTTGTCCCAAGACAGCTCCAATAGCATAATCACTAGCATCACATATTATTTCAAAAGGTAAAGTCCAATCTGGAGACTGCATGATTGGAACAGATGTAAGCATGTTTTTAAGCTTAATAAAAGCATTTTCACAGTTTTCAGTCCATTCAAAAATAGTGTCTTTTGTTAGAAGATTACACAAAGGTTTAGATATTATACTAAAATCTCTTGATAATTCTTCTATAAAAACCAGCATGTCCTAAAAATGATCTAATCTCCTTCACAGTTTGGTGTTGGCAAATTAGCAATTAACTCAATTTTAGATTTATCAACCTCAATACCTTCTGATGATATAATATGTCCAGAACAATACCAGTTGTTACCATGAAGTAACATTTCTCCCAATTGAGCACAATATTCTTTTCTTCACATCTTCTTGAAATGCATCGAGTTTGGAAGAAATTATACTGGAAAAGTCTCATTCTCATCCAAGAAAGAGTATTTCAAATTAACTGGCAAATGTTTAATTCAACCACGGGAGCTTTAATACTTGATGGAATAGATTTTTCTGTTGATGATGAAAGTTTTTTGAACCTTGGCTTCCAAAAATATTTCTTGTACCTGCAAAAATTCAGAGATAGTATTAGTTTGTTCCTTTCTATAAATACTTTCACTTTCAAAACAAGTCTCCAAAGAATCTGAAGAGTTAGTAGTAGTAAAGTATTCATGAACAAGTTCCTCAATGGAATCCACTTCATGTACTTCAACATCTTCTGCAGGTTGCATACAAACATTAAACACATTTAGTTCCAAAGTCATATTTCCAAATGATAACTTCAAAATACCATTTTAACAATTGATCAAAGCATTTGAAGTTGCAAGAAAAGGACGACCAAAATGATAGGAATTTGTGTATGTTTTGTGCAACAGGCTCTGTGTCCAAAACAATGAAATCAACTGAAAAGTAAAACTTATCAATTTGTACTAACACATCTTCTACTATCCCCTTTGGAACTTTAATCGAACGATCAGCTAGTTGGAGTACAACAGAAGTTGTTTTAAGTTCTCCCAAACCTAACTGTTCATAAACTGAGAAAGGTAGAAGATTTACACTAGCACCAAGATCAAGCAAAGCACGCTCTATTCTAGTGTTTCCTATGATACATGAAATGGTTGGACAACCTGGATCTTTGTACTTTGTGGAGTGAATTGTTGAATGATTGAACTAACACTTTTAGTTAAAAATGCCTTCTTTTGTACATGATGTTTTCTTTTGATTGTACATAAATCTTTCAAAAATTTGGCATAAGTTGGAAGTTGCTTGATTGTATCCAATAATGGAATATTAATCTTGACTTGTTTAAAAATTTCATAAATTTCAGCATTTGAATTCAATTTCTGAGTTGCTTGCAATCTTTGAGGAAAGGGTGCTGGAGGTAAATATTTTTCTTTTTCATCATTTTCACGCTTACCTTCTTCAAACTTACCTTTGTCGTCAAGACTATTTTCATTTTTCATTTCTGGAGGTGGATTAAAAACTTTCTCCTTGGGATGAATAGTCTTGTCAACAACTTTTCCATTCCGAAGAGTTGTAACTGAATTAGCCTCCTTGACTGCATTTTCACCTGAAGAAGAAACATGACACTGAGTAGAAGGATTAGGTTGAGGTTGAACAGGAAATTTACCTTTTTCATGAGTACGCAAAGAAGTTGTCAGTGTTGAAAGTGTGCTTCTGATCTCATTGATAGCTTGTGAAGTCTGATTATTGATGTTTGTTTGTTCATGCATAAATGCTTGCAAAGTCTCCTCAATGGATTTTGTATGTGGAGGTGGATAAGAATGAAAGTTTTGTGTTTTTTGTGAATGCGGTGGTTGGGCACGGTTATCATCTCGCCAACTAAAATTGGGATGATTTCTCCATTGTGGATTGTAAGTTTCAGAATATGGAGAATGGAAAGTTTTTTGAATGTGTTCATAAAATTTGCTTGTACTGGAAGGTTTGGACATTCATTGGTGGAGTGCCCCAAAAGTTCACAATTGCTACAAACTTCTTCCTCTTGCACATATTTGATTTCCTTTACTTTTTTAAGTTCCATGGCTTCAACTTTTCTTGTTAAACTAGCAAGTCTAGCATTTAGATCATCTTCTTGGTTAAGATAATATTTTCCTTTATTACTATTAGCAAGATTAGATCTAATAGAACCTTCGGAAGAATTAACACTATGCCATGATTGAGAGTTTTCTGCCAAATGATCTAGGTATTCTAGGGCTTCATCAGGTTCCTTATCAAGAAACTCACCATTACATATTGTTTCAACAAATTATTTTGTTTCAGGAGTTAAACCTTCATAAAAGAAACTAATTATCAAAACCATGATGTGGGCATGAATTCAACAAATCTTTAAATCTTTCCCAACATTGAAAGAAAACTTCATTCAAATTTTGAGAAAAATTTTGAATCTCTTTTCAAAGCATTAGTTTTATGAGTTGGAAAGATTTTTTTCAAGAATTCAGCTTGCATTTCTTGCCAAGTGCCAATTGACCTAGGTTTTAAAGAATTAAGCCAATTTTTTGCTTTATCTTTTAAAGAGAAAGAAAATAATTTGAGCTTAACAATCTCATTTGTGCAAGTTTGATCATCAAAAGTGGCACATACTTCATCAAATTCTTTTAAATGCAAGTAAGGGCTTTTAGAGTCTAAACCATGGAAATTAGGAAGTAAAGGGATCATACCTGACTTGAGTCGAAAATTATTTACATTTAGAGGAAAAATAAATCAAGAAGGAGAAGAATTTCGAGGAGGTTGCAAGTAATAACGCATGGTACGCACCTGTTGATTCTCATTTTCATCCTGGACACTTTCATTTTCAGCCCTGGTGGAAGTGTGTGGAGATTATTCAAACAAATTTCCAAACAAAGTTTCGGAATTATTTCTTACTAAACGTCGAGAATTATGACTACGATACCATATAACCATATATCCATAAAGAAAATAAACAAACTATATTTACAAAGGAAAAAAATTAACAAACCTGAATACTTTCCTTGCCTTCCCCGGCAACGGCGCCAAAAACTTGCTACAACTTTAAGGTTGCAAACCCAAGTGCAGGTTGTAGTAAGTAATAAATTTCTCATGAGTCCGAGGTCGATCCACGGGGAAGTTGTTTGAAGAATTCAAGTTTATATTTCTAAAAAGATGGAGTTTATGTGAATCAAAATATATGAACAATTAATGTATGATGTAACTAAAGAAAAATCGAAGTAATAAAAGTATTGAGGATTAGGGATCCACTCTTGAATTTTGGATAAAGAAATGGTTATTTATTCTTTTTACCTCTATTAATTGCCACAATTGGAATCCATACATAATGAAGGTTCCAATGGGAAGATATTATCAAGTAACTCATGCAATAAGGTAATCATGATATTGTGTTACTATTGCAAGTTATCTCTTAACGCCGACACTTATTTATGGGATCAAGCATTTATGTACACCTTCGTTAACAACAAATCAAGGTTTTACATTAGCAGTCGGTGGGGTAAAATCGTACAATAAGCTAAATGAACCCAAGTATTTGTTGTGCCATTGGAGATACATAAATCAAGAATCACCACAAAATAAGTAGGGTTTAGATCAAAAATAAAAATAATAATACAACATACTTAAACAATTTCTACCCTTATAACCATTTCTCTTCCTACATCAAGAGATTCACCCTTTTTCCTCAGCAAAATGAAATTTAGAAAGACATAATAAAAGTAACAAAGACTAAAAATATAAGAGAAACTAGAGAATGCATTTCTATTACTACTAGAAAATTTTCAATACTAGAAAACAGACAAACTAGATAACTTAGCCTAAAGAAACTCTCTACCCCCTCCTCTTACAAGCTTAATACATGGCCTATTTATAGTACTTGGAGTAAACTAGAGGCCAAACAAATAATGGAGGGGTTAATCAAGTGGTATGCTAGTTGCCAAGAGTTGGTAAGTTGTT
The DNA here is from genome assembly GCA_019321725.1 of Paulownia fortunei. Taxonomy (NCBI): domain Eukaryota; kingdom Viridiplantae; phylum Streptophyta; class Magnoliopsida; order Lamiales; family Paulowniaceae; genus Paulownia; species Paulownia fortunei. The sequence continues at coordinate 11,292,790 of CM033105.1, read as the reverse complement.
ACACAAATTTTTCATCCACTGAATTGAATTATATTTTTTGATCAGATACAGCCATATTTTGAAGATATGTAAAAAGAATCAAAATTGTAGATCTTTCAACGCTGATATATTTTCATATATCTTTTGTCAAATTTGGCGATCGGATGAAGGAGATATGGTCAAATTACCGAATCATGTCCAAGAGCCGCCCTGTAACATCAGCAGAAATTTACAGCCTATGGTTTTACCATTTCAACACATTTTCATACCATCTTGTCTTCAACAAACTTGTTTATTTACCTCTTGAGTATAACATATCTGAATTTCAAACCAAAATAAATTTAGGCTCAAGATATATAACCGAATTGGTAAAATAAGTCAATACTGGGCTGAACTCTGATCCGAATTTTGGTGATTCATTTTGTGTAACTACTTGAATGAATTTTCTGCTATCATCAAGACTGAATTGGGCTGAGCCTCCAACATAAAAGTTGTACCTCTACCTCTTGTCTTTCAAATGAAATAAGTTTCAGGTCCATAGAGCTTTTGATCATGAAGTTATGCTCAAATTACAAAAACTGCACAAGTCTGGAAACATGCTTCCATTTATTCCCTAACACAAAACATTAATAAAACAATAATATTAACAAGAATAAAGCAAGAAAAGTATAAAGGATTTGATACAAAAATATGTCAAAATATTCACTTATCATTGGACCGAGTGGTATTCTTGGGATATGTCATATTAGGGGCAGGAATATCAGTAGATCCAAGTAAAGTAAAAGCTATTAATAGCTGGTCACAACCTACAAATCCTTCAGAAGTACGTAGTTTTCTTGGTTTGGTTGGATACTACCATAGATTTGTAAAAGGATTTTCCAAGATTGCTTTTCCTTTAACACGGTTAACACGAAAGGGTATAACATTTAAATGGACAGAGACGTGTGAGCAAAGTTTCCAAGAATTGAAGAAGAGGTTGACATCAACACCCATTCTTTCAATTCCATCAGGTACTGAAGGCTTTGTAGTTTATAGTGATGCCTCAAAGAATGGCTTGGGATGTGTACTGATGCAAAATGGGAAAGTGATTGCATATGCATCGAGGCAGTTGAAAGAATATGAAAGAAATTACCCTACACATGATTTGGAGCTTGTTGCAGTGGTATTTGCACTGAAGATATGGAGACACTATCTATATGGGGAGCAGTGTGAAATCTGTACAGATCACAAGAGTTTAAAATACTTCTTCATGCAAAAAGAATTAAATATGCAACAACGAAGGTGGTTGGAGCTAGTGAAGAATTATGACTGTGTTATCAACTACCATCCCGGTAAGACTAATGTGGTGGCAGATGCACTGAGTAGAAAATCAATACAAGGTACCGCAGCTACTCTTTCTATTTGGAGACTAGAGTTAATTGAATTCCAAAAAATAAATGTGAAGATTGTACAGTTGGGAGAAATGGAAATAAAGTTGGCAAGCTTGACACTCTAACCGACATTAATTGATAAAATTCAACAGGGACAACAAGGGGACGAATATTTTATCAAGGTAAAGAAGGATATTGGTTCGGGGGTACTATATGATTTTAAAATATCCATGAACAGAGTGTTATAATTTAGAAAACAATTATACGTACCCCATATGGATAACATCAGAAAAGATATTCTTGCAGAGGCACATTCAACACCCTATTCAATACATCCAGGAGCTACCAAAATATATAGAGACTTGAAGATGTATTACTGGTGGCCAAGTATGAAAAGAGATATTGCACAGTACGTGGACCATGTTTGACATGTCAGCAGATAAAAGCAAAACATTAAAGACCAGCGGGAACTTAGCAACCTCTGCTTATTCCAGATTAGAAATGGGAAAGAATCACTATGGACTTTATGGTGGGTTTACCCAAAATCATGAAAGGTCATAATTCTATTTGGGTGATTGTGGACAGATTAACTAAATCAGCTCATTTTCTTTCCATTTGTTCAACCTATTCCATAGACCGATACGCACAGATATACATACAGGAAGTGGTTAGACTCCATGGTGTACCACTATCTATTACTTCTGACAAGGACTCGAGATTTCTGTCTACCTTTTGAAGAAGTCTATAGAGGGCATTGGGAACACAATTATCTTTTAGTACTGCATATCATTCTCAGACCGATGGACAATCTGAATGAACAATACAAATCTTAGAAGATATGCTTAGAGCCTGCGTATTAGATTTTCAAGGATAGTGGAGCAAGTATCTACCTCTAGTAGAATTCTCATATAACAATAGTTATCAAGCTACAATCGGGATGGCTCCTTATGAAGCACTATATGGCAGGAAATGCAGATTTCCAATTCACTGGGATAAGGTAGGTGAAAAGAAGCTATTACGCCTAAATATAATTCAGAAAATGACAGAGGCTGTGTTATAAATCTGAAAAAGAAAGGAAATTACCCAGAGTCGACAGAAAAGTTATGCAGACCAAAGAAGGAGGATGTTAGAGTTTTTCATATGAGATCAAGTGTTTCTCAAGGTAGCTCCAATGAAAGGTACTATGCAGTTTGGGAAGAAAGGAAAGTTGAGTGCCAGATATATTGGTCCGTTTTCTATTACCGAAAGAATAGGTGATGTTGCTTACAGACTTGACCTACCTACATCAATGTTTCAAGTACATATTGTATTTCACGTATCTATGTTGAGGAAGTATGTTGGGAATCCATCCCACATTCTACGAAACAAACCAGTAGAGTTGAGATTAGATTTGAGTTACGAAGAAAGACCTGTCAAGATTCTACTACGGGAGATTAAACAACTTAGAAATAAGAAAATTCCATTAGTCAAGGTACTATGGAGGGACCAGTTAACGAAAGAGGTTACATGGGAAAGGAAAGATGAAATGATAGCTAAATACCCAGAGCTTTTTCGGTAAGCAAATTTTCGAGGACAAAATTTGCATAAGGAGGGAAGGATGTAATACCAGAGCATCGCGCTACTCACCTGACCAATATAGTTCATGCATTTTACACCACGTATGTGCCATTTGTATTTTAATTGATATTTCATAATGTATTATATTTTATACGGCATTTTAATAATTAAACTTGTGAAGTTGTCACCCGATATTAGTTTTCAAATTCTTTAACCTAATTAGTTGAGTTGGCACTAAGATACGAGGGTTTAGGTGTCAACTATCAAATACGATTACGATACACATAAGTGAAAGGTGGCATCGTTGTGTTTATCGGTGTAGGATAAACTATGCAAATAAATTAATTAGGGAGAAAATAGTGATAGTAATAGTAATAATAATATAATAATAAAAAAAATAAGGACATTATCATATTAATTAAGAGATTGTAAATTCTTACTAGAAATAAATTTGGAGGTTTTTAAATAAATATCAAAACATACATATAAATATATATGTATAGATGTATGATATAAGTATATATGTGTAGTATAATATATATATATGTATGTATACACGTGTTATGTTAAGGATAAACATATATATAATATATTGTGTAGTATAATATATATATATATATACATATATGTATACATGTATAGTGTGTAGTGTGTAGTTATGTTAAGGATAAGTATATATATAATATATTATATTATGTTTCCATAGTAGTTAAGTTATTATAAAACACACACCACACAAACACACGGCTACAGCAAAGGAAAGAAAAAAAAAAGAGACAGAAAGAAGAGAAAAAGGGAAGAAGAAATAGCACGAACAAATTTCAATAGTAGAAATTTGATAAAATTTTGGGTAAGTCCCTTCTTATTTTTGTACGGATAAAAATATATATTTATGCCGCTTATTTCTAATTTGAAAGAAAGTTTTTGATCTAAATTAACTAGTTTTCTTCTTATGAGACAATAATTAATATACACCTTTAATTCAAAATTAGTTATAAAGATTTGATTTTATTATCCTATATTAATTGGATGAAAGAGCTAATTTAATTGAGAGATTTGTTACGGGGATTATAACACACTAATTAGATAATATTAAAATAAATTTGAGATGAGAAATTAAGGTATTTAAAAGGTTCTAATTGGTGTGAGTATAAATTTTAAGGTTTGATTATTATTTAATTAAATTTAAGATTTAAGACCCCTTATGAGATTTGATGTAGAAACGCATTGATTAAGAATGAAAATTAATATGTTATACTTTTACAGGCAGCCTTATATCTAAGGTTAGGGAGGATAATCTTGTTAACCTTAAGTAGGATATCAAAGGCGAAAGGTAAGTGAAGGTAAGTGAAAATCCATTTGCAACTACAATGTATGAAGATAGTATTTTGTGCATTATCTATATTAAACATGATCTTTGTGTCTAGATATGTGTATTGTGAGTATTATACATACCTTACAGTGCATATGTTGCTTGGATGATGGGACATAGGATCCGTTGTGTTATTGGACATGCCATTCATCAGTATACATGTTCATGCATAACACGTGTTTCGCATTTGAGGTTTTTGGCACGCATGATATTATTTTCAAAAAGAAAATGTTTTGGTTGGTCACTACTAGTGTACCGAGGTCCATGTGTGGCTTATTTATATGATATTTTGGGCGCCGTCAGTATTACTTCTCGGAGGATCATAGAGGTTAACAAGGGGTATACATCTGGTGGTTACGAGAGGGTGGACCACTTGACTGTGCCCTTATTGATGCCGCTAGCGGGAAGATTTTTGAAGGGTCGTAGGGGAAGACAGGGGGTGGACCTCTGGTGATCTGAGGAGATGGCCCCAGACTATGTCGATCTGTTTATGGGCATGTGATTATTGATCTTGTTGAGAGCTCTATCCGGTATATAGTAGGTGGGCCAAGGGCCCAGTAATGGAAAAATAATTTTGAATGAACTTTTTTTATGCATAAGTTTGCATCATTATCATGATCTCATAGAAATGTATTGCATTTATGTTGGATTATCCCTTCAGCATGCATGATTTTCAGTTACTGAGCATTAACTCATTTAGTTCATGCATTGTAGGTGAGTTTGATGATACTTGAAGCGTGGACTTTCTGAGCAAACGGCTGGAGCTCCTACAGGTTCTGAGGATCAGTGTACATTATGATGACTTGTTGGGATGGTTGTTAACTTATTTGATTTTAGATTCTATTGTATTAGGTTTTGAGATTATACGGTGTGTTACTTTTAAAACTTTTATATACATTGGTATGTAAATATTATGATTGTTATGGGTCATTTGTATGTGTATATATATTAGTTTGTGAGTGAGAAAAATGGTTTATTATTTATCAAGCTGTTACAGGGAAAAGAAAAAAAAAATATTTCATGCATGCACACAGAATTTGTCATGTCAAAATTATTATATATATATATATAAATATATATTATGTGTGTGTGTGTGTGTAGTAATAGGGTGTTAGATGCAGTGCCTTGTTTGGAGCTGCAATAGCTCGAGTTAATTGATCTAATCATTTAATTAAATATTCTAATCAGACACTCTAATCCAATTAGGTCCAATCAATTACTTTATTAATTAATTGAACTAATTCAACACTTGAACTAATTTATGCCCCATTAATTAATCAATTTAATTAATTTAATCCATCACTTAGATTAATTTTTAGGCTAGAAATAGACTTGTCCAAGTTTTGTGTAAACTCTAAGCTAGTCGTAGACTCACAACTCTTATGACTTAATTGATCAATTAATTGTTCTAATTAATTAATCCTCTTGGAATTAAACCATTAATTTCAAGAACCACAAGTCATAAGAAGCACATAGCAGTACATCATGACTCCTAGTCTTAGGTGAAGGTGCGAACTTATTCCAATTACGAATATCATGCAAGTACAATTCTTCTGTAATCTAATCTCCTGATTGATCTTAGAGCTATAGATTATTGTTATATCAATATCTATATTTAGTGGTGGGGTGTTACATAGTTATTTGATCTACGGGTCAAACTCTATGGATAGAATAAAGATTAGTGAAGCAAGGAAGCATCCTCATCCTCCCTGATTTTTGTAGCCACTAGGGGCAGCTGATTTCCTCCGTTAAGTACCGCTACTAACAATGGCAATGTAGGTCGAGCCACGGATGGTTGGACCTGCATGGTTGTCACCTCTTCCTTGGTGATGCCACTTATATTACTACTAACAACGGAGGTCAAACCATCAATGGCTAGACCTACTCAGGTGGAGCTGTAATGGGCTTGACTTGGTGGTCCTCAATATGGGGCATGTAGCCTTCGGGGGCATTGTGGCTCAATTCTTCATTATTCTCTATCACTTATGATGTTATTTCCTCTCTCGTGCCTTTTATTACCCCCTCGAGTCACTAGGGTAGTAGTCATGTTGATCTTAGGTACTTAGATGGGGTTCCACCCAAAACCATCGAGACGATTGCAAACTTGCATAAGTGTGATGGGAAGTCTTGGGAGAAGGAGTTTGTTGACTTCAATAAGGGGTAGCTCCTTAGAGTGAGTCATTCACCTTGGGCAAGGGGCATTGTCAAGAGTGTTGGTCGAATCTTATTCATTTTGTGGAGTCGAGCCCAGGCCTTCTTCAACTCCTAGTGGAAGAGCGCTCTGCCGAGCTGAACTAAGGTAAATAGGGGCAATGGTACACCACCTTAGTATGGGTGGTGTTTGTCTTATTGGTCTAATTACTTAGTCTTTTTCCTTTGTTGTTGGCATAGTTGATTTATTTAATATTTTTGTTGCTTTTCACTTCTTACTTGCATCTAATACTTTTATTTTTGTTTACAGCTAAATAATTTGATTTTGCTATTTTCCATTTACGCAAGTTCTCAAAGTCTAGCTCTTCATGCCCATCCAAGGGAAAGAGCGTGCCACCCCATCGAGGTAAGAGGAGTGTTGCTGATTGAGGTGGCACTAACGTAGGCCAGAGTAGGGCAGTTAGGCTTTCTTTTTTCCCTCGAAGAAGTAACAAGTGAAGGTTGTTGTCGTGTGATATAGCTGGTGATGCTAGAGGACAATCCATTGAGGTGCCACTAGAGGTAGCTCCAAAGAGCCCTCACACATTTTCTCTTACTTTTACTCCACGTCATGGTGCGAGGAAGGGTTACTTCACCTACGGGGTAGATTAGGTTGAAGGAGCGGAGTCTCTTTAGGATGTTGAGGATCATGCATTGGGTTGGAAGAGGACTTATAGTGTGGTAAGTCAATATGATGTCACTTATCCTAAGGCGAAGCGTAATCGCATTATTGGTGATCCTTATGTGGACTTGGCCCAGGTAAGTTGTTCTTCTCATTCTTGAGCTTAGTCCATTGACTTATTTTTTTCATCGGGTTGATGTTTTGCCTTTGTATAACTATTAGTTGCTTTTGTTGGTAGACACATCTATTTTAGATTCAATTACTTTACGTGAGACTTGAGCTCACTTGTTGATTTTGTGCATACTTGTTTTTGCCTATGTCAAGGTTGTACCCCTTATTCTTTTTTGCCACATTGTACAATGCTTGTTACTTTATATTGTTGGGTTCGCGTGATCCTGAGGTATGCACAGTAAAAATTTAAAAATTTAAAAATAACATGCCATAATATTATAGCAGTACCCTGGATCCAATGTAATTTTAAATGATCTCGCAATTTTCAATGGTGTAATAATTAAAATTTAAAATAATTTCAATTTATACCTTTCAATACACTTTGGTTGTCGTAGGGATTGAATGAATCAATCGCTAGCCCCTTTTTGAATTTCAGTTCACAGGATCCAAGCGTCTCCCAGCTAATGTAGTCCATACTTTGATCAAGAATACAAAATCAGAATTTCTAATCAAAATTTCGTTAGCAATTCTAATTCCTTTACTAACCTAGTTTATGGAGTGAATATTAATTCTTGTTATCAACTTGTAATAAAAGAATTAATACTTAATCAAAATAGTGAAATTTTTGGTGGAATAAAGGATGGAAGAGAAAATAATTTTACTATGGTTGAAAATTTGAAGGCTACAGTTAGCCTCAAATTTTAGGCCATTGTGTCTTAAATAGGGAGATAAAAAATTCCAAGAGTCCTACTCTTTGTATTTTTGGTCTCCTTTTAATTGGCTGGAAGGTATTTGGCATTCCCAAAATTCTCCAACTATATCCCTTCATATCTTCCAAAGATATTTACGGTCTCCTAAGAATTTTAAACTCTTGAGTTTCCATAATTTTTCAACAACCTTCATGGGCATCTTCTAATGGGTCTCTTTGAATTGGATTTGGACTTAAAATAAATTCCACAATTAATCCAATTAATTATTTTACTCTAAATCCAATTAATTAATTCCATCTACCCCACCTAATCAAATTAGGCCAAATAAATAATCAAATTATTTAATTGAGTAAATTAATTTAATAATTAAATTAATTTATGGACTATACAATTAATTTAATCTAATCAAATAATTGTTTCGCACCAATTAGGGTCTTTAATCTCATTAGGTCTAATTAAATAATCTAATTATTTTATTGAATAATTAATTCAACTCATTGAATTGATTTAAATCCTAATTAATTAATCTCCATTAATTAACTGAATCTAACTCCTTGGATCAATTCCTAAGTTAGAAATATTCCATTTCAAATTGGGTATGACCTTTTAAGTTCACGATTAAGTTAGCAGTGGGCTTGCAACATTTGAAACTTATAAATAATAATTATTTTGATTAATTAATCCACTTAAAATTAACTTCTTAATTCTAATAATCTTACAAGCCATGGAAAACACCTAGCAAGTGAATCATGACTACCTAGACTTAGATGAAATAGCAAGTGAACCTATTTTAATTACGAGTATCATACATGTAAGATCATTCAATCAACTAATCTCCCGATTGAGTTTAAGGCATGGATTAATAGTCAAAACCCTAATTGTTCAATAACTATGATTCCATTTGAAATTTTAATGACTCATGATGAATCGTTAGAAAACCCCCATTTAACATTCATCTTATCTTGGCTAAGGACTTTTGAGTCATAAACTATGAAAACATAGGAGATTTACTTCTTCTACCAGACAAGTAATGGATCCTTTGTTGGTCACTCATCAACCTCCATATATATCAATGCAACATCCAAGGTACCCCTTTTGTGATTTTTAGGCAATCAGAAAATACATCAAAATGGAACACACATGCATAAGGCTACTATTGTGCCTCAAGTCTAAGGACTAATCGTGTACTATAATAACATGAAAATAATATTTCTATTTGAGAATTTTCAATAGGCCTATTCAGTGTACCTGTTCCCTAACAAGCACCTACATACATGCTCTAGCATTACTATGCAAATGTCCATGGAGTGAGACATCTTCTTCATGTGAGCATGCATCGTATGCACGAGTCTATTAAGCTATTTGATGTCTTATCTCAAAAAATCCTTAACTCAGAACTAATTTAAAAATAAAGTCATAGAGGCATATTCCTTGATCACCATCAAATATGTGAATATGCCCCATATAAATTTTTTATTGTATTATTATGATTTGAAAAAAGATTATTTTTACAAGTGCAAGAGTATAAAAGATGCCCGATCTAATCGGCGCATCGGGCAATACTCTAACAACGTCCCACTTACCCTAGTGCCAATTGCCTGTGTATTTCAAGCCTATCTTTTCAAGATGTCCGTTGAATACCTTCGGCACTAGGAGTTTGGTTAGTAGGTCTGCTACATTTTCCACCGAAATAACTCTATCCTCTATAACATCGTCTCTACCAAAGATTTCTCTGATCAGATGGTATCGCCTCATGATGTACTTGGATCTTTGATGAAATCTTGGCTTTTTGCTTGTGCAATAACTCCATTGTTATCATGGTATGTCAATACAAGATCAACAAGAATAGAACTACACCCAACTATTGGATAAAGTTCCTCATCCGAACAACTTCCTTTACTGCATCACATGCATCAGTATATTCAGCCTCCATGGTAGAATCCATGGTGATCTCCTACTTGGAACTCTTCCAACTGACCGCACCATCGTTTATGGTGAATTTATATATGGACATGGACTTTGAGTCATCCATATAGGATTAAAAACTAGAATCAGTATATCTTTCGAGTTTCAGTTCTCCAAAGCCGTATGCAAGAAATATATCCTTAGTTTTTCTCAAGTACTTCAGGATTATCTTTATGACCTTCCAGTATTCCTCACCTAGATCAGACTGATATATGCTCATGACACTCAGAGCATATGTGATATCAAGCCTCATACATAGCATTCCATACAGTATGCTCCCAATGGCAGATGCATAAGATATGCAAGTCATACTTTCCCTCTCTTCAGGAGTCTTAGGAGACATAGCCCTTGAGAGAGAAACACCATGATTTATTGGAAAGAATCCTCATTTGAATTCTTCCATGTGAAACCTCTTTAGTATTTTATTTATGTACGTGGACTGGGATAGTTCGATAATCCTTCTGGACCTATCTTTATAGATCTTTATTCCAAGAATAAAGAATGCTTCTCCCAAATCATTCATGGAGAACTAGTTAGATAATCAAGTCTTAGTTGACTACAACATCTCTACATCATTCCTAATGAATAGGATGTTATCAACATACAACACAATAAATATCACTGTGCTCCCACTAAACTTCTTGTAGACACAAGGTTTATTCGGGTTTTTATGGAAATCAAGCAATTTGATTACCTTGTCAAATTGGATGTTCCAACTTTAGAAAGCCTATTTGAGTTCATAAATGGATCTTTGGAGTTTGCAAATATTTTGTTCACTCCATCTATATATGAATCCTTTTGGCTACATCATATAGATCTCTTCCTTAATATTTTTATTAAGAAAAACAGTCTTCACATCCATCTATATCTCATAGCCATAATATACTGATATGACTAGCAATATCCAGATAGATTTAAGCATCACTACTGAAAAAAAGTTTTCTCATAATCAAGTCCTTACTTCTGAGTATAACCTTTTGCGACCAACCGTGCTTTGTAGGTCACTACTTCTCTATTCACTCCAAACTTCTACTTGTAAACCTATTTCTAGCCAATGGGAATTATTCCCTATGGTGGGTCCACCAAGGTCCTTACCTTGTTGGAATACATGAAGTCCATCTCGGATTGCATGACGTCTTACCAACTTCCCAAGTCAATATCAGGCATTGCCTCTCTATAAGTTATTAGATCACTATCAATGGGGAGATCCTTCTCGTTGTTCTATAACAAAAAGGCATACCTCTCAAGTGGCTTTGAGATCCTTTGGGATCTCCTATGAGGTTGTGTGTAAGGCCCAGCCTTAACTGGTTAACCCATTACTGTGTCTGCTGGGAGGTCTGTGGTTCTTGAATTTCTTCAAATTCCACAACTTTAACATTTCTATCCAATAGAAACTGATCTTTTAAGAAGGCGGCATTCCACAAAATAAACACCTTTTGTTCTAAAGAGTTGTAAAAATAATATCCAATGGATTCTTTTAGAAACCCCATGAACTTACATAAACTGGATCTCATATCAAATTTATCTCTTACTTACTGCTTAACGTAAGTGGCACACCCCCATTCCCTAAGGTATATATAAGAAGGTGGTTTCGCACACCACACCTCATATGGTGTTTTAAGCACCGACTTTGATAGCACTCTATTTAATAGATATACTGTCATTTCTAGTGCGCAACCTCATAATAAAAGAGGAAGTCTAGTGAAACTCATCATCAATCGAACCATGTCTAACAGGGTTCAATTCCTATGTTATGCAACTCCGTTGAGATGAGGAGTAGAAAGAGGGGTCCACTGAGAGAATCCTATTCTCTCTTTGATAATCAAGAAACTATGTGCTCAAGTATTCACCTTCTCGATCTAATTGAAGAGCCTTGATACTTAACCAAGTTTGTTTTCCACCTCACATCTGAATTTTTTGAACTTTTCAAAGGCTTCAGATTTGTACCTCAAAAAGTAAACATAAGCATACCTACAATAATCATTAGTAAAGGTATGAAGTAGTGATAGTTCCCATGAGTACTAACACTTAGTGGCCCACATACATCCGAATAGATCAAATCTAATAAATTTTTGGCTTGCTCCACTTGTTCTAAAAATGGTGATTTGGTCAATTTTCCTTTGAAACATGACTTGGCATTCCTTGCTCTTTCGAAAGATTGAGCAATTGGGCCAACTTATGAATTCTCTTCTCAAAGATGTGACCTAATCTAGCATGCCTTAAGAGTTGGGAATTATGATTATCTAATTTTTTTTATTTTGTTGAACATGGAAAAATAAGTTATGGAGAGTAATAAAATATAAACCATTCATCAATATGCTAAAGGTAATCAAAACTCAATCTCTAAAAATGGAATAGCTTCCATATTTTATTGAAAAAGTAAAACCTTCTCCAATCAAAATAGGAATAAAGATAAGGTTCTTAACTATCTCTGGAATATAAAGATAATTATTTAAAACTAAAACTACTCCATTTCCTAAAGCTAAGTTGACACTTCCTATGGCTAATGCAACAACCTTCGTCCATTCCCCAAGCCGCAGGATTATCTCTTATCTATTTATCTTCATGCTTCTTACCATCACTTGCAAATCATTGCATAGATAAGATCCACAACCAATATCTAATACTCAAGAGCATCGTTAACTAATAAGTTAGCTTCAATAAAATAAATACCGGAACTCTTCAAGCTCACAAGATACTCCTTGTGGTTTCTTTTCCAATATCAGATTTGCCGCAGTAGTGTCACTTATCATCAATCTTGCTGGAACTTTTGGAGATGCCACCAGTTGCCTTCATGCCTTTGGACTTTGAGGAACGATTTTCTCTTCCTTTCTTCCTCTTGGGCTTTGCAGCCTTTGAGTTGGAAGATGATCCACTAAGCATGACCGACTTGTTCTTCTTCATAGTGAACTCAGTTGTCTTCTACATATTAACCAGCTCAGCAAGGCTAGTTTTCATCTTATGCATGTTGAAGTTGACAATGAAAGTGTCGAACAATAGAGGCAAAGACTGCAAGATGAGATCTAAATAGAGCTCGTTATCCACAACAACTCCAAGTTACTCGAGCTTTTCTATTAGACCTATCATGTTCAATTCATGATCATGGACTGAAGAGCCCTCCATCATACGGGTCCTGAAAAGCTCTTTCGAGATATAATTTCTCGCTAGCCTAGTATGTTCACTATACCATTCTTGTAGGTAAACGTAGATATCATGTGCATGCACTTGTACCTCGTGTTACCTCTGCAACTTGTTTGACATTGATGCCATCATATAGAATTGCACTTGCAGATCATCATTGACTTCTTGTTGATATTCTGCAGGCTTCTCCTTGGTCCTATCTACCAGCAGAGAAACATCGAGGACATAGGATCTTTTCTCAGAATGTAAAATAATTTTGAGGTTTCTTAGCTAATCGATAAAATTGGGTCCAGTTCATTTATTTGCTTCCAAGATAGATGCAAGTGGATTTTTAGTCATTTATGGACAATCTTCAAATTTAAACGAGGCAGAAAATTAGCATTTTTTCAAAAATATATTCATTTATAACAAGGTCTTTAGTAATAAATATTTTATTTGAATTCAATCACCCCTAATGGCAATTTGGGAAGTCTTATTTCCTAGTAGGCTTGAGGCCTAATCAATATATTATATGCCCCAATTTTATGAGCCCATAAAACATATTGAAAGGTAGTTAACTTCGAACAATTGCATCTCCATGCAACCCTCATGATATTTTACCTCACTTCTTCCCATATGCCCTAATTTTATAAGCTCATATGGTACTAAGTGTCAATCAAGACCCATCAAACCTCCTTGTGGGTAAAGCATCAAAATGTTCCACGATTCATGGCCAATATAAAGACGAGTCCATCCCATGGGTGTCGCCATACTTAGTAGAGATCACAACTTTCCATTATAGAGACAATCCATGACTCATGGCCAATGACAAAGTAATGTAGTATCATCATGTCATCTACTTTTGATAGTAGACAAGGATTATTGGGTCCAACCGAATTTTATCCATATTGAAATCAGAATTTCAAAAAAAATAAAAATCATTTACTTGATTTTAATTCAAGTGGGGTTATTTATTTTAACCAAGACCTCATCAATTTTAATTCTAGTTTATTTAATGTATTTGCATTCAATTGATGGAAAACATATCATTTGAAAATAGTAAATAAACCTTATGCATGTATCTAATATATACCTTATCCGAATGATCATGGGCCAATTCTATGCAATCTATTTGAGCCAAAATAAATTTAGGTCAATCTAAGAGTAATAAAATAGAAATAGAAACTAATTTCTATTACATGAATATATCTCATACATGGGCCTTCTCTTAATTCTTTGTCTTGGTTATTTTTCTTGTCCACCAAAAATAAAAAGAAAAACCTCACCCTATTATATTCTCGTTTAAAAAATATAAAGCACGCATAAGGAAAGAATAAGAGACCTGCAGGCCCTATTTTAAAAACCCAAAGATAAATAAATCCAATCATATTGGTTCAAAAAGCTCCATGATCATCCCATACATGCTAATAAAAACCTGATATGACTTTATCCAAGCATGTAAATTTACCATCCCTTCAAATTGTAATTTCTCGACTTGGGATAAAATCTCAATTTCTTTTTCATAATTTTAAAATTAACATGATGAACATTTAAAAGTGTACAATTGATTAGGATTTATAAAATTATTTTCACTTTGAAATTAAAAAATTTTGTGTTTTAGGAATAAATTGGGAAATCAACATAAAAAAATGAGATTAAAAAGTTTTATTTTCTTTTATGCAGGTTTTAGAGAAAGTATCATAACTTTTGATTCCAAAATGGTTTTGGCTTAATTCTTGAAGTTATGGATTGATTAGTCATTCATCTTCAACTTCTTGCACACTTTGGATCCCATACTAACCATGTAAGGATCAAAGAAGTTGAATTACAAGTGGTTGTACAAAATATATCACCAAAAATTCGGATTAGAGTTAAGCCCAATCCTAACCATAATAATTTTGGACTGAAATTTGGATATGTTATAAACAAGAGTTTGCTGAAGACACAATTGTGAGAAAACATATCAAAATGGTCAGTAAACATGTTACAATGTGCTGCTGAAGTTGAAGGATGACTCTTGAATATGTTTTGGTAATTTGACCATATCTGCCTCATCCGGCAACCAAATTTGATAAATGACATATGCAAATATATCAAAAAAGAAAGATCTACAATGTTTATTCTTTACCTATCATTAAGATATGGCTGTATCCATCTTGAAAATTCAATTCAATCGGGTAGGTGAAAATTTAAAGGATTTGATGTAACAACTTATCAACTCTTGACAACTAGTATACCACTTGATTGTTTAACTCATTATATATTTGGCCTCTAGCATATTTCAAGTGCTATAAATAAGCCATGTATTAAGCTTGTAAGAATTAGATGGTAGAGGGGAAAAAAAGTTTTATTGCTATCTTTGTTTAGGCTAAGTTTTCTAGTAGTAATGGAAATGTATTTTCTAGTTTTTATTCTATTTTTAGTGTTTTTTACTTTCATTATGTCTTTTTAAATTTTAGTTTGCTGAGGAAAAAGAGTGAACCTCTTGATGGACGAAGATGAATGATTATAAAGGTAGAAAATATTTAAGTGTCTTATATTATTATTTTAATTTTTTTATCTAAACCCTATTTATTTTGTGGTGATTCTTAATTTATGCATCACTAATAGCACAATAAATACTTGGATTCATTTAGCTAGATGTTTGATTTTACTACACCAACCGCTAATGTAAAACCTTGATTTGTTGTAGAAAAAGGTGTGTATAAATACTTGATCCCATAAACATGTGTTGACGTTAAGAAATAATTTGTAAATAGTAAGACATTATTATGATTACCTTATTGCATGAACTATTAACAAAATATTCCCATTTGAACCTTTATTATATGGATTGCAATAGTGGCAACTAAAAAAGATAAAAATAAATAAATAATTGTTCATCTATCCAAAACTCAAAAGTGAATCTCTAATCCTTTGTAATTTTATTACTTTTATTTTTTTAAGTTATACCATACATTATTTTTTAATATATTCTAAACCACATAAAACCTATTTTTTTTAGAAATATAATCCTGAAATCTTCAAACAACTTCTGCATAGGTCTACCTCTGATTCACAATAAATTTATTACTTGACACAACCTCTACTTAGGTTTACAACTTTAAAGTTGTAGCAAGTTTTTTGGCGCAGTTATCGGGGAAGGCAAAGTAAGTTTTCAAGTTTGTAAATATTTTTCCTTTGTAAATATTGTGTTTATTTTCTTTATGCTTATATTGTTATATGGTATCGTAGAATTCTCGACACTTAGAAATAAATTTGAAAATTTATTTGGAAATTATTTTAGTCACCTCTACACATTTCCACCATGGCTAAAAATGAAAGTGTCCAAGATAAAAATGAAAATCAACAAGTGCGTACCATGCGTTATTACTTGCAACCTTCTCGAAATCCTTCTCATTCTTATTTTATTTTTCCTGTTAATGCAAATAACTTTCAATTCAAGCCAGGTATGATATCTTTATTTTCTAATTTTCATGGTTTAGACTTTAGAAGCCCTTACTTACATCTGAAAGAATTGGATGAAGTATGTGCCACTTTTGATAATCAAACTTATATAAATGAGATTGTTAAGCTCAAATTATTTTCTTTTTCTTTAAAAGATAAAACAAAAACTTGGCTTAATTCTTTAAAACCTAGGTCAATTGGCACTTGAAAAGAAATGCAAGCTAAAAAAATAATAAAACTAATGTTTTGAAAAGACAAATTGAAAACTTCTCTCCAAATTCTAATGAAACTTTCTTTCAATATTGGGAAAGAATTAAAGATTTGTTGAATTCAGGCCCACATCATAGTTTTGAAAAATGGTGCTTAACTAGTTTCTTTTATAAAGGTTTAACTCCTGAAATAAAATAATTTGCTAAAACAATATGTAATGGTGAGTTTTTTTATAAAGAACCTAATGAAGCCTTAGAATATCTATACTATTTGACAGAAAACTCTCAATCATGGCATAGTGTTAATTCTTTCGAAAGTTCTATTAGATCTAATCTTGCTAATAGTAATAAATGAAAATATTACCTTAGTCAAGAAGATAATCTAAATGCTAGGATCCAGTTTAATAAGAAAATTTGAAGCCATGGAACTTAAAAACGTAAAGAAAATCAAATATGTGCAAGAAGAAAAAGTTTGTAGAAATTGTGAACTTATGGGACATTCCACCAATGTGTTTAAACATTCTAGTACAAGAAAATTTTATGAACACATTTAAAAAGTCTTTTCATTCTCTATATTTCGAAACTTACAATCTACAATGAAGAAATCATCCTAACTTTAGTTGATGAGATGATAACCGTGCTCAACCGCTACATTCACAAAAGCTACCAAACTTTCCTTCTTATCCAGCTCCACATACAAAATCCCTTGAGCAGACTTTGCAAGCATTTATGCATGAACAAACAAACACCAATAATCAAACTTCACAGGCCATTAATGAGATCAAAAGCACACTTTCAACATTAACCACCTCTTTGCGCATTCAAGAAAAAGATAAGTTTCCTGCTCAACCTTAACCTAATCCTTCCACTTAGTGTCATTTTTCTTCATCAGGTGAAAATTCAATGAAGGTGAGTTTGAAAATGATGAAAAAGAAAAATACTCGCCTCTAGCTCATTTTCCTAAAAGATTGCAATCAACTCAGAAATTGAACTCAGATTCTGAAATCTTTGAACTTTTTCAACAAGTCAAGATTAATATTCTTTTATTAGATGCAATCAAATAAGTTCCTTTTTATGCAATTTTTTTTGAAATATTTGTGTACAATCAAAAGAAAATATCATATACAAAAGAAAAGATATTTTTAACTTAAAGTGTTAGTTCAATCATTGAACAATTTACCATTTCATGTACCATAGACAACACTAAAATAGAGAGTGCTTTGCTTGATTTTGGTACTACTATAAATCTTCTACCTTTCTCAATATATGAATAGTTAGGTTTGGAAGAACTTAAAACAACTTTTGTTATACTCCAACTAGCTAACCATTCGATTAAAGTTCCAAAGGGAGTAGTAGATGATATATTGGTACAAATTGATAAGTTTTACTTTCTAGTAGATTTCATTATTTTGGATACAGAGTTTGTTGCACATACACATGCTTCTATAATTTTGGGTCATCATTTTCTTGCAACTTCAAATACTTTGATTAATTATAGGAATGGTATTTTGAAGTTATCTTTTAGAAATATGACTTTGGAACTAAATGTGTTTAATGTTTGTAAGCAACTTGCAAAAGATGTCGAAGTACATAAAGTGGATTCAATCGACGAACTTGTTCATGAATTTTTTACTACCACTAACTCTTTACATCATTTGGAGACTTGTTTTGAAAGTGAAAGTATTTGTAAAAGGACACACTCTAATACTCTTTTTGAAATTTTGTAGGTACAAGAAAAATATTTTTGGAAGCCAAGGTTTGAAGAACTTTCATCATGAATAGTACATTGTATTCCATCAAGTATTAAAACTCCGGTGATTGATTTGAAACCTTTGCCATTTGATTTGAAATACTCTTTCTTGGGTGAGAATGAGACTTTTCTAGTAATAATATCTTCCAAACTTGATGCATTCCAAGAAGGTAAATTGATCGAAGCTCTGAATATACATAAGAATGCTTTAGGATGGACCATTACTGACATTAAAGGTATTATTCCTTTAATTTTCACACATAACATCTGTCTAGAGGAAAATGCTAAACTTTCTAAAGAGATATATAATGAAGGCTAAATCATAATATGAAAGAAGTAGTGAGAAATGAAGTTATTAAACTCTTAGATACTGGAATCATTTATCTTATTTTAGACAACAAATGCGTAAGCTCTACACAAATTATACCTAAGAAATTTGGAGTTATTGTAATCAAGAATGAGAATGATGAATTAATTCCAACTAGAACTATTACTGGTTGGCAAATATGTATTAACTATAGGAAACTCAACTCAATTACTAGAAAATATCATTTTCCACTACCCTTCATCGATCAAATCTTAGAAAAAGTTGCGAGACATGAATTTTACTACTTCTTAGATAGATATTCTGGGTATAACCAAATTGCAATTGTAGTTGTAGATTAAGACAAAATAACTTTTACATGTCCTTTTGGTACTTTTGTATATCGAAGGATGCTTTTTAGATTATGTAATGCACCACCAACATTCCAATGATGCATGCTTAGTATTTTTAATGGCATGGTTGAATGTTTTCTTGAAGTCTTTATGGATGATTTTTCTATTTTTGGTAATTCATTTAACGATTGCTTATCTAATTTAGAAAAAGATTTTGATTAAGTATGAAGAAAAGAACATTGTACTAAATTGGGAGAAATGTCATTTCATGGTAACAACTAGTATAGTTTTTGGACATATTATTTTGTCAAAAGGTATTGAAGTAGATAAATATAAAATTGAGTTAATTGTCAAATTGTCAATACCAACTTCTGTGAAGGAGGTAAGGTCATTTTTACGACATGCTAGTTTTTACAGAAGATTTATAAAAGGTTTAGTATAATATCTAAACCTTTGTGTAATCTTCTAACAAAAGATACTATATTTGAATGGATTAAAAATTATGAAAATACTTTTATTAAACTTAAAAGCATGCTTACATCTGCTCCAATCATGTAGTCTCCAAATTAGACTTTACCTTTTGAAATAATGTGTGATGCCAGTGACTATACTGTTTGAGCCGTCTTAGGACAAAGACGAGATAAGAATCATAAGTTATTTACTATAGAATTAAAACTTTAAATAGTGCTCAATTAAATTATTTAGCAATTGAAAAATAATTACTTGATATAGTTTTTGCATTGGACAAATTTAGATCTTATCTTTTTGGCTCACGAGTTATTATTTTTAGTGATCATGCAATTTTGAAATATCTTTTGTCAAAAAAAGATGCCAAACCTAAGCTGATTAGGTGGATTCTCTTACTCTAGGAATTCAACATTATGATTCGAGATAAGAAAGGAGTAGAGAATGTGGTGGTTGATCATTTGTCGAGATTTATTTATGATGACTCATTTCAAACCGCACCCATTAATGACACTTTCTCTGATGAACAACTATTTAATATTTCTATTTTACCTTGGTTTGCTGACATTGTTAATTTTCTTATAACAGAAAAGATGCCATCGCATTGGTACTCCTAAGATAAAAAAAAAGTTTTTGACTGAGGCCAAGCCTCACACTACTCACTTGGCCAATATGACTCATACATTACATGCTACTTATATGCTAATTTGCATTAACATTTACATGGTATCTTATATAGCATTCTTGATCATTAGAACACTAATGCTATCTTATAATATTAGTGGTTGAGATCTTATAACCTAATTAAGTAATTCTACATTTAGATAAGGAAAAGAATAGATTGGTCAACATATTAGATATTCATAGATTATATGTTATAATTTTGGAAGTGTTAAAGATGTTACTAGTAAGCTTATATGATTTGATTCAATTACATCAAGGTGTTTTAAAAGTATGCATCCATAAATTAACATACTTGGGATATTGTACATGATATAATGTGATTTAAGTGTCATATTACATGGTCCATATGTGCATATGATTTTAAAAATGTTGAAATTTGAGTCTTTAAAGCTTTATATATGTATAATAAATTGATTAAAACCTATATATTTCACCATATAAGTGTTTATATATTAGTGTAGGTGATGTATGTAAGTTTGGAGAGATTACAAATTGAAATATGGTTTGATGTTTGATAGAACTTGTAATTTTTATGTTGTAATAAGGGGGCTGATTTTGCTGAGGTAAATTAACAATTTTTGGCAATTCTATAATATGGTTACATTTCTCTACATGTTATTTAAGTGTGTTAAAAATTTGGGAGTTATTGGATATGATTAAGGATGTCAAAATTATCATGTAAGCAAATTGGACAGCAAGAAAGTATGAAAATGTAAATCTGTCCCATTTGATAATTTAGCATGTTTCAACCTAAAATTTTGTTATTAAGTTCTAACAATTAGGTACATGCTATTAGAGTTATAATACTTCAATTACATGATGTTTACAAGTATCTAAGATGAGAAATTGAGGTATTTGAGAGACTATATTGGGTTCTAGTTTGTAAAAGCTTGATTATTACCTAGATAGTTTGGTGTTTAAGGTTTTAGTATTTTCAACTTTCCAAATTAGGAATGGTGCTTGGTGTTGGGTAATGTTACAGGCTATTTTTCATCTAAGATTGGTGAGGAAAACTAAATAAATCTACACTAAGTCACCAACCAAGTGAAAGGTATGTAAAGATCCATTTGCAACTACAATACATGAACATAGTACGTCTTGAAGTATTTATACCTAATGTGTTAATGATATTTAAATTAATTGGATGACAAATATATTATGTACATTAAGAGGCTTATGATTCTTGAAATATGTTGAGAGCAAGATCACTTACATTTCATATTGAATATACCATTTATGAGCATTTGCATGTGCATGCATGGCATACTGGTATAATTGAGGTTCATGCATGAACAATATGATTTAATAAATGATTTTCATATATAAAGATGTTTATTGGCCACTACTAGTGCACCGAGGCATGTGAGGTGTGCTTATGAGATATTTTAGGTACTATAAGTGGGATACTTCTTGGTAGATCACAAGGGAAGACAGGGGATGGACCTTTGGTGTTCATAAGAGAATTGTACACTTGACTGTACCTTTGTTATGATTGATGCTGTGGGTAGGATACTTCTTAGGTGATCACAGGAGAAGACAGAGGGTATAACTATGGGGGTCACGAGAGGATGGTCCACTCAACTATATCAATCTGTTATTGGCCATTTGATTATTGATATTATGTAGAGATCTTTTGGGTGCATAGTAGGTGGACCAAGGGCTTAATAAAATAATGATATTTTGAATAAAAACTCTTTGATTTATGAGTACTCAAATATGACACAGTTCTAGTATCATATCTTATAAACGAGTTGCATGAGATTTTATATCATACTCTTGGTAGGCATGATTTTTACTTATTGAGTGTTAGCTCATATACTTCATGCACTATAGGTGAGCATGGTAAGACTGAGACCTCTGGTCAGTAGGCTGGTAGTGGAGCACCTACAGGCTTTCAAAGATCAATATACATGGATGACGACCTGTTGGACTATTTTGTGGGTTGTGCTTTTGATTTCATAGTCTATTGTATTATATCAGGGGTTTTATCCTATATATCACTTTCAAAACTCCATTATAAATGAGTTTAAGTTTGTGATGATTTTGATAGACCTTGCTATTGTTCAAGTAACTATTTATGTATATACAGTGTTACAGGATGTGAAAGGACTTTACTTTTATTAGTGTTTTATCAAACTAACTAGCTGGAAAAAATATTATACACACGCATACATTCACAAACTATGTTGCACAATTGTTTCTATATATGTATACATATTTTTGGGAGGTTTTGACACATAACTATTCAAATATTGTCCTGATCAAATCATTCAAAGATGTGTGTCTAACAATGAGATAGGTAATATTGTTAAATTTTGTCATTCAGAAGCATGTGGTAGTTACCTTTTGGCAAAGAAAATAACTGCAAAGATTTTGCAATGTGGATTTTATTGGTCAAATCTTTTCAAAGACACTTACAGTTTTTGAAAAAATTGTGAAAATTGTCAAAAGATAGGATCTATTTCAAAGCAAAACATGATGACCCTACACCCTATCTTAGTGATTGAAATCTTTGCATGCTGGTGTATTGACTTCAAGGGATCATTTCCATTATCATTTGAGTTTATTTACATATTGGTCGTCAAAGATTATGTCTCAAAATGGATCGAGGTAATTCCCTGTCGAACAATGATCCCAAAATAGTGATAAATTTTTTGAAAGAAAATATTTTAAATCGATTTAAAATTTCTTGATCCATTATTAGTGATTGAGGAAAAACATCCTGTTTATAAAGTTTTGGAACTTCAATTAAGAAATATGGAATCAAAAATAAAGTTGCAATCCCTTTATCATCCTCAAAGAAATGGATAAGTTGAACTCGCAAATAGGGAGATAAAATAAATTTTGGAAAAGACAGTTGAGATCAAGATAGTGTGGTCCTTTTGTTGTAAAAGAGGTATATCCTTATGGGGCGATTGACAATCGTTTCTAGAAAATTAATTTTCACAGGAGGAATTCTTTTTCTTTCTAACCTTTGTTATGATTAGTGTGTGTGTGTGTATACTTATTTTCTCTAACTTTATTTATTTTGTAGGCTTTCCTTCTTTTATTTTTTTTCCTTTTCCCAGTTAAGTAGTGATAAGGGTACTCCGTGACTATTAAAGTCAGAATTATAAGTTTCCCAAACAACTTTAATCTCTATACAAAGTTCTTCTCTTTTTCGTATTTTTTTTATTTTTTTAAAAATGGATGACATTTTTCTAACTTTGAAGAAGAAATTTCTTTTTCTTCCTAAAAATATAATTTTAAAAATTTATAAAACCAGGATTGAAAGATTAAGGATGCTTATGCACAAGGGCATCACATGGGACATATGATGGATAATTGAAGAAAAGGTAGTGGGTGAGTTTTCATACGAGTCTTTAAACTTGCTTACTAGATACATGTCTGGTTTTAATAAAAATACATATTAAAAAAAAGGGTGAAAAAATACAAGTTTGTCACAAATGTTCTCGATGGACTTGCAACATAAAGTGTTCTTCCTTAGGAATGGTTTATAAAAATCGAGAAGATAAAATTCAATTTCATTATGGATGGACTGAGTAAGAGTCTTTAGATGACATTATATTGACTCTTGAGAGGTATTCATATAGATTAGTATATCATGCAATTCTTGATTTATGGAATCACTTTCAGGATGAAAATTGGATGGGAAGTATATCCTCAACCATATTGGGCATTTAAGCTATTACTGGATGTAAAATCAAAGGAAGATGCAATTCACAATCACAAATATATGTACATTCACAAGTAAGAAGATAATTTTTAAATTTTGTGTGTCCTTTCTGACCAAAGAAGATGATGTGCAATAAATGGATTCCCCGTACACACCTTAATAAATAGCACCGTACTTGCTTCATTTTTGCACAACTCATTTTTAGAAAAAAAAATAGAAGTCTCATATATTTACGTCTTTTGTGGATCCAATCCAAGAAAAAAATGGTGAGTTTATAGGGGCAGGCAATAACCTTGGTAGAATTTTAGCAAAAAGAAAAATTTATTTAGTATATGGAGGAGACAGTCTAGGGTTAATGGTGAGTGTTGCTACTTCTGCTCATGTAGGAGTCAAAATTTTAGAAGTTATCCCAAAATATTTAATAGTACAAAACATCACAGGTATGACCATCGAAGATGAGCTAAAAGTATCACATATTTAGGACAGAATGCCAAATACATTAAATAATGTGGATACATTCATCACTCTACCTGCTGGTTTTGGTACACCGGAGGAATTATTCCAAGCTATCTCTTAGGCACAACTCAACATTCACCAGAAACCTGTAGGTACTCTTAATGTTAATGATTTCTATGATGATTTGTTATCTTTTGTAGATTATGCTATGAAAAAAGGTTTTATTTCACCACTATGACACGAATCCTCATTTCTGCTCCAACATCTGACCAATTGATAGATCAACTTCTAGCATATGTGCCAAAACCTGATCTAGCTTTGACCTGTATAGATTGGTCTAACATGAATACTGGTCGAAAGAGCAAAATGAATTTGACTTTCAGCCCATGAAATTTATCCATAATAGTTTCAACTAATAGTGTGTTTTGTGTTATTTTAGCATTATTTTTTTCAATAAGCCATATTTTAGGTGATAACTTTTAAACTCTACTTCTTATATATTTTCAACATTGGGGACAATGTTTCGATTAGGTTGGGGAAGGGGATAGTTGATATCATGTCTTGTTGATTCAATATGTGTTTTTCTAGTTCTTTTTTAAAAATAAAAAACTAGAAAAATATAAATGTATTTTCTTTTGGGTCCGTTGAAACCATGAGTAAGGGTGGCCAACGTAAAGGGTAATCTTTTGACACTATTGAGATGTATCCCCCCGCTTTTTTTTTTTTGCATAATATGGCAGGTTTGTAAAGTTTTTAACTGAAATTTTGTGAATTATCAAAATATAATTGCAATCCTCTTTTTGTTAGAGTCTTGTGCACATCCTAAGCCTTGTAGAAAGATTAGTTGCGATACATATAACTAAAAATTCCTACAATATTAAATTCTTTACTTTTTAATATTCACACATCTTTTGTGAATAAGTGGAGAGTTTGAGAAAACAAGCATTTTGAAATTTAATTGATCATTTGAATTGGTTTTGTTACAATTTGAGATGATTAATTATGTCTAGCTTGCATGTGGAGAAATGAATTAGGTAAACATATGTAGTTATCTATTTCTATTGAAATATTTCGCTTTGTAGCTAGTGATGTGAACATAATTATAAAATCTTGTTTTGATCTTCTGTTATCATGCGCATCGTGTTTCCAACAAAAAAATAATATATATATATATATATATAAAATAAAAAAAATTCACCATTTCATTTTCAAGTTAACAAATGAAATTTTGAGGTACATTTTTGTAAGATAGACTAGGTATTTCAAATTTTGTGACTACCTATCTTATGCTCAATTTTAGTTTGAATGCTTGTCCTAAATCATTTAAGCCAAATATTTCCCTGAGTATTTTAACTGTTTTCCAACTCCACGAGTGAACACCTTACCAACTTAAATGACAAACACTTACCTGTGAGGATATGGAGTTGAGGTTTTTTCATGATTGATTTTCAAGTTATATATATCTTAGTTTGTGGAATAAAAGGTTGGCTTAGCTTCACATATGCACAACATCCTTTGGAAGTTTAAAAAAAAAAATATCGATAGCATATGTGAATTCTGACAAATGATTATTTGTGATTGTTAAATTATTTTACAAGTTTTTTTTGAATTTTGATCATCATGCCATGTTATTTTTTATTTGTATTTCATTTTATTGTGGTATAATTATTAGGGACTGGTAATAAGCTTGTTGGAGGGGTGATGAGCATTTAAAAGTGTATAATTGATTAGGATTTATAAAATTATTTTTACTTTGAAATTGTTATTAGAACTCTCAATTAAATCATTTTTTGTGTTTTAGGAATTAAGTTGGAAATCAACATAAAAAAATGAGATTTAAAAGTTTTATCTTCTTTTGGGCAGGTTTGGAGAAACTGGCGAAACTTTTGATTCCGAAATGGTTTTGAGTTAATTCTTGAAGCTATGGATTGATAAGTCATTTATCTACAAGTTCATGTAAATTTTGGATCCCATACTAAATGTGTAAGGATCAAATAAGTTAGATTACAAGTGGTTCTAAAAAATAAATCACTAAAAATTTAGATTATAGTTAAGCCTAATTCTGACATATTTTATTAATTAGGTCATATCTTTTAAATAAAAAATAATTTTAAGCTGAAATTTAGATATGTTATAAAAAGAGGTAAATAAACAAGTTTTATGAAGACATGGTGGTGATAAAATATGTAAAAATGGTTAGTAAACATTCTATAATGCTTTACTAATGTTGAAATATGGCTTTTGAATATGATTCGCTAATTTGACCATATCTCCCTCATCTAGCAGCTAAATTTGACAAATGACATATGAAACTATATTAGTAACGAAAAATTTACAACTTTTATTCTTTACCTATTGTCAAAATTAGGTTGTATCGGGCCTGAATATTTAATAAAATCGAGTAGGTGAAAATTTAGAGAATTTGGTGTAACAACTTACTGACTCTTGACAATTAGCATACCACTTGATTGTTTAACTCCTACATTATATGTTTGGCCTATATCATACTCCAAGAACTATAAATAAGCCATATTTAAGCTTATAAAAGTAGGGGGTAGAGGGGAGATGAAAGTTTTATTGTTATCTTTCTTTAGGCTAAGTTTCTAGTAGTAATATATATGTATTCTCTAGTTTCTCTTCAATCTTCAGTCTTTCCTACTTTCATTATATCTTTTTAAATTTCATTTGCAGAGGAAAAAGGGTAAACCTCTAGATGGAGGAAGAGGAATGTTTATAAAGATAGAAGATGTTTAAGTGTGTTGTATTATTATTTTAATTTTTGATCTAAACCCTATTTGTATTATGGTGGTTCGTGATTTATGTATCACTAATCACACAATAAATATTTTGATTTGTTTAGCTAGACGTTTGTTTTTATTGCATCAACCGCTAATATGAAACCTTGATTTATTTTAGATAAAGGTGTGCATAAATACTTGATCCCATAAACAAGTGTTGGCATTAAGAGGTAATTTACAAATAGTAAGACAATATTATGATTACCTTATTGTATGAGTTATTTGATAATATCTTCTATTGGAACCTTCATTATGTATGAATTCTAATAGTGGCAACTAAAAGAGATAAAAATAAATAAATAATCATTCATATATCCAAAACTCAAGAACGGATTCCTATTCCTCAATACTTTTATTACTTTGGTTTTTTTTAGTTATAACATACATTATTTTTTTTAATATTCTAAACCACACAAAGCCCATTTTTTTAGAATTATAATCTAAAATCTTCAAACAACTTTTATGTGGATCGACCTAGGACTCATAGAAAATTTATTACTTGACACAGCCTGCACTTGGGTTTGCAACTTTAAAGTTGTAGCATAGCACTTTAATTAAAAAATGAAAAATTGAATTTTGCAATTCAACATGACAAGGATGTTCGACACCCACACGCAACACGCTACCAACGCATACACGTATAGTGCGTTGCTGCACGTTATCGTGCCATGTATTTTCCCTCTTCTGATTGAATGAATTTAATCATACATGTTCTGTTTAACAATTAAATTAATTGCAAAATTATTTTATCCCAATAAAAAATATAATAAATCAATTAGAATTTAACAATTAAATTTTTAGGCATAAATCGAATCTGATTGAAGTGCAAACTGTGGCTCTTGTAATATACGAGTCTCACACTACTCACTTGGTCAATATGATTCATGCATTACATGTTATTCATATGTGCTTGCATTGAAACTAATATGGCACGATTCATTTTACCTTATAATCACATTTGATCCTTAAATTTTAAGAAAATCTCATATGTTGTTAGTTATCGATCATCATAATATAAGTAATCAACACTAAATTGAAATAAGAAGAAAATGAGGTCAATATTGGATATAGATGGGATATATATGTTATAATTTTAGAAGTGTTAAAGTTGTTACTACTACAACTTTAAGGTTGCAAACCCAAGTGTAGGTTGTATTAAGTAATAAATTTCTCGTGAGTTCGAGGTCAATCCACAGGGAAGTTGTTTGAAGAATTCAAGTTTATATTTCTAAAAAGAATATATGAACAATTAATGTATGATGTAACTAAAGAAAAATTGAAGTAATAAAAGTACTGAGGATTAGGGATCCACTCTTGAGTTTTGGATAGAGAAATGATTATTTATTCTTTTGACATCTATTAATTGCCACAATTGGAATCCATATATAATGAAGGTTCTAATAGAAAGATATTATCAAATAGCTCATGCAATAAGGTAATCATGATATTGTCTTATTATTGCAAATTATCTCTTAACGCCAACACTTATTCATGGGATCAAGTATTTATGCACACCTTCGTCAACAATAAATCAAGGTTTCACATTAGCAGTCAATGGGGTAAAACCATAAAATAAGTTACATGAACCCAAATATTTGTTGTGCCATTGGAGATACATAAATCAAAAATCACCACAAAATAAGTAGGGTTTAGATCAAAAATAAAAATAATAATATAATATACTTAAACATTTTCTACCCTTATAACCATTCCTCTTCCTCCATCAAGAGGTTCACCCTTTTTTCTCAGCAAAATGAAGTTTAGAAAGCCAAGTCATGTCCAAGAGCCATCCTTTAATAGCAGCAGTATCTTTCAGCCTATATTTTTACCATTTTGACATATTTTCTCACCATATTGTCTTCAGAAAACTTGTTTATTTACCTCTTTTGTATAACATATCCGAATTTGAGCCCAAAATAAATTTAGGCTCAAGAGATATAACCCAATTGGTAAAATAAGTCAATATTGGGCTGAACTCTGATCCGAATTTTGGTGATCCATTTTGTACAATTACTTGGATGAATTTTCTGCTATAATCAAGATTTAATTAGGCTAAACTTCCAATAGAAACATTGTACCTCTATCTGTGGTTTTCAAATGAAACAAGTTTCAGGTCCATAGGGCTTTTTATCATGATGTTATACTCAAATTACAAATACTGCACAAGTCTAAAAACATGCTTCCATTTATTCCCTAACACAAAATATTAATAAAACAATAATATTAACAAGAATAAAGAAAGAAAAGTATAAATGATTTGATACAAAAATATGTCAAAATATGCACTTATCTTGTCCTCGAGCAAACCTAAAACAAACCTAAGCTAATCCACTTTCGTAGGAAATCACGATTGCATTTTGCATATGCAACAAGCCTTTAAACCCCTAGGTGGCCCATAGAGGACGAATTATAGTCTCTTGAAGGTTTCCAACAGTGATACCCACAAACACCTTGAGTAACTATCTTCCAGCTATTATTCTCATGAAGTAACAAAGTAATATGGAAATAAAATCAAATAAGTATTGAGTTTAACTCTTAGTCATTCAAAAGTCAATACATTTCTACAATATGCATACTCAAGTGTGTGTGTGGATAGTTAATGTCAACAGTGACAAAACTATGCATGCGTCAAATAAGTAAATTCTCATAAAACCTTACAAAAACCATCACCCAATCTCTAAAAGAAAAGTTAAACATCATAGGCTCTTCCTTTAGTGTAAATCTCCACTACACTGAAGGCACCACACGAAATCAAAAGGTCTTCGACAAAGGTTGTAATGGGGCCAAAGGGTAGTGATGCAGCTAAGAAATAAAAGGATAAGATGCAACAAAGGTTCTAAAAATTTCATGGAATTAGAGACATAGAGTTTATCAATGAAGAATTCTCAAACTCCACAAATTTGAACATTGGGGTCTATTGTTAGTGAATTAGACCATTCTTATTCATCTTGTAACATCTCATTTTCAGTTGCAACTCGTACCACTTTGCAATTTTTTCTTTCTTTCTATTTTTTTTTATTTTTTAAAGAGAAACTCCCCCACATTATCTTTTATTCCAACCTAAATTTCTTTTGTAAGTTCAAGCTGTCAATTGAATGTCTCTTAAACTCCAATCATTTTTAGAAAAAGGGCTGGATAATAATGTGTTTAGGCTAGGTAAAAAAATATGGTTACAAAAAAAAAGTTTATTTATTGAAAGACTCAAAGTGGTTTACTAGGGGGATGTTCTCTTGAAACATCTGATTTGGCAATGGTGCTAGAAAGCCTAATGCCTTAATCATCTTTCTAGTGGTGCATTATCAGTCGTTCGCCTCGACAGACTAAAAGTAAAAGTTCTAATACTCAACCCCTACATGTTGAAGATCCAAGTGATGATTAGAGCAAGGGCATAAAAACTTTCTATTTTGACATGATTGTCTTTAACATACTATTTGTGTAAAAAAAATTGAGTATAATTATCGCAAAAATATATTAACCAAATAACAACATCAAAGTCCAAAACAACACCCATCATCAATCAAACCACATTATTCATGCTTAATTTTAATCATTGAAGTTGGAAGAACCTCTACGACTCAAAAAAATTAAAAACAATTGGTAATTCCCAAACTTGCCATGTTATGCAAAAAATAGGGATGCGTCTCAAGAGTGTTACAATTAGCCTTTACTCCGCCACCATTTTTCATGATTTCAACGGACCCATCAGAAAACACGCTTGAATTTTTTTTTAACTAGAAAAACACACATTGAATACACAAGTCATGATATCAACTATCCTACTTAATTGAGACATTGTCCCCAATGTCAAAAATAGATTGGAAAGTAGAGTTTGAAAGATATCACTTGAAGTGTGGCTAAAAAAAATAAAGGTGAAACAACAAACAAAAAAACACATACTATTAGATGAAACCATTAACAATAAGTATCACAGACTGAGAGTCAAATGCAATTTATGTGTTCGACCATTGTACCTGTTGGACCAATCCACATTGGCCAAGGGTGGATCAGGTTCTGGCACATATGCTAGAAGTTGATCAATCAGTTGGTCAGGTGTTGGAGTAAAAATGAGGATTCTTCTCGCAGACGGTGAAATAAAATCTTTTTTCATAGCATGATCTACAAAAGATAACAAACCATCATAAAAACCATTAATATTAAGAATACCTATAGGTTTTTGGTGAATGTTGAGTTGTACACAAGAGACAACTTGGAATAATTCATCTAGTGTACCAAAACCACTAGGTAGAATGATGAATGCATTCGCATTGTTTAACATGTTAGGCATTCTGTCCTGAATATGTGATACTTTTAGCTCATCTCCAACGGTCATACCTGTTATATTCTGTACTGTTAAAGATTTTGGGATAACTTCCGAAACTTTGACACCTCTACATAAGCAGAAATAGCAACACTCCCCATTAACCCCAAACTGCCTCCCCCATATACTAAATGAATTTTTCTCTCTGCTAAAGTTCTACTAAGGTTATTGCTACCCCTATAAACTCACCATTTTTTCCAAGATTGGATCCATAAAAAACACAAATGCAATTAAATTTGTGAGTTGAAGAAACTTCCATTTTTTAATTTTTTAATTTTTTTTTTTTGAAAATAAGTTGTGCAAAATAGAGTGAGTACAGTGATATTTATTGAGATGTGAACAGGGAATGCATTTATTGCATGTCTTTTTCTTTTGTCAAAAAGGTTGAAAATATGGACACACAAAATTTAAAAATTACCTACTTACACGTGAATGTACATGTAGTTGTGATTGTGGCTCACATCTTCCTCTGGTTTTATGTTAATTAACGGCATAAACGCCCTCTATGGGTCGAGGATATACTTCCCATCCAGTTTTCTTATAAACTGGCAAATAGGGTCTTTTAATGTCAAATTCCCAATACTATAAAGCTCATATTCATTTCAAAAATGATCCATAAATCAAGAATTGCACATTGTACCAATTCACATGAATGCATCTCAAGAGTCAATATAATGTCATCTAAAGACTCCTTACTCAGTCCATCCATAATGAATTTAAGTTTATCTTCTCAATTTTTAGAGACCATTCCTAAAGAACGACACTTTTTATTGCAAGTCCATCTAGCACAATTGTGACAAACTTTCATTTTTTTCGCCCTTCGTTTTTTTGAATATATGTTTTTATCAAAACTAGGCATGTATCTAGTAAGCAAATCTGAAAACTCATGTGAAAACTCACCTACTCTTACCTTTGCTTCAATTATCCATCTTATGTCCTCCGGGATGTCCTTGTGCATAAGCATTCTCAATCTTTCAATCCTGATTTTATAAATTTTCAAAATTGCATTTTTAGGAAGAAAAGAAAATCGCTTCTTGAAAGTTAGAAAAATGTTACCCATTTTGAAAAGAACAAGAAAAGAGAATGAGAAAAGTAGAGAAAATTTGTACAAAGATTTCAGTTGTTTGGGAAACTGACAAGTCTGACTTTAATAGCCACGGAGTACCGTTATCCGCTATTTAATCGGGAAAAAAAATAAAAGAGAAAAAAAACTTTCAAAACAAATAAAGTCAGAGAAAATGAGCATATACAACACTAATCATAACAAGGGTTAGAAAGAAAAAGAATTTCTTCTTGTGAAAATTGATTTTCTAGAAATGGTTTAACTCTTTGTCCATTTATTTTGAATATGTTACCATTTCTAGGATTCTCAATGTCAATCGCCCCATAAAGATATACTTTTTTTACAACAAAATGATCACTCCACCTTGATCTCAAATTTCCAAAAAACAAATGCAATCGAGAATTATAAAGCAAAACCTTTTGACCAACCTCAAATATTTTTCTTGAAATTTTATTATCATGAAAATATTTGATTCTTGCTTTATAAATTTTAGAATTCTCATATGCATCATTTCTCAGTTCTTGAAGTTCATTGATTTGCAATTTGCGCAATTTTGAAGTTTCATCAAGGTTAAAGTTAAACATTTTGATTGCCCAATAAGCTTTATATTCAAGTTCAACAGGTAAATGACAAGGTTTTCCATAAACTATCATATAAGGAGACATGCCTAATGATGTTTTGAAAGCAGTTCTCTATATGTCCAAAGTGTATCGGTAAGTCTAAGAGACCAATCTTTACGGTTTAAGTTAACTATTTTCTCCAAAATTTATTTCATCTCCCTATTTGCAAGTTCAACTTTTTGTCTGAGGGTGATAAGGGGTTGCAACTTTATGTATGATTCCATATTTCCTCATTCAAGTTCCAAAAACTTTGTTACAAAAATATTTTCCCCCATCAGTGATAATAGATCTAGGAATTCCAAATCGCCTTAAAATATTTTCTTTCAAAAATTTTATCACTATTTTGTGATCATTGTTTCGACAAGGAATTGCCTCGATCCATTTTGAAACATAATCTATGGCAACCAATATGTAAAGAAAATTAAAATATAATGGAAATGACCCCATAAAATCAATACCCCAATACTCAAAGATTTCAATCACTAGGATAGGGTGTAGGGGCATCATATTTTTCTTTGAAAGGGACCCTAACTTTTGGCAATTTTCACAACTTTTGCAGACTTAATACAATCCACATTGCAAGATTTTTGCAGTAGTTTTCTTTACAGAAAAATGACCACCACATGCTTCTGAATGGCAAAATTTGACAATATTACCTATCTCATTGTCAAGCACACATCTTCGAAAGATTTGATCCGGATAATATTTGAATAGGTATGGATCATCCCAATAAAAGTTTTTAACCTCAGTCAAAAACTTTTTTTTGTCTTGAGAGTTCCAATGCGGTGGCATCTTCGTTGTCACAAGAAAATTAACAATGTCAGCAAACCAAGGTAAAATAGAAACATTAAATAGTTGTTCATCATGGAAAGTGTAATTAATAGGTGTGGTTTGAAATGAGTAATAATAAACAAGTCTCGACAAATGATCAGCCACTATATTCTCTATTCCCCTTTTATCTTGAATAGTAATATTAAATTCCTAGAGTAAGAGAATCTACCTAATCAGCCTTGGTTTAACATCTTTTTTTGACAAAAGATCTTTCAAAGCTGCATGATCACTTAAAACAACAACTGGTGAGCCAACAAGATAAGATCAAAATTTGTTCAATGCAAAAACTACAACAAGTAATTCTTTTTTAGTTGTTGTATAATTCAATTGAGCACCATTTAAAGTTTTACTTGCATAGTAAATAACATATAGTTTCTTATCTTTTCTTTATCCCAAGACAGCTCCAACAACATAATCACTAGCATCACACATTATTTCAAAAGGTAAAGTCCAATTGGAGGCTGCATGATTGGAGCAGATGTAAGCATGCTTTTAAGCTTAACAAAAGAATTTTCATAATTTTCAGTCCATTCAAAAATAGTGTCTTTTGTTAGAAGATTACAGAAAGGTTTAGATATTATACTAAAATCTTTGATAAATCTTCTATGAGAAACAGCATGTCCTAAAAATGATCTAACCTCCTTCACAGTCTTTGGTGTTGACAATTGATAATTAACTCAATTTTAGATTTGTCAACCTCAATACATTCTGATAAATAATATGTCCAAGAACAATCCAGTTGTTATCATGAAATGACATTTCTCTAAATTGAGCACAAGATTCTTTTATTCACACCTGATTAAAACTTTTCTAAATTAGATAAGCAATTATCAAATGAATTACCAAAATATAGAAAAACCATCCATGAAGACTTCAAGAAAATGTTCAATCATGTCACTAAAAATACTAAGCATGCATCGTTGGAATGTAGCTGGTGTATTACATAATCTAAAAGGCATCCTTCGATATGTAAAAGTACCAAAAGGACATGTAAAAGTTATTTTCTCTTGATCTTCAAGTGCAATTGCAATTTGATTATACCTTGAATATCCATCTAAAAAGCAATAAAATTCGTGTCCCGCAACTCTTTCTAAAATTTGATCCATGAAAGGTAATGGAAAATGATCTTTTCTAGTAACTGAGTTGAGTTTCCTATAGTCAATGCACATTCACCAACTAGTAACAGTCCTAGTTGGAAATAATTCATCATTCTCATTCTTGACTATAGTAACTCCATATTCTAATATACAATTTGAGTAGGACTTACCCATTTGCTGTCAGAAATAGGATAAATGATTCCATTATCAAAGAGTTTAATGACTTCATTTCTCACTACTTCCTTCATATTAGGATTTAACCTTCATTGCATTTCTTTAGAAGGTTTAGCATTTTCCTCTAGATAGATGTTATGTGTGCAAATAAAAGGATTAATACCTTTAATATCAGCAATGGTCTATCCTAAAGCATTCTTATGCATTTTCAGAGTTTCAATCAACTTACCTTCTTGAGATGCATCGAGTTTGGAAGAAATTATTACTGGAAAAGTCTCAATCTCACCTAAGAAAGAGTATTTCAAATTAACTGGCAAAGGTTTCAAATCAACACGGGAGCTTTAATATTTGATGGAATAGATTTTACTATTGATGATGAAAGTTCTTCGAACCTTGGCTTCCAAAAATATTTTTCTTGTACCTTCAAAAATTCAGAGATAGTATTAGTGTGTGCCTTTTTATAAATACTTTCACTTTTGAAACTAGTCTCCAAAGAATCTGAAGAGTTAGTGGTAGTAAAGTATTCATGAACAAGTTCCTCAATTGAATCCACTTTCTGTACTTTGACATCTTCTGCAAGTTGCTTACAAATATTAAACACATTTAGTTCCAAAGTCATATTTCCAAATGATAACTTCAAAATACCATTCCTACAATTGATCAAAGCATTTGAAGTTGCAAGAAAAGGACGATCCAAAATGATAGGAATTTGTGTATATGTTTGTGCAACAGGCTCTGTGTCTAAAATAATGAAATCAACTGGAAAGTAAAACATATCAATTTGTACCAACACATCTTCTACTATTCCCTTTGGAACTTTAATCGAACGGTCAGCTAGTTGGAGTACAACAGAAGTTGTTTTAAGTTCTTCCAAACCTAACTGTTCATAAACTGAGAAAGGTAGAAGATTTACACTAGCACCAAGATCAAGCAAAGCACGCTCTATTCTAGTGTTTCCTATGATACATGAAATGGTTGGACAACCTGGATCTTTGTACTTGGGTGGAGTGAATTGTTGAATAATTGAACTAACACTTTCAGTTAAAATTGCCTTCTTTTGTACATGATGTTTTCTTTTGATTGTACACAAATCTTTCAAAAATTTGGCATTAGGTGGAACTTGCTTGATTGCATCCAACAATTGAATATTAATCTTCACTTATTTAAAAATTTCAAAAATTTCAGCATTTGAGTTCAATTTCTGAGTTGCTTGCAATCTTTGAGAAAAGGGTGCTGGAGGTAAATATTTTTTCTTTTTCATCATTTTCACACTTACCTTCTTCAAACTTACCTTCATCATCAAGACTATTTCCATTCTTCATTTCTGGAGGTGGATTAGAAACTTTCTCCTTGGGATGAATAGTCTTGTCAATAATTTTTCCATTCCGAAGAGTTGTAACTAAATTAGCCTCATTGACTGCATTTTCACCTGAAGAAGAAATATGACACTAAGTGGAAGGATTAGGTTGAGGATGAGTAGGAAATTTACCTTTTTCATGAGTACGCAAAGAAGTTGTCAGTGTTGAAAGTGTGCATCTGATCTCATTGATAGCTTGTGAAGTCTGATTATTGATGTTTGTTTGTTCAAGCATAAATGCTTGCAAAGTCTCCTCAAGGGATTTTGTATAAGGAGCTAGATAAGAATGAAAGTTTGGTGGTTTTGTGAATGTAGCGGTTGGGCACGGTTATCATCTCGCCAATTGAAATTGGGATGATTTCTCCATTGTGGATTGTAAGTTTCAAAATATAGAGAATGAAAAGGTTTTTTGAATGTGTTCATGAAATTTACTTGTACTGGAATGTTTGGACATTCATTGGTGGAGTGCCCTAAAAGTTCACAATTACTACAAACTTCTTCCTCTTGCACAAATTTGATTTCTTTTACTTTTTTAAGTTCCATGGCTTCAACTTTTCGTGTTAAACTAGCAAGCCTAGAATTTAGATCATCTTATTGGCTAAGGTAATATTTTTCCTTATTACTATTAGCAAGATTAGATCTAATAAAACCTTCGGAAGAATTAACACTATGCCATGATTGAGAGTTTTTTGCCAAATAATCTAGATATTCTAGGGTTTCATCAGGTTCTTTATCAAGAAACTCACCATTACACATTATTTCGACAAATTATTTTGTTTCATGAGTTAAACCTTCATAAAAGAAACTAATTGACTGCTATTTTTCAACACCATGATGTGGATATGAATTTAACAAATCTTTAAATCTTTCCCAACATTGAAAGAAAGCTTCATTAGAATTTTGAGAAAAAAATTGAATTTGTCTTTTCAAAGCATTAGTTTTATGAGTTGGAAAGAATTTTTTCAAAAAATCAGCTTGCATTTCTTGCCAAGTGCCAATTGACCTAGGTTTTAAAGAAATAAGCCAATTTTTTGTTTTATCTTTTAAATAAATAGGAAATAATTTGAGCTCAACAATCTCATTTGTGCAAGTTTGATATCAAATTCTTTTAAATGCAAGTAAGGGCTTTTAGAGTCTAAACCATGAAAATTAGGAAGTAAAGGGATCATACATGACTTGAATCGAAAGCTATTTGCATTCAGAGGAAAAATGAAACAAGAAGGAGAAAAATTTCGAGAAGGTTGCAAGTAATAACGCATGGTACGTACCTGTTGATTCTCATTTTCATCCTGGACACTTTCATTTTCAGCCATGGTGGAAGTGTGTGCAGATGATTCAAACAAAGTTTCAGAATTATTTCTAACTAAACGTCGAGAATTATAACTACGATATCATATAACCATATATCCATAAAGAAAATAAACAAACTATATTTACAAAGGAAAAATATTGATAAACCTGAATACTTACCTTGCCTTCCCCGGCAACTGTGCCAAAAACTTGCTACAACTTTAAGGTTGCAAACCCAAGTGTAGGTTATATTAAGTAATAAATTTCTCGTGAGTCGAGGTCGATCCATAGGAAAGTTGTTTGATATTTCTGAAAAGATGGAGTTTATGTGAATCAAAATATATGAACAATTAATGTATGTTGTAACTAAAGAAAAATTGAAGTAATAAAAGTACTGAGGATTAGGAATCCACTCTTGAGTTTTGGATAGAGAAATGATTATTTATTCTTTTTACATCTATTAATTGTCACAATTGGAATCCATATACAATGAAGGTTCTAATGGAAAGATATTATCAAATAGCTCATGCAATAAGGTAATCATGATATTGTCTTATTATTGCAAATTATCTCTTAACGCCAACACTTATTCATGGGATCAAGTATTTATGCACACATTCATCAACAACAAATCAAGATTTCACATTAGCAGTCAGTGGGGTAAAACCATAAAATAAGTTACATGAACCCAAATATTTGTTGTGCCATTGGAGATACATAAATCAAGAATCACACAAAAACAAGTAGGTTCACCATATTCCTCAGTAAAATGAAATTTAGAAAGACATAATAAAAGTAGCAAAGACTAAAAATATAAGAGAAACTAGAGAATGCATTTATATTACTACTAGAAAACTTACAATACTAGAAAATATATAAACTATAAAACTTAGCCTAAAGAAACCCTCTACCCCCCCCCCCTCTTACAAGCTTAATACATGGCCTATTTATAGTACTTGGAGTAAGTTAGAGGCCAAACAAATAATGGAAGGGTTAATCAAGTGGTATGCTAGTTGCCAATAGTTGGTAAGTTGTTACACCAAGTTCTCATCCACTGAATTAAATTGCATTATTCGGTTAGATATAACTAGATTTTGAAGATGCCTAAAGAATAAAAATTGTAGATCTTTCGGTGTTGATATATTTTCATATATCTTTTGTCAAATTTGGGCTTTGGATAAAGGAGATATGATTAAATTATAGAGTCATGTCCAAGAGCCATCCTTTAATAGCAGCAGCATCTTGCAGCCTATATTTTTACTATTTTGACACATTTTCTCACCATCTTATCTTTAGCAAACTTGTTTATTTATTCTTTTGTATAACATATCCGAATTTTAGCCCAAAATAAATTTGGGTTCAAGAGATATAATCCAATTGGTAAAATAAGTCAATATTGGGCTGAACTCTGATCCGAATTTTGGTGATCCATTTTGTGCAACTATTTGGACAAATTTTATACTATAATAAAGATTGAATTGGGCTGAGATTCTAATAGAAAAGTTGTACCTCTATATCTTGTCTTTCAAATGAAATAAGCTTTAGGTCCATAGAACATTTGATCATGAAGTTATGCTCAAATTACAAATACTGCACAAGTTTGGAAATATGTTTCCATTAATTCCCTAACACAAAACATTAATAAAAAAATAATATTAACAAGAATAAATCAAGAAAATTATAAAGGATTTGATACAAAAAAATGTTAAAATATGCACTTATCAGTTACTGGTAAGTTTATACAGTTTGATTCTATTTCATCTAGGTATTTCAAAAGTATATATTGTTAAATTGTATATTTGGGACATTGGACATAAGATACTATGATTGAAAGGTGATATTACAATATTCATTTATGTATAATATTATATAATTTTTAATATGGATAATTATTTAAAAATCGGGTGACAATCGGATAAAAAATTAAATAAAGGACTAGGAAATTAGCTTATTAATTATCTATGGGATCTTGTGGTAATTAAAATAGGATGCAATAAAATTAATGTATAGTAAGACATATTTGAACTAGGCTTGAAAGATGGGTGAAAGATCAGATTTATACCACAACTTACCACCTCATGCTTGTTACCAAGCTTAAGCAAGCACCTCAAGTGCCCCCTCAAGCTTTCCTTCTTAGGAATTAAAATATGGCATGATAATTAAAGAGATGCTCAGAAGTGTCTCCATCGAATTTCAAATTCTGTCCTATGTGAAGGGGACTGGTTTTACAGAATTAAATCCAATCATTTTGTCAAGAATATGACCTGGTTGTCTCTATGTATATTTTATCTAAGTGTGGTAAAAATTTGGGAGTGATTGAATATACTTAAGGGTGCCAAAACCATTAATGCCATGAAGTGCACAAAAACTGTCACTGTAGGAAAAATCAGTTTCAGTATGCTGTGAAGGGAGCTGAATGTGGGAAGCTATATCCATGAGTTTTAGTCATTACGTGACATGGTTACATTATTTTTTATGTAATCTAAGTGTGATCAAATTTGGAGAGTGAATAAATATGTCTAACAGTGTCAAAATCATCATGTAAATTAATGTGGCAGCAAGAAAATGTGAATTTGTGAATCTGTTCTATTTTGTTCATTAATATATTCCAGCATAGATGTGGTGCATTTGATCCCTAACATTATAGAAATTTTATAAGATTTATAATGCATCAATTAAGTGATGTTAGTATATATTTAAGATGTGGAACAAAGATGCGTAGAAGGTTGTATTTGGTTATAGTTTTTAAGTAGTAAGGTTGTTTAGTTAAATTGAGATTCAAGATCTTTATACTACATTAGATATAATGAACTTGTTAGTTAAGGATGGTGATTGATATCTTGTATTTTTACAGATTGTTTCACATCTATAGTTGGAGAGTAATACTTAGAAAATCTAGAAGTAACACACAACCGATCAAAGGTAAGTAAAAATCCATTTGCAACTACAATGAATGAACATAGTATGTCTTGAAATATTTATACCTAATGTGTTGATGATATTTAAATTGATTGAATGGGAGGTATAGTATATACCTTAAGAGTTTTATGATTCTAGAAACATATTGAGAGCAAGATGACTTGTATTTCATTTTGAACATACCATTCATGAGCATTTACATATGCATGCATGTCATATGAGTATAGTTGAGGTTCTTGCGTGCATGATATGATTTGAGACATAGTTTTCAGAAAGAAAATATTTTGGTTGGCTACTACTAGTGTACTGAGGCATGCGAGGCATGCTTGTGTGATATTTTGGGGCACCGCGAGTGTTATTTCTCAGATGATCATAGGGGTTGATAGGAAGCGTGTCTCTGGTGGTCACGAGAGAGTGGACCACTTGACTGTGCCCTTATTAACTCCACCGATGGGAAGACATTAAGAGGATCACAAGGGAAGACAGGGGGTGGACCTCTAGTAATCCCAGGAGATGGCCCCTGGACTGAGTCAATTTGTTTATGACCATGTGATTATTGATATTGTTCAGAGCTCTATTCGGCGCATAGTAAGTAGGCCAAGGACCCAGTGATGGAAAATAATTTTGAATGAACTATTTTAGTTCAGGAGCTTACATTCCTGGCATGATTTTATAGAGATGCATTGCATATAGATTAGATTATCTCTTCAGCATGCATGATTTTCACTTACTGAGCGTTAGCTCACGTAGTTCATTCATTGTAGATAAGCATGGTGATACCTGAGACTCTAAGGCTTACTGGGCTAGTTGTTGGTGCTCTTATTGGCTTCTGAGGATCACTGTACATGGATGACGACATGTTGAATTGTGTTGCGAGCATATTTTAATTTTTATATTTATTATTATTATGTAAATTGCTTACTATATATAAAGGGCTACAAGATGCAAAATGTCCTTACTTCTTTCAAAAGTATAGGCTATTATTTTTATTTTTGAGTCTATCGTATTATAATTTTGGGATGTTGTATCCTATATAACTCTTGAAATTTGATAGTAAATCAGCCTGAGGATAGCATGACTGTGATAGGTGTTGTGTTTTTATATAAACAGTGATTTTTCTATGTATAGGGTTATATGTGAGAAAACACTTTACTGTTTCTCAAGATGCTACATTTGACAATATATATATATATATATATGCACATGCACACACATGTGCTACCTTGTCAAAATTATTGTTATACTAATATCTATATTTATTGGTGGATGTGTTATAGCTCTGATACCACTCTTGGGTTTGTGTGATCTCAGGTATACGCAGCAGAAAATTTAGAGAGAAAATATGTGTGAGAATTTTAGTGTAGAGTGTATAGGTGATGAATTGTGTGATGAATGATATATGATGTGATGTATGAATTGAATATATATGTGAATTGTGTATTTGTATATTGTATCTATCAAGAGCACCACATGGATAGTGATGTGTAGGTGTATCTAATATGCATATATCACAAAAGATGCTAGATTTTTTCCTTTGATCGCCACTTTTAACAAGAAAAGGTTGGGAATATTTTTCTGTTGAACAATTAGCTCTGTAGCACCTGTAGAATTCTCGCCCATGGATAGCGTTGTGGCGCCATGCATGGCACTGATGC
This sequence comes from Paulownia fortunei, assembly GCA_019321725.1. Lineage (NCBI taxonomy): Eukaryota > Viridiplantae > Streptophyta > Magnoliopsida > Lamiales > Paulowniaceae > Paulownia > Paulownia fortunei. The sequence goes on along the minus strand of CM033105.1, from coordinate 11,250,268 downwards.
ACCTTCACCTCTGTTTTCTTTATCACTCAACGTCGTGTTTGCACTGTAGTGTTATTACCTCTATTTTCTTTGGCAATACAACACGAGTCACTGCACTGTCCAACCTTTTTCAACTAATTTGTGACTTCTTTTTAGGATGAACTGGCTTTTTAATTTCTTCATAAGAATTGTAGTCCTATCTATTAGTTTTCTCTATCTTCTTGAATCAGCTTTCTCTATATTTGGAAGTTTTTGCTATCACTTTAACCGATTTTCCATCTTTCAACACCATTTCTTCAATTCTTGAACCTACATAACAAATATCACAAGATAAAGTAAAATTCCATCAATTTTGAGATAAAATATGAGAATTTGTGCTTTTGAGAGTGCTGGAAATGTGTTACCTTAAGAGTTTATCAACCCTTTCTTTGTGCACCAACACCTATCTAATAACATAATAACACATTTATAAATAATATTCAAATCTTAATAAGCCAATAAACCTCAAAATAAATTTGAAAGTCATGCCAAACCCGTAGGTTAAGCTCACCTTATACAGTTTTCTACTTGAACTTGGTTATTTCTTCTTCTCTTTGCTTGTTTTGCCTCCTTTGTTAGTTGGAATCACTTAGGACCTCTTTAGAGAGCTTTTTCCATGTATTTAGAAGCTAAAATGGTTCAGAAGAAGGTTCAAGTCGTGGTTGTTAGCTTAAGAATGAAGAATAGGTTGAGGTACTAGCTTGATAAGTTTAAGCATGAGGTGCATGTAATGGTATAATCTGATTTTCTCCCTTATCTTGCATCCCTAATCTTGTGTGTGTCCAATATTCTTATTTGGTTGCAACCTATCTTCATCACCATTCATTCCCGTAGCTAATTCCTATGTCCGTTCATTACGTTCTTCACCCGAAAAATCACCAGTTCTTGCCCGATTGATAAGTTTGTGCACCGATAGTGTTACAAACCTATGAACCTAGTTATGTAACATTTAAATTATAGTATTATATGTATAGTTGTCCCAAGTGTATGATTTAAATATACATATAATATTAAAATTCATGATCGAACCAACTCACTTTATATAAACTTTTTGGTGACATCTTTCGAACTCCTAAGGTTACCACGTGTAACCTATCACTATTTACTATATTGATACCTAAATTTCTTCTTATCTCAATACAAAATCAACCACTTAGGTTAGGATATTTGATAATCAATACCGTGCAAGAGCTTCAAAATTAAGTTTAATGATTCAGAATGCCGTATAAAATAAAATGAATTATATGATGTCATATCAATGCAAATAGCACACAATTAACATGTAATGCATGAATCATATTTGGCCATGTGAGTAGTAAGAGGCTTGGGTATCACAGTATATGAGCTAATAGGGCTCCTCAAGAGTAGAGGTCGGTAGGATCTCTCATGTGTGGAAGCCAATTGGGCTCCTCAAAAGTAGAGGTCAGTAAGACCTCTCAAGTGTGAAAGTCGGTAAGGCTCCTCAAACATGGAGGTCAGTAGGACCTCTTAAATGTGGGAACCGGTAGGGCTCCTTGATTATTCCATCTCAAGGGGATTGCTCTTAATTTCTTAGGGCCAAGCGTATGTTAAACTCAAGGAGCATTGGGCTTTTAACCTTTAGAATAGATAGGTTGTGGGACTCCGAGGTCCTAACATTGCTAAAATTTTGTTAAGTTTGGTGCATATAAGTGGAGGTAGTAAGATATAGAGAAAATTTATTTTATTGTTATAGAAATGAGTTTGCAAGTAAAGTAAACAATTACCTATTGGGGCAGGACAACATAAATCTAAACAAGCTTCTTAATGAGCTAAGAAATAAAATTGCTAGTCCAATCAGGAGTGATAGAAAAGATAAACTAACCAATAGCCCTTATGGGTATAACTTAACTAAAATAAACTAAGCGTTTCTGCATCAGCACTACTAGTAAATTTCACCTGTGGGGCCTTAGGAGATGACTCATATCACTCTCGTTATTGAGAAGTTATCTTCATCGCACCTTCTTACTTCCATTGGGATGTCCCGGGATGAGTCGTGTGGTCTCAGGGCATCAAGTTTGGAGCAATGATGCTTGTCCTTTGATTTATCCAAATGAGCCCCTCGACCTTATTTCTCAAGTGGTGGCACTCCTCTGTTGTGTGCCTGTAGTCCTGGTGGAAGCAATAATGCTTATTAGATTTTATCCTCTTACATTTTTTCTCATCAGTTGGGGTGGTTGAACTAACCCCTGCTGCATAGCAACCACCAATATTTTTGACAGCCCAGCATTAAGGGGGTGAAATGAGTATAGCCCTCTATTCTTTCTTCATCCCCTCAACTTTATCTTCTTCCTTCTGCTTCCTCATCACTCGTACCCTCTATCTCCTCCATCCTGATGTACTTATCTGCTTGAGTTAAGAGCTCTTCTTGAACCTTCCATGATAGAGGTTCTGCTAATAGCTTGTGGCTGACATAGTGGACCTCATGAACTGTTTCCATGAAATATTATATGTATTCACGGAATAGCTACTCATTCCTTTAGGCAACTATGAATAAGGATACTGCAATCTTTGGGTACTTGCAGTTAATGGAGAATTAGTACAAGGACCTTTAAGTTAATTGATCAAGGTTGATGATGCTTCTAGGAGGAAATTGGCTGAACCATGTCAAGGCGCGCTTGGAAAAGTAGTATAGAAAATCTTGCAGTAGGCGACACCACTCAAATTGTGCAAGTCTATTTTGGCATAAAACTTATTAAGGTGCTCTTATAGAGCACTAGTTCCATCAAACTCGGTGAGGTTGGCTATCTTGACTCCGGTCAGTAGGGACTCAGCCAAGATAGCAGGGGACAACTAAGTTTTGCTTGGGGTGCTGCCGCCAATAGGGGGTAATCCTCCTTTTGTTTGCGTAAGCCTGCTAGGCAAGTAAGTGCCACGAGATATGTTGTCTTTATCTCTCCTTGTTCTTTTGTACAATCTCCAGAAGGGGATGCATGGCTGCTCGTATCCTCGAGATTATTTGCCACTCTGTGCCTCATCATTTCTCACCTCTACTCAATTCTTTCGATAGCTGGAGCGTTTCGACTTCCGTAGAGTGACTAAGGGGGCTCTCTCTATGTTGGTTATAGTGCTATGCCTCGCCACTTCGGGCCTTTGCTTGGTCCTCTCAAGAGCATGAACGAGGCCTTGATCTTTGCGAGTGGGTCATAGGGCTCCTCTCTAGGCTACTTAGTAGAAAATTGTGCAACTGTTTCGGCCGCTGCACGGGTTATCGCCTCTTCAATCATGATCCTCAATTTTTCCTGGGTTATGTGTAGTACCGGCTCCTCATGATAAAGGGTAGACAAATCTCTTGGGTTAGCTGGAGATGGACAATTATCGCCTCCAGTGCAACGAGTACCTCTAGTAGGGGGTCGTCTCCATTTCAGCGGGTGCCTCACATAGGGGGTCGCCTCCATTGCCAGGAGTGCCTGTGATGGGGGGAGTTACCTTGGGTGTTGGTTGTTCTCACGACTCTAGATCTTGACCACATTCTTAATGACCAGGTCGTGAGTTCTCATAAACAGCGTCAAAATGATGTAGTATCATTCATTTTCTCAAAACTCCTAACTGGAAGTCAACTGCAACATGAGTCACTGCCTGCATCACAAAAAGTCGTTAGGGGGTGGCGAGAGTTGAATCGACGAAGATCCTCTGACGCTTAAGTCAGTTATAGAGCAAGTCAAAGAAAGCCAAAAAACTTGAGATCAGTTAAGTGCGTAATTGATTTAGTACATTTTAAAATGAAGGTTATGGGTATTTGTAGTATTGACATGAGGTTTTCATGAATTTAGGCCCTCTGACCTCAACGAGCTTAGTCTAAATATTATAATCCAATTTATCTGTTATCTAGTGGATTCATAAACTTGTCCTACTGGATTATATTTTTATTTCGGCCCATAATCCAAACGAATTTTTGAATTTTGACTTTTGGGCCTATATTGGCTCATGACTTATTATGGAAAAATAAGAAGGAAAATACAGGTTTACCTTTAATTATTGGAAGAGCAACATAAGAATATGGTTTTCGATATAATTAAAAGTTTGAAGTTGTAATTGCACAATAAAATAAACTTATCAAGTTTGGAGTTAAAAATGTGAGTTTTATATTATTATTTTTAAAATTAGTGATTGAAAATTAATAGTATCACTTGTTATTTTAATTGAGATAATAATTTTAAAAAGTAAAATTTCATTTAGAAATTAAATTTTTATTTTAAATTATCCCAAAAGAAATGAGAACAATAAATTTGAAGTAAGGAATTAATTCTTACTTATATATTTGGACTAAAATTGATGGTTTTGCGGGAAACACGTGAAGTCGCGAACAACAAGCCTTACAAATAATCATCCTACACAATGATTAGAAGAACTTGATTAAGTTTGAGCAAGTCTGGATGCAGTTTGTTATAGGGAATTAAACAAAGTAGCACATCTTTTGTCCCAGAACGGAGCTAATGATGATTTTTCTCAGAACAGAATGGAGCTAATGATGATTCTTTTAAGAAAAATATTATATTATGATCAACGGAGCTTATTCCTATATTTACTTCAAAAAAATTAATTCTCAAATTATCACTTTTCAAAATATTTTTCATAGTGTCACTTCTATTGCCATATTTACTATCATTTTGGCAGAAATTTTTTAGTTGGAATTATGTATATATTTTTTATATTTTATATGCCTACTTTGCTAATAGTTTTTAATGTGCTAAACATGTTTTAAATAAGAAAGAATAAGATTGTGCTCCATGTATAGAATCTATTGTGCATTCGTCGTATCGATAATATGAAACTGGGAACTGATACTAATTGGTTCGGACAACACCTTCATAACTAAATTCATGTGAACTATATATTTTCTTCTCATTCCAATAACACAAGATTGCAATATATTATTGGCCATTTTAACTAGTTGTCAAAATAAAGATGGCATAAAAGTTGAAAACAATAAAATACTAATTAAAGTGAAAATAAACAAAAAGGGAGCATCAATAATGAATCAAGTAAAAACATACTGTTATTATTGTCAAAATGCTGAAAAATATTATCATTATTAAACATAATGCAAAACTCTAATAAAATGTAAAGCTATAATAGCATGGTTTGAAAACCAAATAATAGATAAACAAAATAATAATCTATTGTCCACTAACCATCTTATTTAACTGGAGAATTCATCCAATCCAAGCAAAATGATGAATTAAGAAGGTTTTGCAACATAAATTTGGATTTCATTCTATAAGTTATTATCAATAATTTCATATTTGAATAATCAATTTTCTTAAAATAAAGAAAACAAAAAACATTACTAATTAATTGTCTCTTGCTCATTCGAGTGTCCAATTTGTAGATTGGCCATAAACAATTATTTGGGGGCAAATAAAAAACTGAATTCATAAAATATTAATTGTTAGTGTTTATTTTTACTAGAATTATGAGAAAAGGTTAAAAGTGGAAAAATTCCAACAAAGTGGGTCTACCAAGTAGTAAAAAGTATTTAAGAAAATCCAACTGATAAATTTAACTTGGCAATACTTGTGGCACTACATATAATAACATAAAATATATTTTTAAAAAAGTACTAGTTTGATTTTTTTTATTTTTTATTGGTAGTAATGTTTGAGAAAAGTGTCATGATCAATATCCGCCTTCTTCTTCAATAGGGTGAATTTTGCTTTGGGTCGTCAATTATATGTTTGTAACACTTTGCCCCCTCAAATTCAGAAAATATACACGTTGCCCTCTCCAACTAAGAAAATATAATCTATTTCTTAATTTTACCCCTCTTGCAAAATATTTTGAAAATGTTGAAACTTTAAATTAAGGAACTATAAATTGTCATATTTGAATTTTATATTTAGATTGTTATTTAAAATATATATTTTATCTAATAAATTTACCATTATAAAATATTCATTAAGTAATTAATAATCATAAAACTCGTGTAAATAAAACCATCGATTAAAAGATAAAAAATAGTGTTAAAGAATAAAATGAGAACATAAGGCGTATCACCAACTTTCTTACCTTTTGACTACGCATAGGCGACAAATCAATACATGATCTTATTACATTACTCTACACCTGTTTTTCTTTTTATAAATGGTTAGTTTGGTCATTTCTACCACCTTTGTTAAGAGGCTACTGCTCTCTCGAAGTACGTGTTTCACATCCAAAATATTCTCTACCTACCTATATATATATATTATGGTAAATTTATCATTTTGTTTAGAGGTCTTTCGAGTTTTTCTTGACAATATCAATTATTTAATAATAACTTATTATAAATAAGATTAAATCAAATTTATTAAATACAAATTATTGCTTTTGTATGATATTGAAATGTATTATTTATATTTGTCTACTTTAAATAAATTAATTTATATTTTTAAGTTTGAATAAAATTTTAAAGTTTCAATATTTGAACTTTACTATTTGTTTCAAATAGTTTGCAAAAAAGGATAAAACTGAAAAACATAATATATTGTTTTTAATTGGAGGATGAAAAATATATATTTCATAGCTTGGGGGAAATGTTACATGCAACTGAGAGGGACAAAGTGCATTCACCCTTTCTAGTTTTTTGGAAACAGATAATGATACTATAATTATTCAAACTATGAATCTCTTTAAAAAGATTGTACTCTTAAGTAAGTAAAGAACATAGTATTTTCTTCCATATTACGAATCTCATCAATGTGCCAGCCTTGTTTATGTAAAATTATGTTCTTCCAACTTTCTTGTCTGGAAATTGTAGGTCTTGCCCTTGATTAAAAATTTTGGGATAGTCCACATCTTACAGATGATGTACCAGCTAAAGAAATGATTGGAGAAGATGGAAAGAAATTTCTGAATTTGCAATATACATGTTGGCTCCTTAATAACGGATTACTTGTTTCATGAATCTTAGGCATCATGATTGAGGAGATACTCAACATGATTAGGGGAGTGAAACAACAAAAGCAAATATGGAGTAGGATTACTTGTTTCATGAATATTGGGCATCATGATTGAGGAGATACTCAACATGATTAGGGGAGTGAAACAACAAAAGCAAATATGGAGTAGTTTGAAAGAGCAATTACTTCCAAACACTATAGAACAAGAAGTGAACTTGAAGGATTCCTTGGCTTGCTTGAAGAAAGGATCCTCATCCATTACAAAATATATTAGAAAATTCAAAGCTATATGTGACAACCTTGCAAACATGAATAAATTGATTCCAAATATTAAAAAAAGTGTTCATATTGGCTTGCGGGCTTGGTCCCAAATATCAAGATTTTCAATTAGTAATGCTTTTAAAGCCACCATATCCTTCCTTTAATCACTTTGTTATTTCTCTACAAAATCATGAGCAAATGATTACTGAACAATGTGAGGTAGAAAAGAGAATTACAGATCGTACACAAGCCTTCCTTAGACAAAGAGGGCGAGGAAGAAAAATAGAAGAGGCCATTTTAATTTGAGAGGAAAAGGTTTCTCTTAATCATACTGATCGTACAACTAGAATGTCTATCACTGTCAAAATCATTTAGGAAAACAAAGGTAATGGAAAATCAAACAATGGTAGGAAAAATTTATTGTTAATGGATAAGGTAGCACCAACAAACAAAATGAACAAGTCAAATATCAAATATGTGGAAGAAACAGCCACACTGTTGTTAAGTGCTATTATAGATATGACTATGCTCATTAAACATATGAGATGCCTGAAAATTTTGCCACTCTATCACTACAAGAAACTGACACAAGTTTCTATGAAGATTCTGGAGCAACAACGCATCTGACAAATGATGTTGGTAAGCTTTCTTAGTACATGCTATAATGGACATGTTGGGTATTGTACTGGTGCGCGTGGAGGTTTGTCAGTAGTCAAAATAGAATTCAACATTTTTCATTTAATAAGAGAATGTTCTGTGTTTTCATAGTTCGTCATTCGAAAACCTTGGCCAAGACAGGACGAATTTTGATTCATCAAGAATCATTTAAAACTTGAAATGGGATCACAGATATTGAATCATATAGGGTTTCAACTTATAATCCATGTCCTATATTCAATTGGGAGATTAGATATCGGAAGGACAACACGCGTGTGGGATTTTCAACTGAAAGAGATTTACTCGCTATTTCACCTAAAACTAGTTTTTCATGATTACTTGTTAGATATTTTCATGAATAGTGAGGTTCAAGCAGATTAATTAATTAGAATAATTGTTATTCATAAGTTACAAATATTATAAGTCCACTATTAGCTTAGTTGTGAACCTAAAGTATCATACACAAATTGGAATGAAACATTTCTGATCTAGAAATTAATCCAAGTAGTTGGAGTTAATTAATTAATGGAGATTAATTTGGATTTAAATTAACTCAATAGGTTGAATTAATTATTCAATTAAGTAAAGAAATTATTTAATTGAATCTAATAAGATTAGGTAGCACAATTGGACTGTAGTAATTAATTGATTGGATTAATTAATAGAAATTGGGTAAATTGGATTAATTAATGAACTTTGTAACAGTCCAAGCCCAAAAACTAAGGTGCCCTTTTATTTAAAGGCCACTTGAATTATTGAAAGAAATTAAAAATAAAATAAGATGATTTGTTAATTAATTATCTTATGAAGATAATTAAAGATATTAGATATCTATCTAGATTGCATTGGAAGAGTCCAACACTATCAAGAAGAGAGATGAGGCCGATTTTATGGACTTCTAAATTATGTGGCTTGTATAAGTCCACAAAATCGATCACATTCATTCTAAGAAGATAGATTCATTAAATTGATTATTTTGGAGACTTTGAATCTTCCAAAATAATTAATTTCAAGATAGGGAAATCATGAGAATAGATGAATATTATGAGATAATTTTCAGCCACCTATTTTTTCTTGATATGTCAAAGCATTTGAGGGATGTACCTATCTCTATTTTTTTGCCAATTCATATGATGAAGGGAAAATAATTTTTTTTCATCCATAACACTTTTCTCTCCCAAAAGCTCCTTCCAAGATAATCAAGAATCCTATTTAATTATTTTATGTCTTGAATTCTTAATTCCATAAGTTGGATTAATAATTAATACACACAAAAGCACTCAAAACTAGATTAGAAAAAGAATTAAAATCACTAGCGAGATTTTTAATTCCGTGTTCTAGTCCAAATGTGTGGACTATCTTTAGAGGGAAGACATTTTTGGATCCCTTGTGAACCTTTTTTGAAAGTGATTGATAGCAATTGATTGCTACACACCCTACAGCAACTGAAGTGCAGCAAAAGTAAAAATTTGAGACTTTATTTACTCTTTTGTAAAACTATAAAAAAATATGTGATCGTTACAATCGCTTTGAACTTGGGGTGATGCAATAATTGTTGTTGCATGTGTTTATTTTTAAATTAAGTTTTAAATTCTAATGCGCACACCCTGTAGTTATAGCGAACCCAACAGTGGTATTAGAGTTATAGTTTTGTGTTTTTGATATGTTGTTTTCAGATTTATTTTTGTATTTATTTGATAAATACGTATTATGGTTTTGTAAAAAAATAATATTTTAATTGTTAAAATTAGAGCACGAAGATCACTCCACCACCAATGCCGAACCACCGTCGTCGTTGTTCGCCAAGGGCAGGAGCACCATCGGTTGAACGTGCATACATGCCATCTCCCATGTGCACTGTTTATAGGCAAAGCACTCGCCCGGGTTAGCACAACAGCAAGTGGCTGGAGTCGTGCAAAGGTTGCACGCGGACGACATGTGCTGGTGATATGGACACATGTTGGGTGAAGGTTACCCGACATGCACACGTAGAGCAGTAGTGCCCTCGTGTGCAGGCAACGCCTATTGTGAGCGCACAAGGTAGCAGTACCCGACGTGCGGCCATGTGTGAGCTGCATGGAAGCCTCACATACATGCATTAGGTGCTTAGCATCCCGGTGGGCTACATCTTGTTGGGCAACGTGTTTTTATGCATTTTTAAAAAAAATTGATTTTGGAATTTTTTAATTAATTGTTAATTTTAAAATTTTAAGAAAATTATTTTTCTTAAAAAACCAGAAAATTATGCTCAAGTCTTCATATATGAAAATTAAAGATTGGTAAATTTATGTACTTTAAAATTCATGTGATCAATATTTATTGCATATTTTATTTAGGGATGATCATGAGCCTATGACCAATATGATTGGACGTTCTTAAATTATCTTTGGGTTTTTGAGATCTGCGAACCTCTTATTTTATTTTATATTGTAATTAAATTATTTTAAAGAGAGTAGAATAAAAAGTGAGGTTTCTATTTTAATCTTGTAAATGGAGGACGTTCCATGCCTAAGGGCCCATGCTTGTATGGGTTACCAAATACAAATATAATAGAATCGGAGATTCAAGACCCATGAACATACGGGTACAAAAATGAAATGTAATAGAATAATTCTTTATATTTTTACTCTTAGATTGATCTTGACCCATTTTTTGTTCAAACAGGTCGCATAGGTTGGCCATGATCATCCCATCGCTTTTGTATAGGATGCATGTTTTTACTTGTGCATATATGATAAGCATTACAAAACCTACTTTGTAATTTAATTAATGAGGTCTTTGAAAATTAAAAAACCCCAAGTTTTTTAAACTCAAAGAGAATCTTTATTTTCAATTTTAAATAAAAATGGATAAGTTAGGTGAGATCTATCATTCCATGTCTACTATCAAAGGTAGAGACATGATGACGCTACTACACTAGATCACTGGCCATGAGTTGTGGGTGGTCTTATGTTGGAAAGTTGTGATCTCTACCAAGCATAGAGATGCTCGTGGGATGGACTCATCATTATATTGACCATGAGTCATGGGACATCTTGATGCTCCATCTACATGAACGTTTGATGGGTGTTATTTGACACTTAGTACTATATGGGCTCATAAAATTAACACATATGGGAAGAGATGAGGTAAAACAAACTTGAGTGTTGTATAGTGATACAATCGTCAAAGAGTTGACTACTGATAGAAATATTTCATGGGCGCATAAAATTGGGGTATGAGATATTTCCATTGTACCTCAAGCCCAATAGAAAATTCGATTTCCCAAACTTCCATTAGGGGTGATGGATTCAAAGAAAATAGTGAGAGATATATAGTATTAAAAACTTTATATTAAATGAATATATTTTTTCCTTAGTTTACTCATTTTCTACTTCGTGTATATTTTATAGATTTTTCTACTAAAAATGGCAAAGAATCTACTAGTAATAATTCTTGAGCAAAATAAATTACTTGGACCAAACTTTGCTGATTGGCTAAGAAACCTTAAGATAATCCTTCAATCTAAAAAGAGGGTATATGTCCTCAACACCGCACCTTCTTCGGTTCCACCTAAGTATATTACTTCAGTAGCTTATACAGATTATCTGTGTCATGTTGATAACAACTTGCAGGCTCGATGCTACATGTTGGCATTGATGTCAAATAAGCTGCAGAGGCAAAATGAGGATCAAGATACTGCTTATGGGATCCTTCGTCACCTACAAGAGTTGTATGGTGAATGTACTAGGTAGATGAGATATTGGATCTCAAATAAGCTTTTCAGATATCACAAAGCCCAATATGAAAGAGGAAAGGAAAGGATTCCTCCAAACCCAACAAGCTGAAAGCAAAGAGCGGTATCAAGAAGGTTTCTTCTCAAGCCAATGACAAGTGCGATTACTTCAGCAAACCTGGGTACTAGAAGAGGAACTACAGGGAGTATATTGCAAGCATGAAGAGTTTAGGTATATATTTTTTTGAAGTTAACTTATTTGTTAACGATGCTTCTTGGGTATTGGATACCGATTATGGCTCACATATTTGCAATAATTTGCAGATAATGACAAGAAGTAGGAAGCTGGACAGAACAGAGACAGTTTTAAGGATGGGAATGGATCAAGAGTTACTGCATGGGCTATAGGCACCGTTAATCTAGCTTTTGAGAATGGCTTAGTAATAGTTTTGAATAATTATCTTTTCATTCCAAATATTACTAAGAACATTGTTTCTATTCTGGTTTGGATAGAGAATGTTTTAGATTTACTCTTGAGAATGAAAATTATTCCATATTTCAAATGTTCTGATTTTATCTATTCAGGTTTATTGGCGAATAACTTGTATACCGTTAGTCCCTATAACTCCATTTTCACAATTTAACAAAATAAAAAGAAAATTAGATATTCATAGTTCCATAAGCCTATGACAAGCAAGATTAGGGCATATTTCTGAGAAAAGGATTAACAAGTTGGCACAATCACTTGATCTAGAGAACGAGGAAGAACTTCCAACATATGAATCATGCCTTAAAGGAAAGATGACTAAATGTCCATTTGTTGGACAAGTGGAGCGAGCCAAACATCTATTGGATTTGATCCATACATATATATGTGGGCCACTAAATGTTAGTGCTCGCGAGAATTATAACTACTTCTTAACCTTTATCGATAACGTCTCTAGGTTATGTGTACCTTTTAAGGTATAAGTCTGAAGTATTTGAAAAGTTCAAAGAATTCAGAATCAAAGTAGAAAAACAAACTGGCTTAAGTATAAAGACTCTTTAATCTGATCGAGGAGGTGAATACTTAAGCACATAATAGGATTCTCTCACAATGGACTCCTTTTGCTACTCCACAACTCAACAGAGTTTCAGAACGCAGAAATCGAACCTTGTTAGACATGGTTCGATCTATGATGAGTTTCACTACATTGCCTCTTTCATTCTAAGGCTATGCCTTAGAAATAACGGCATACCTATTAAATAAGGTGCCATCTAAAGTCGTGCCCAAAAATACCATATGAGATATAGTGTGGAAATATACATTCCTATAAATACCTTAGGGTATGGAGGTGTGCTGGTTATTTGAAGCAGCAAGTGGGAGATAAGTTGGATATGAGATCTAGCTTATGCAAGTTTGTGGGATATCTAAAGAAGTCTATTGGATACTATTTCTACGATACCTCAGAATAAAGGGTGTTTGTTTTGAGAAATATCACATTCCTTGAAGAAGAATTTCTTTTAGAGAGAAGTGGCAAAGTCATGGAACTTGAAGAAATTTAAGAACCACAGAACGCCCCAACTGTCACAGTAGATAACACACTAATTGATGCTGGGTCCTCTGAGGCACAACCTCTTTAAAGATCCGAAAGGATCTCAAGTGTACCTAAGAGGTACAACTTGTTGTTAGAGAACACGAAAGAGGGACTCCCCTTGGATAATGATTCAAGAAGATATGGAGAGGTGATGTCTAACATCGACTCAGAGAAGTGGCAAGAAACTATGCAGTCCGAGATGGACTCCATGTACAACAAGGTTAGAGTTTGGTGGACCCACCACAGGGAATTAATCCCATTGGCTGCAAATAGGTCTACAAGCAGAAGCTTGGAGTAGATGGAGATGTAGCGACCTATAAAGCATGTTTAGTTGCAAAAGGTCATACTCAGAAGCAATAAATTGATTACAAGGAAACTTTTTCACTAGTAGTGATGTTTAAATCATTCGGATACTGCTAGCCATATCTGTATATTATGACTATAAGATATAGCAAATGGATGCGAAGACCGCTTTCCTTAATGGAAAAATTAAGGAATGGATCTATATAAAGCAGCCAAAAGGCTTCATACCTAGTGGGCGCAAGCAAAAAGTTTGCAAGCTCCGGAGATCCATTTAAGGACTCAAAAAACTTCGAGGAGTTGGAACATCCGGTTTGATAAAATAATCAAAATGTTTGATTTTCATAAGAACTTGGATGAACCATGTGTCTACAAGAAGGTTAGTGGGAGTGCAGTTACATTTGTTGTGCTCTACGTTGATGATATCCTACTCATTAGGAACGATGTAGGGATATTGCAGTCAACGAAGACTTGGTTGTCTAATTAGTTTTTCATAAAGGACTTAGGAGATGCATCTTTTATCCTAGGGATAAAGATCTATAGAGATAGATAAATAAGGATGATCGGACTATCCCAATCCTTATACATAGATAAAGTGCTAAAAAGGTTTAGCATGGAGGAATCCAAGTGAGGATTCCTGCCTATGAGTTATAGGATTTCACTCTCTAAGGCTATGTTTCCTAAGACACCTGAAGAGAGAGAAATGATGACTTGCATACCTTATGCTTCTGTAATAGGGAGCATAATGTATGCAAAGTTGTGTACAAGGCCTGATATAGCACATGCTCTAAGCATCATGATCAGATATCAGTCTAATCCAGGGAAAGAACATTGGAAAGTCGTTAAGATGATCCTCAAGTACTTGAGAAGGACTAAGGATATCTTTCTTATATACCGCAATGGAGAACTAAAATTGGAGGGATATACAGACTCTACTTTTCAGTATGATATAGATGACTCAAAGTCCATGTCTGGATATATATTCACCCTGAATGGTAGTGCAGTCAGTTGGAAGAGTTCCAACCAAGAGACGACTCCAGACTCTTCCACCAAAGTTGAATATATTGTTGTATCAGATGCAGCAAAAGAAGCTGTTTGGATAAGAAACTTCATTCAAGGGTTAGGTGTAGTTCCACCTATTATTGATCCAGTTATAATTTACTGTGACAACAATGGAGCCATTTCACAAGCAAAGGAGCCTAGATCTCATCAAAGATCCAAGCATATAATGAGACGATATCACTTGATCAGAGAGATCATTGGTAGAGGCGACGTTATTGTAGATCGAGTTGCTTGAGCAGAAAATGTAGCAGACCCCTTTAGTAAGCCCTTAGCACAGAAGGTATTCAATAGATATCTCGAGAAGATGGGTCATAGATATATGGGTAATTGGAGCTAGGGCAAGTAGGAGATTGCTAGAGTAAGATGCTCAGCACCCCAATTAGATTGGGTGTATTATACTCCTTTTCTTTTGTAAAGGTAATCTTATTGGGAATTATATTAATAAAAAGGCATTTTCTTTACCTTATATTTTGCATCTTTTATTTCTACACACCAAATTTAGCTACGGGGCATGGTCGCACATATGATGGCGATCATGGAATATGCCTCTAAGGTTTTGGTCTTAAATAAATTCCGAGTTGAGAGTTTTTTGAGATGGGATATCAAATAGCTCAGTAAAACTCACAAATACGATGCATGCTTGTGAGATAAGGATGCTACATTCTATTGACATTAGCGTAAAGACGTGTATGTGGGTGCTTGTTAGGGAACAAGTACATCGAACATAGCCTGCAAAAAATTATTAGCTGGAGGTTTTGCCTATCGAAAATACACGGCTAGTCCTCGAACTTGAGGCACGATAGTAGCCTTGTGGCATCCTGCAGCACTTTGATATATCTTCTGATTGCTTGACAATCACAAATGGAGTATGTTGGGTGTTGCACTGGTGTGCATGGAGGTTTGTCAGTGGCCAACATAAAATTTGACACTTGTCTTTTTAAACAAGAGAATGTCCTGTGTTTTTATACTTCATGATTCTAAGACCTTGGTCAAGGCAGGATGAATCGTGATTCATCAGGAATCTTTAAAACTTGAAATGGGATCACAGTTATTGAATTATTTAAGATTTTGACTTATAATCCATATCCTACATTTAATCGGGAGATTAACTATCGAAAGGACCGCACATGTATGGTACTCGTAACTAAAATAGGTTTACTCGTTATTTCACCTAAGACTAGTTTGTCATGATTACTTGGTAGGTGTTTTCATGGATAGCTAGGTTCTTGGAATTAAGGAGTTAATTCCAAGTGGATTAATTAATTAGATTAATTAATTAGATTAATTATTATTCATAAGTTGTAAATATTGCCAACCCACTACTAGCTTAGTAGTGAACCTAAGAAGATCACACATCTTTATTGAAAGTAATATTTCTTATTTTTGGATTTATCCAACGGTTGAAAATTAATTAATTAATTAAGGGCTCTATTTAATTTAGTGGTTAAATTGAATTATTCAACTAAGTAATTGATTATTTAATTGGACCTAATTTGATTAGGAAGCTAAATTGGAGTAAATTATATTTAATCAATGGATGGATTAATTTGAAATTAAATCAATTGGATTAATTTGTGGATTTTAAAATCAAAGCCATTTTTTTAATGTGGATCACTTTAACAACCCATTAGAATATGAAGAGAATAAATTAAATAAATATGATTTATTTAATTAACATATTTATAAATAAATAAACAAAGTGACCAATTTTTTAAGATAAAATCAGCCACTAGGTTTTATTTTATATATAAATATTTTTTGTATATATTTGATATATATCCATTTTGATATTATTTGAAGAGTTCAAATTAATATCAAGAATGTATGTAGACAATTTTGATGACTAATGTAGTTTCAAACAAGTCTACATATGTTGGAGAGAGAAAAAGAGGAGAGTTATTGGAAGATCTAGAATCTTTCCAAAATTAAATTTTGAAGTAGTTCAAAATTGACAAACTTTTCAAGAGTTGGAGTAGGAACAAATTTTCAACCCCTATTTATAGGGAGGGCCGAATATTGCCATAGGAATTAGCAAAAAATTATTTTGTTAAGTCTTATATTTTTCTCTCCAAGAGAAGATAAGAAAGGAAAGAAAAAGACAAGGTGTTTTCTTGAAATCTTGATTTTCTTGTTCTTTAAAAGAAAACTAGTTTCTTGATATTCTGTTTGTATATATGTTTCAAGAACTTAAAAAATAAATCTTTATTGTTTTTGAAATTTTGTTCTTGATCCATCAATTAGATAAAAAAGACAAAATTTACGCTGGATCCAGATTAGTAAATGATTAAAATGATACTAGTAAATCTTTTTAATTGGTGTTATTTTTCATATTGTGGACGTAATAGAGGGGAGACACTTGGATCCCTATGAGTTCTAAGAGTTCTGATAAGCAATTGATTGTTTCATTCCCTGCAACAATTAGAGTGTACAAAAGGTATAATCCAAATTAATATATTTATTTTATATATATTCACTTAAAAAAGCGCGATCATTAGAATCGCTTTCGAATTGCGAAAATAAATTTATTGGATAAATTTATGCTTGATAAAATTTTAATTTTCAGCTGTGCATGCCCCTGCGATTATAGCGAACCTAACATTAGTACCATATGAGCTCATAAAATTGGAGTTTATGGGAAGTAGTGAGGCAAAATAGCTTGAAGGTTGCATGGGATGCAATTGCTAATATGTTAGCTACCTTTTCGTTTGATCATATGCGCTCATAAAATTGGGATGTATGATAAGACTAATTGGACTTTAAGCCCACTAAAAAATATAATTTCTCGACTATCCATCATGAGGGTGACGGGATTCAAAGAAAATAGTGGGAGACATTTAGAATTAAGGATCTTATTATAAATGATTAAACTATTGAATGTATACTTATTTTCTACCTCATGTTTTGTAGATATCTAATTTACATTATGGCTAAAAATCCACTTGAATCAATTCTTGACACCAACAAACTCACTAGTCCAAACTATGTTGACTAGTTCAGGAACCTTCGGCTAGTTCTCCAATCTGAAAAAGGGGTTTATATCCTCGACATGGCACTACTGGCTCTGCCAGAATGGGCCACAGAGGAAGAGCAAGTAGAATATTATCAATGTAACACTTACTAGTATTTTCTTAAATTATATATATGCGAATTTAAATATGAACATAGATTACTCTTATAAAAAAATGCGGAATATTTAAAACTCTCTTTGCTTAAAGAAAAACTAGGAATAATCTTTTAACATTTATAAAAACCAAGTTCTCAAAACTTCACGTAACGGAAATGGAAAAGAATTTAGTTTCAAAACATTATCCTCTCAAAATCTTAAGAAAGTGAAACCTATAATAAAACATGTCTAAAGGTTCTAAAAATGGAAGTTCATTTAATAACATAAGATAATAGGCAAGTCACTACGCTCGGCCATCTCTGTCTATCTCCTGGATGTCATCACCTGAAAATATATATATAACACGGAATGAGCTTTCACCAAGCTCAGTAAGTAACCTATGCATGAATGCATGCTCACGAATGCTTGTTGTGTAAAAACTTATCAAGTATCCCCCACCCCCTCTTTTTAAAAAAAAAAACGTAAAAAGGTTTTAATTTGAAAACCTTGGACTTGGACATCAAGTTTAAAAAAAAAACCTTGAACTTAAATCTTTGACTTGGAATTATTGAACTTGAACATTATCGTGGAAACTTTTGAATCTTTCATTTTATTGACCTAGTTGCAAGCTCACTTGGTGTGACATCTAGTTGATCAGGGATGCAGTGGGACTAGTTATTTAGAACTAGAAATATATATATATATATATATATATATATATATATATATATATATATATATATATATATATATATATATACTGGTATAAGTACTTTCATTTTATTGCAAGCAACACATTAACATTAACATTAAACACTACATTTGGCCATAAAGGCCCTTAGTTAGAACGTTGGTCCCCCGCGCCCATTGCCCACTCACACCCTTCTTAGCATCAATGTACACCTGACTAAACTTTTGGAAACAAAACATTTGGCTACATGTATCTTTCAAAAACAGACTCGCATGCTCATGTCACCTTCTAAGCTTAACTTAATCATGCATCATGTGTTGTTGACATGATATGAAAGTGCAATGATAGTATAAGAATAATAAACACACATAACTTAAATCATCAACACATAATCACACACATATCATCACTTAGGCATATAATTGCATGTATGGAACTAAGATGGGCTTACTTACCTTTCGAGCTCTAAACTAACTAGAATTCTATCGACTAAGTGGCCCTTCAACAATGTCGTTCACAAATCCTATTACAATTCACTTAATCATTAAAAAAAGTCCTAACATCATATAACAACATTAAATGAATACCAGAAGAACTATTCGCTAGATACTAGGGTCTCAACGCATTTACTTGATTAAAATTGAACTTTGGAGTATAACATGATAGGAAAACAATTTTTTTTACCTCTACAAACCAAGGATAAACGATAATTGAGCTAAGGACCTTGAGTTAACAACCACAATTCAAAAGACCTTGTTTCTTTTAAAAGTAATGTAGAAAAATCAAGATTTGATAAAATGGAGTAAGTAAAACTAGGTTTTCGTGAAAAATACCCTTACCTTTGAAAAACCTTGAAGTATGACCATAAAAATCATTCTTCCACGCCTATCTAGGGTTGTAAAGATCCTAACTTTGGATTTACAGAGGGTGGAAGGGTGGTTTCCACATGCAACTTGAGTGGAGAATGAGAGAAGAGAAAATATCAAGTTTGCTAGGGTTCTTGGAGTGTTTGGAACTCTTGGGTAGGGAGGCTAGGGTTTATATATCACTAATCCCCCGCTTAAAACCTAAGAAAAATATGTTCGTTCTCTGAATAGGGTGCGACTGTCGTGGCACAAGAAACTATTGCCTATTTTATATTTGACCATCAATTCATTCTTTGTTATATATAGATGATTTAAGAGTTACAAGAAAGAAACATTTTCTCTCTCCATTTAATCTTGTTAATTCCGAAAATGAAGTTCATTAACCTCTTAATGTGGTGGCTGAAAATGGGAACTACATTAGCTAGCAATTTTCAGCCTTTTCCCCTCCAGTTATTGCATGTGTTGGATTGGTATTTTGGTTAAGTCCAACTCTTCCAAAATCATCCAACATAATCAAGGGGTGTCTTGCCAAATCCTATCATGCCTTCTAAAGATATTTTAGGATATGTCCATAAGGAAATCTTATTTCCTTATTCATCCAAATTCTTCCAACTAATTAATTAGGCCTCTCCTAATGGGCCACTATGATTTGGGCTTGGACTTTTATTAATCTAATTAATTAAATTTGACCCAAATCCAATTAATTGATCCAACCAAATAATTTGGTTCTATCTAGCCTACCTAATCATATTAGGTTTAATTGAATAATCTAATTATTTAATTAGATAAATTAATTTAATTATTAAATTAATTTATAGTTTTACCAATTAATTGATCCAATCAAATAATTATTATTTCCAAATTCATCACAAGAAGGCTAATCTTAAACTAGATAATTATATATGAAATGTAATAAAGTTCTTAATAGAATTAACAGTAAATGAATGCGAAATTTAGGTCGTTACAATTCTCCCCCCTCTTATAAAAGTTTCATCCCCGAAACTTGACTCTATTCTACCCAAGACAAACAAAAGTTAATCAAATAGATTGGGTATCGAGTTCACATCTCGTCCTCTTTTTCCCAGGTGGCTTCTTCGACCGCATGATTTTTTCAGAGCACTTTGACCAAAGTCACCAATTTCCTCCTCAATTCCTTGGTTGCTCTATCCAAAACCTCTACTGGAAATTCATCATATGTGAAATTCTCATGAAGGTCAAAAGATTAATAACTTAAAATGTGTGAAGGATACAGAATGTACTTCTTCAACATCGATACATGGAACACATTATGGAGTCCTGACAGTGCTCACGGTAGGGCAACTCTATATGGCAAGTCGCCGACTAGGTCTAAAATCTCAAAAAGACCTACATATCTTGTACTGATCTTTTCATTCTTGCCAAACCTCATCACGCCATTCATCGGTGCAACAATCAAGAAAACCATGTTGGCTACTACAAAACTCCAATGATTTTCTCCTTCGGTTAGCATAAATCTTTTGCCGACTTTAAGCTGTCTTCATTCTTTATCATATCTTCTCGACAATATCAGTGGTCTGTTGTACCAACTTAGGGCCTATTAACTTTCTCTCATCGACCTCGTCCTAGTATACCGAAGATCGACACTTTCTTCCATAAAGAGCTTCATATGGTGCCATATTAATCAATGCTTGGTAGCTATTATTGTAGGAGAACTCTACTAATGGTAAAATCTCATCCCATGCGCTGCCAAAATTGATTACGCAAGCTTGAAGCATATCCTCGAGTATCTGTATCGTCCTCTCCGATTGACCATCTATCTGGGGATGGGAGGCTGTACTAAATCTCAATTGTGTGCTTATAGCGTGATGTAGACTCTTCAAAAAGTTTGACATGAACGTAGGATCTCAGTCGGATACGATGGATATTGGCACTCCATGTAGTTTCACTATTTGTGTTATGTATATCTCTACATACCTCTCTATGTTATAAGTCGTCTTTATCGGCAAGAAATGCGCCGACTTGGTGAGACGATCCATGATAACCTAAATAGAGTTGTACCCCTTCCTTTTCCTTGGCAATCCTACCACAGAATCCATTCCAACTTTTTCCTACTTCCACTCGGGAATCATGAGGGGCTGCAGCAAACCGAAAGGTTTCTAATGTTCAGCCTTAACTTGTTGACAAGTCAAACACTTATGAACATATGTTGCTATGTCCCTCTTCATGCCTATCCAAGAAAAATGTTTACTCAGGTCCCACATCATCTTTGTACTCCCAGGGTGAATAGAGTATGGGGTGTTATGAGCTTCTCTAATAATTTTGAGTTTCAACTGCTCGTCATTTAGAACTGCTAGTATGCTTCCCAATCGAAGAGCTTCATTCGAGGTGATTACATAGTCGATTCTCTTCCTTTTAGTCATCTCTGTGCGAACCTTAGTCAACTATGGATCAGACAACTGGGCAGCCCTGATCCTTTCCACAATCGTCAGCTGAACTGTCAATATAGCGAGATAACACAATCTCTCTCGTGGGACTATCTCCAACTCGAGACTCTGAATATCCCTCAAGAGTGATGGATGCACTACCCGTAAGGTAGAAATAACTCCTTGCCCCTTTCAACTTAGGGCGTCTGCTACTACATTAGTTTTACCCGGATGATAATTAATAACACAATCATAGTCCTTTACCAACTCAAGCCATCTACGCTGCCTCATGTTCTGCTCCTTTTGTGTGAAAAAGTATTTGAGGCTCTTGTGATCGTTGTAAATCTCATACTGAGCCCCATATAGATAGTGCCTCCAAATCTTCAAGGCAAAAACTACTGCTGCCAGCTCCAAATCATGCGTCGGATAATTCTTCTCACAATCCTTCATCTGTCTAGAGGAGTAATTACCTTTCCATGTTGCATAAGAACACATCCTAAGCCCTTCAGTGATGCATCGTTGTAGATGACGAATCCCTTTGTTCCACTCAAAAGTGACATGACTGGAGTTGACGTTAGCCTCATTTTCAACTCAGCCAAACTCTATTCGCATTTATCATCCCAAAAAAACTTGACACTCTTCCTCGTCAATTATGTCAATGGGGCAGAGATCTTTAAAAATCCTTCAACAATTCTTCAATAATACCGAGCCAAACCCAGAAAACTGTGGACTTCACCTGCGCTAGTAGGAGTTGGCCAGTTCTATACTGCTTCTATCTTGCTGAGATCTACAGATATCTTATTCTTTGAAACGATGTGTCCCAGGAAGGGAACATAATCTAGCTAAAATTCGTACTTCTTGAATTTGGCAAAAAGTTATTTTTCTCTCAGCCTTTGAAGGACCATTCTTAGATGTTACTCATGATCTTATTTGGTTTGTGAATAAATCAAAATATCGTTGATGAAGACGATGATGAACTTATCCAAGTAGTCAGAGAACACTCAGTTCATTAAGTCCATAAAAGTGGTAGGAGCATTCATTAAATCGAAAGGCATGACCAGGAACTCGTAGTGTCCATATCTGGATCGAAAATCTATCTTGGCAATATCTTCATCTCAAATCCCAAGCTAATGGTATCCAGACCTTAGATCTATTTTTGAGAAATAGCCGACACCCTGAAGTTGATCGAATAGTTTCTCAATCCTCGGCAATGGATACTTATTTAATTCTCTATAGTCAATCCATATCCTCAACGACTCGTCCTTCTTCTTCACGAACAAGATCGGTGCACCCCACGGCAAAAAACTTGGCCTTATGAATCCTTTATCCAAAATATCTTGCAACTGCTCCTTAAGTTCTACCAGAGCCATACAATATGGTGCCTTTGAGATGGGGGTTGTCCCAGACAGCAACTCGATTGTGAATTTAACTTCTCTCTTTGGTGGAACTCCCAGAAGTTCCTTTTGGAAAATGTCTGAATATTCGTGAACAACTGGAATCTGGTTCATGGAAGGACTCTGCTCTGCAACCTTGGTGATCATTGCTAGATACGCTTCGCAACCCTTATTCAACATCTTACGGGCCTTCATCGCAGAGATGATGGGAATGGCTGATTTGGGCCTAACTCATTGGATGATGATCTGAGTGTCATGTGGAGGAGTGAGTACTACTTTCTTGCCTCGACAGTCGATCGTTGTGAAATTCTTGGACAACTAGTCCATACCAAAAATGACATCAAAATTTTGGATATTTAATATGATAAGATCGTCGATAAAGAATTCTCTCCAATTATAATAGGGTAGCCCGATAGGATCAGGTTCAAGGTCATAACAGTACTCGAAGGGGATAACACACTATAGGAAACGTCAGATTGGGAGGGAGGTTTCAGAAGGTGTTTCACGAAATTAGAGCTTACAAAGGAGTGAGAGGGGGTAGTGACTCCTTCCATATTGTTGTCTCTCGCAACCTAGGTTGAGTCTTGTGGCTTATGAATGCTAGGTGATCACTTATCCATCTCATCATCTTGAAATGTTATGGCAAGGTGTGATACGGTTTCATCTTATAAGTCATAAATTCACGTGTTCTGTCTGAATGCTCTCTCAATTCCTTCTTAGTTGGGGTTCTAATAAGCCTCATACCTACACAATTAATGTTCATATTAAGAAACTAGTTATCATGATTATGATGGTACATCAAACGTTAATTCTTACTAGCGTGATTAGTTTTTATACTATCCCAACCAACTAGCAAATAGGATCCCAATCATATGGAATCATCTTAAGAGATAGGCAGTATAATTGTGCAAGGCACAACATACAAACTCGTTAAATACTTAAACAAACAACAACTTACAATCTCAAACACTTACCAGGTGATAGAGGAGAACACGCCCGCAACACAACTCATAGCCCAAAACTTCTTTTTTAAAAAAAAAAAAAAATAAATTTAGGGTCTATAGAACCGATTTAAAAACCTGAGCGCTTTGATATCACAAAATGCCTACTAGTATTTTCTTAAATTATATATATGTAAAATTTAAATATGAATAGAGTTTACTCATTTAAAAAAATGCGGAAGATTTAAAACTCTCTTCGCTTAAAGAAAAACTAGGAATAATCCTTTAACACTTATAAAATAACAAGTTCTCAAAACTCTACGTAATGAAAATGAAAAAGAATTTAGTTTCAAAACATTATCCTCTCAAAATCTTAAGAAAGTGAAACCCATAATAAACCATGTCTAAAGGTTCTAAAATTGGAAGTTCATTTAATAACGTAAGACAATGGGCAAGTCACTGCGCTCGGCCATCTCCGTCCATCTCCTCTATGTCATCACTTGAAAATATATATATGACACAGAATGAGCTTTCAACAAGCTCAGTAAGTAACCTATGCATGAATGCATGCTCATGAATGCTTGTTGTGTAAAAACTTATCGAGTATCCCCCTCCTTTTTTTTTTAAAACATAAAAAGGTTTTAATTTGAAAACCTTGGACTTGGACATCAACTTTAAAAAAAACTTTGAACTTAAATCTTTAACTTGGAAATATTGAACTTGAACATTATCGTGGAAAATTCTGAATCTTTCATTTCAATGACCTAGTCGCAAGCTCACTTGGTGAGACATCCAGCTGATTAGAGATGCAATGAGCCTAGTTATTTGGAACCAAAAATATATATATATACCGATACAAGTACTTTCATTTTGCCATAAGAGGCACATTAACATTAACATTAAACATTACATTTGGCCATAAAGGCCCTTGCTTGGAACGCTGGTCTCCCGCACCCATTTCCCACTCACACCCTTCACAGCATCAATGCACACCCAACTAAACTTTTGAAAACAAAACATTTGGGGTACATGTATCTTTTGAAAATAGACTCGCATGCTCATGTCACCTTCTAAGCTTAACTTAATTGTGCATCGTGTTTGTTGACATGATATGCAAGTGCAATGACAATATAAGGATAATAAACGCACAGAACTTAAAGCATCAACACATAATCACACACATATCATCACTTAGACACATAATTGCATGTATAGAACTAGGGTGGGGTTACTTACCTTTCGAGCTCTAAACCAACTAGAATTCTATCGACTAAGAGGCCCTCCAATGTTCTCGTTCACAAATCC
Organism: Paulownia fortunei; assembly: GCA_019321725.1. Lineage (NCBI taxonomy): Eukaryota > Viridiplantae > Streptophyta > Magnoliopsida > Lamiales > Paulowniaceae > Paulownia > Paulownia fortunei. The sequence goes on along the minus strand of CM033105.1, from coordinate 11,225,077 downwards.
TATTACAATTCACTTAGTCATTAAACAAGTCCTAACATCTTATGTTAATGTTAAATAAATACTGGAAGAACTACTCACTAGATACTAGGGTCTCGACACATTTACTTGATTAAAATTGAACTTTGGAGTATAACATGATAGGAAAATATTTTTTTACCTCTACGAACCAAGGATAAACGATTACTGAGCTGAGGACCTTAGGTTAACAAACACGATTCAAAAGACCTTATTTCCTTTAAAAGTAATGTAGAAAAATCATGATTTGATAAAACAGAGTAAGTAAAACTAGTTTTTCATGAAAAATACCCTTACCTTTGAAAAATTTTGAAGTATGACCATAAAACTCATTCTTCCATGCCTATCTAGGGTTGTAAATATGCTAACTTTGGATTTGTAGAGGATGGAAGGGTGGTTTGCACATGCAACTTGAGTGGAGAAGGAGAGAAGATAAAATTTCAATTTTGCTAGGGTTCTTGGAGTGTTTGGAACTCTTGGGTAAGGAGGCTAGGGTTTATATATCACTAATCCTCCGCTTAAAACCTAAGAAAAATATGATTTTTCTTTGAACTGGGCACGACTGCCGCAGCATAAGAAACTATTGCCTATTTTATATTCGACCATTAATTCATTCTTTATTATATATAGATGATTTAAAAGTTACGAGAAAGAAACCTTTTCTCTCTCCATTTAATCTTGTTAAGACCGAAAATGAGGTTCATTAACCTCTTAATGTGGTGGCTGAAAATGGGAACTACATTAGCTAGCAATTTTCGGCCCTTTTTCCCTCCAGTTATTCTATGTGTTGGATTGGTATTTTAGTTAAGTCCAACTCTTCCAAAATCATCCAACACAGTTAAGGGGTGTCGTGCTAAATCCTATCATTCCTTCCAAAGGTATTTTAGGATATGTCTATAAGCAAATCTTATTTTCTTATTTATCTAAATTCTTCTAACTAATCAATTGGACCTCCCCTAATGGCCTACTATGATTTGGGCTTGGACTTTTATTAATCTAATTAATTAAATTTGGCCCAAATCCAATTAATTGATCCAACAAAATAATTTGGTTCAGTCTAGCCTACCTAATCATATTAGGTTTAATTGAATAATCTAATTATTTAATTAGATAAATTAATTTAATTATTAAATTAATTTATAGTTTTACCAATTAATTGATCCAATAAAATAATTATTATTTTCAAATTCATCACAAGAAGGATAATCTTAAGCTAGGCAATTGTATATGAAATGTAATAAAGTTCTTGATGGAATTAATAGAAAATGAGTGTGAAATTATAGTCGTTACAGTCAACATGTTGAGGATGATCTGCAGGCTTGGTACTATGTGATAGCATCTATGTCAAATGAGCTGCAAAGATAGCATAGGGGTATGGCACATGCTACCACTGTCTACCTTCATCTAAAAGAATTGCATGGTGAACATACAAGGCAAGGTAGATACCAAGTATCTAAGGAGCTCTTTTGATCCCGTATGATGGAAGGCTCTTCAGTTCATGATTATGGACTGAAGATGATAGCCTTGATTGAGAGACTCAAGTCCCTATAAGTTATTATGGACAACAAACTCTATGTGGATCTCATGTTACATTCTTTGTCGCCCTTGTTTGACTCCTTTGTGGTCAACTTCAATATGCACAAAATAGAAACTAGCCTTGCTGAGTTGGTCAACATGTTGAAGACAATCAAGTCTACCATGAAAAAGGAGAAGCCTATCCTAGTCGTTGGCTCTTTATCACAATCTAAGACTAAAAGGTCAAAGAAAGGAGAGAAGAAAAGTTCTTTTAAGAAGGCCAAGGGTATGAAGGCCTCAGGTAGAGTGAAGAAATATTCCAAACCAGACAACAAGTGTCACTACTGTGGCAAGCCGAGGTATTGGAAGAGAAAATGCAAGGACTATCTTGCAAATCACCAAAAGAGTTCTGGTATGTTCTTTATTGAAGTTAACCTTTTGGTTAATGATGCTTCTTAGGTATTAGATACCGGCTACGGGTACTCATCTATGTAAGGATTTACATGTGATGACAAGAAGCAGGGAGCTGAGTAGAGGAAAGCAGATCACGAGACTTGAAAATAGAGCAAAAGTTGTTGTATTAGCCATAGGAACTGTCTACTTAGCGTTAGGAGATGGAAAAAAGATAATTTTAAATTCTTGTCTTTATCTTCCTAAATTAGTAAAGACTATTATCTATATTCTAGTTTTGGATACAGAGGGTTATTATTTTTCAATAAAGGATGGAAACTGTTTTATTTACTTTAGTTTTGGTTGGAACTTTGACAAATGATTTATATATTGTCTAACCTTATAAATCCATCTTGCATATTCAACAAAGTAAAAAATATAAAATAGATGTTCATAGTTCCACATACTTGTGGCATGCTATACTAGGTCATATATCTAAGAAAAGAATCAATAAGTTAGCTAACTTGCTTGACCTTACAGAATTGCAAGAAATGCCAACTTGTGAATCTTGCCTTAATGGAAAGATGACCAAGTCACTATTTGTTAGACAAGTGGAGCGGGCTGCAAATCTATTGGATTTGATCCATACAGATGTATGTGGGTCACTAAGTATTAGCGCCCAAAGAAACTATAACTATTTCATTACTTTTACCAACGATTATTCTAGGTATGGGTATGTGTATATTTTAAGATACATGTCTGAAGCCTTTGAAAGGTTTAATGATTTTAGGTATGAAGTGGAGAAAGAAATTGGGCGAAGTATTAAGACTATTCAATCTGATCGAGGAGGTGAATACTTAGGCGTAGAGTTTCTTGATTATCTAAAAGAGAATGGGATTCTCTTGCAGTGGACTTCGCCAGCAACTCCATAACTAAATGGGGTTGCGGAGCATAGGAATCGAACCCTGTTGGACATGATTCAGTCCATGATGAGCTTAACTGGGATTCCTGTTTCATTCTAGGGCTATGCTCTGGAAACAATAGCTTTTCTATTAAATAGAGTGCCAAGTAAGTCATGCCCAAAACACCATATGAAATGTGGTGTGGCAAAACCCCTTCATACAAATACCTTAGGGGTATGGGGCTGCCCTCCTTACGTGAAGCAGCTGGTGGGAGATAAGTTGGATGCTAGATCCACCTTGTGTAAGTTTGTAGGGTATCCAAAGGAATTCATTAGATACTATTTCTACAACTCTTCAGAACAAAAGGTGTTTCTTTTGAGAAATGTCACATTCTTAGAGAATGAGTTTCTATTAGATAGAAAATGCGAGGTTGTATAGCTTGAAGGAATTCAAGAACCACAAAGTGTCCCACAAAAGACAGTAGCGATAGCTCCACCCAAAACTAACATTTCTATCACACAGCCTCCTAGGATATCTGAAAGGATCTCGAGACCACCTGAGAGGTATAGATTTTTGCTACAGAACAAGAAGAAGGAGCATTCTTTGGATAATGATCCAAGGAATTATGGAGAAGCAATGTCAGACATTGATCTAGAGAGATGGCAAGAAGCCATGTAAACTGAGATTGACTCCATGTACTCTAACAAGGTATGGACCTTGATGGACCCATCATAGGGTATAGTACCCATCGGCTGCAAGTGGATCTACAAGTGGAAACTTGGAGTAGATGGAGAGGTAATGACTTATAAGGCACGACTGGTTGCAAAAGGTTATACTCAAAAGCAAGGCATTGACTATGAGAAAACCTTTTCACTCATGGAGATGCTAAAATCCATTAAGATATTACTTGCAATATCAGCGTCTTATGACTATAAGATATGGCAAATAGATGTGAAGACTACCTTTCTCAATGGGAATACAGAGGAAGAGATCTATATGAGGCAAGCAGAGGGCTTCATATCCGATGGGAGCAAGCAAAAGGTTTGCAAAATTCAGAGATCCATTTACAAACTCAAACAAACTTCTCGAAGATGGAATCTTCGATTCATCGAGGTAATAAAATCATTTGGTTTTATCAAGAATCTAGATGAACCCTGTGTGTATAAGAAAGATAGTGGGAGTACACTGACCTTTGTTGTCCTTTGTGTTGATGATATACTACTCATTGGGAATGACGTAGGGATGTTACAATCAACAAAGGCTTGGTTATCTAGTTAGTTCCCCATAAATAATTTGGGAGAAGCATTCTATATTTTGGGGATTAAGATCTACAAAGATAGATCCAGAAGGATGATCGAACTATCCCAATCCACGTACATAGATAAAGTGATAAAAAGGTTTGGCATGGAAGAATGCAAAAGAGGATTCTTACCCATGAGCCATGGGGTTTCTCTTTCAAAGTCATTGTCACCAAAAAAATAGAAAGAATGACTTCCATACCATATGTATCTGTAATTGGAAGCGTTATGTATGTAATGTTATGTTTGAGGCATGATGTCACATACGCTATTAGTATCATGAGTAGATATCAATCTAATTCGGGCGAGGAGCACTAGAAAGCCATAAAGATGATGCTTAAGTACTTGCAAAGGACTAAGGATGTCTTCTTAGTTTACGACAATAGAGAACTGAAGCTAAAAGGCTTTACTGATTCTAGCTTTCAGTTCCATATAGACGATTCGAATTCAATGTTAGGATTCATACTCATGCTAAATGGTGGATTCCAGCACCGAAGCTGAATACATCGCAGCATATGATGCAGTGAAAGAAGGTGTTTGAATGACAAATTTCATCCAAAAGTTGGGTGTAGTCCCTTCCATTGTTGATCTAATTTCGGTCTACTGTGATAACAATGGGGCTATTGCATAAGCAAAAAAGCCGAGATATCATTAAAGATCCAAGCACATTATGAGGCAATACTATCTAATCCATGAGATCAGTAGTAGATGAGACGTTGGAGTGGAACGAGTGTCCTTATTAGAAAATATAGCAAATCCATTGACAAAGGCTTTAGCTCGAAGAATATTTGAAGGATATCTTGAGAAGATAGATTTTAGATACATAGGCAATTGAGAAATTGTTAGAGTAGTGTTTGGCAAGCTAATTAGTGGCACACATTTATACTCTTGTAAAAATAGTCTTATTCATAATGTTTAAATAAATAAAAGGTATTTTTTGTCTTTAATTATTTTTATCAATTAGATAAAGTCTCTAGATCATTTTTAGCTACGGGGCATGGTCACGCATATGATGGTGATCATGGAATGTGCCTCTATGGTTTTGATTTTAAACATGTTTCAAGTCGAGGGTTCATTATGATGGGACATCGATAAGCCCAATAGACTCGCACATACGATTCACACTCAAAAGGAGAATGTCTTATTCCATAAACATTAGCATAGGGATGCTAGTGCATGTGTGTGGGTGCTTGTTAGGGAAATCCACAATTAGAAAGCATTGTTTGTTGAATGAGAATTTCCTAGTTATGATAGTTCATTAATTAGTCCTTTAACTTGAAGCACCATGGTGGCCTTATGCACGACATCATACAATTTGATGTATTTCTTGATTGCATGTGTAGTGCCCAATTCTCTCCTACATAGCCAATAATAAGCATCTTGCTTGAATATGCATCTTAATATGCATTATCGAATTATGACATACAAATAGCATGATTGCACATGAATAATTATTACTATATGCTCCAGTTATATTTTAGCATGCATTAGTACATGAAATATGAGATCAAACTTTTGTTTCTTGATTTAACATATTCCTTAAGTGCCTTTTTGCAGTGAAAAGTTTGGTATCTCGAATGGCCATGGACTGAATTATTCATATTGCTCCATACCTATTATATTCTAAAGTGATTAATTGCCTAAATATTTTCTTGAAATATATTACATTTGGCTAAGAACTAAAAGTATGCAAAATGGTGCAATTTGATTGGTTGGTTAACTATGTTGCATAAAATCATTCTAAACTGCATTGCACTTGATTATAATACCAAAGCATCACTTTTTGTCATCTCTCTAGCCTATAAACGTGGCTCTTTGTATGAGAAGACACCAAGCATGAGTCAACCAATCATCACCCTCCATTTATCTTTCTTTGAAATGTCAAATAAGTCATTTTAGCTATGTTTTCTTGTGGAAGCACCTAAAAAATGACCAGCCCTTCTTCTCCAAGTTTCTTCCAAATTTATACACTCTCATGCTCTCAAAAATTGAGTTCAAATCATAGGAATCCATAGAACACAAACTAGAACAAGTGTCTACCCTTTTAAACTTGAAAACTGTTGGTTTTGAAGCTTAATTCCAACTTAATCAAGGTATATTCTTTTTCAATGTTTCTTATGATTAATTTATAGTATCTTGGATGGTTACATATTTTAGTATGTTTTTTGTATGAATGAAAACTCAAGTGGGATAGGCTTGAAGCCAAAACCAAGCTAGTTAAGCTAGTTTCTAGCAAAATTGATAGTCTTGTGAAATATGCTTAATTTACTTATTTCTATTAATCTTGTAATGCTTATATTTTGTTTGGAAGTTCCTTTGAATGATTGAAAACAATATCAATTAGTTTGCCTAACTGAAGGGTACAATCAATTTAAGTTAGAACCGAATTTACGTCATGTTAATTTGGATTGTGTGCATGTTTTAGGGGCTACCCTAATAATTATATTTGATTTAGTAGTTATTTAGTGGCTTCCCTAATGTTTAATGCCTTGAATTAGTAGTAAAATATGGAGTATGTATTGTTTTTAAGGTTATGTAATTGATATGGAAGTGTTTACGATTTTAACTAGAATAGACTATATGATTTATAAAAATGATATTAAATGATACATGATTTGATTATGTTAGGCCTTTAACACATCCCATTTTTCAAAGAGATTGACCTTTTCACTTAGCATAAGTGGACTTGAAGTAAGTTGGAACTTTCATATGTTAGGTTCGCTATAATCGCAGGAGTATACGCAGCGAAAAATTAAATTTTTTATCAAATATAAATTTAACCCCTTTGATTCAAAAGTGATTTTAACGATCGCGCTTATTCAAGTGAATATATAAATAAATATAAAATCGAATTATACCTTTCATGCACTCCAGTTGTTGTAGGGAATGAAGCAATCAATTGCTTATCCTGGACTATCATAACTCGCAGAGATCCAAGTGTCTCCCCTCTATCAGGTCCACAATACGGAAGAGCAACACCAATCAAAAGGATTCGCTAGTATCCTTTTAATTGTTTACTAATCTAGAACCGGAGTAAATTTTCAAGAACAATAAAGATTGATTCTTTAAGTTCTTGAAACAATAATATGAAAAGAATAATAAGAAACTGATTTTCTTTTTCTTTCTTTTCTTTTCTTGGAGAGTAAAAATAGAAGACTTTAAACAAAATATTTTTGATCAAATTTTTGAATTGAATTATGTAATTTTCATCCCTCATATATATAGGGATGAAAATTTTAATCCCTTTCCAACTCTTGGAAAGTTTTTCAATTTTGAACTATTTCAACACCTTATCTTGGAAGGATTCTAAATCTTCCAATAACTCTTCTCTTTTCTCTCTCCTATTGTATGTGGACTAATTTGAGACTACATTAATCATCAAAATTATCTACATACATTATTAATATTAATTTGAACTCTTCAAATAATATCAAGATAGATATATATCATATATATATACTATAATTATATTTATACATAAATTAAATCTTAGTGGCCGATTTTATCCCATAAAATTGGTCACTATATTTATTTATCTATAAATATGTTAATTAAATAAATCATATTTATTTAATTTATTCTCTTCATATTTTAGTGGGCTTCTTAAGTGATCCACATTAATTTTGGGTTTGGACTCAAAAATCCCCAAATCAATTCAATTGATTCAATCCCAATTTAATCAATCCAATTGATTAATTCAATTTACTCCAATTGGGCTTCCTAATCGAATTAGGTCCAATTAAATAATCCAATTACTTAATTGAATAATTTAATTTAACCATTAAATTAAATAGAACCCTTAATTAATTAATTAATTAGTATTAATTAATTAATTTCCAACCATTTGATAAAATCTAAAATTAGAAATGTTACTGTCCATAAAGATATGTGACCCTCTTATGTTCACTACTAAGCTAGTAGTGGGTTTGCAACATTTACAATTTAAGAATAACAATTATTTCAATTAATTAATCCAATTAATTAATCCGCTTGTAATCAACTCCTTAATTCCAAGAACCTCACTATCCATGAAAACACCTAACAAGTAATCATAGCAAATTAGTCTTAGGTGAAATAGCGAGTAAACCTATTTCAGTTGCGAGTACCATACATGTACGGTCCTTTCAATAGCTAATTTCCTGATTGAATCTAAGGCATGGATTATAAGTCGAAATCCTAAATGATTCAATAATTGTGATCCCATTTCAAGTTCCAATGATTCTTGATGAATCACAATTCATACTGCCTTGGCCAAGGTCTTTGAATCACGAACTATGAAAACACAGGAGATTCCCTTGTTTAAAAAAGATAAGTGTCAAATTCTATGTTGGCCACTGACAAACCTCCATGCACACCAGTGCAACACCCAACATACCTCTTTTGTGATTGTCAAGCAATCATAAGATATATCAAAGTGCTGCAGGATGCACACAAGGCTACCATCGTGTCTCAAGTCTGAGGACTAGTCGTGTACTATCGCAACACAGAAATTCTTATTTCGACGGGCAAAGCCTCCAACTAAGAATTTTTTACGGGCCATGTTCGATGTACTTGTTCCCTAACAAGCACCCACATATATGTACTTACATCTCTACGCTAATGCCAATAGAATGTGACATCCTCATCTCACGAGCATGCATCATATGTACGAGTCTTACTGAGCTATTTGATGTCCCATCTCAAAAAGCTCTCGACTCAAAACTTATTTAAGACTAAAGCCTTAGAGGAATGTTCCGTGATCGCCATCATATGCGCGACCATGCCCCGTAGCTAAATTTGGTCTAAGGACTTTATCTAATGTGCAGAAATAAAAAATGTAAGACATAAGATAAAGAAAATGCCTTTTTATTAATATGATTCCCAATAAGATTGTCTTTACAAAAGCAAAAGAGTATAATACACCCAATCTAATTGGGACGTTGGGCATCATACTCTAACATCATATGTTGCATCATAAGAATCATATAATGTTGTTCATGTTTTAGTGTGATTGTCGTTATTTGTCAATGATGTAATGTTTGATGCATTTATGGCTTATGAAGCATTGATACTATTAAGGATATAATGAAGTTTTTTTGAAAAGAAAGTATGGCACTTGATTGATGGTCGGGTAGACAAGGGATGCGGTACTTGAGGTTGAAAAACTAGTATAGGAAAGCCACAATGAATGAGATAGAATACGGCTAATACCTGAGTTATTTGTTATTACATCAATTTCACCTTACTGAGCCTTTAGCTCATTGGATTCACATGATGCAGGTGGAAATGTGCAGGTTTAGAGGTTGACTGAGTCTCCAGAGCGGCCGAACAGAGATTTGTTCATATGCCATGCTTTGAGCTATTTTGTCTTTAAATAAGTCGCTCAGTTATGATTTTATAAATAGATGTACTCAGTTTGGAAATATGTATATGGTGTGTTTAAAACAAAATGAAACAACGAATGAATTAAAGTTCTTTCTCTTATAGCCAAAAAGGGGATTTTTATTAAAATCATAACTCTAGTATTGATGAAAATAACATTTCTTGACTTAATTGCATTAGCTTGTTTAGGTTCTGCAGTTAGGTTAAGGGGTGTTACAGTTTAGTGATATTAGAGCGGAGGTTTAGTTGTTCCTGAAGACAGAAGAAGGCATATGAACACATCCTTGCTGGGAAACTCGGACAACTATTTGTTTATTTGCTTTTTATGTTTACTTGATTAGATTTTGTTTTATGTTATTGTCATGATTATATGTTTATTATTGGTGAATGAATGGAATGAGATTGGGCAATGCATATCAAGTCATGGCACCAAAAAGGAAGACAATGGATAATCATGAGGGCAATCATGATTTGGTGAATAATTTGACTATTTTCATTCAACAACAAACTAGAATGTATGGTGAACATATACAACAATTATTGGATATGCAATAAATAAACCAAGAATAGAATCAGCGACTTCCTCCACCATAAGCTCGACATGATACTTCACAAGCTATATATGAGAAATTTAGAAAGATGGAGCTTGTTGATTTTAATGGTGGGTCTGATCCCATGGTTGTAGAGGAATGGGTGAAATCATTAGACACTACTTTGACTACATACAAATTGATGATGCTGAGAACGTACTCTATGTAATTTTCTTGTTGAAGAATGATGCTAGAACTTGGTGGGAAGGAGCTAAGCTTGCAGTGAATATGGAAGAGCTAACTTGAGAGAGATTTAAAATAATCTTTTATGATAAGTATTTCACCAGGGATGCTAGGTCACTCAAAGTAAAAGTATTCTTGGAGTTGAAGAGGGTTGCAAGAACGTGTCATACATCGCCAGAGACAACAATGAGAAGATGGATCATTTCTTGAGGGGCCTTAATCCTGAAATTAGAAGAGATGTGAGAATGTCTTCAGTAACGGAGTTCAGGGAACTGGTGGACAAGGCTTTGATGGCTGACTTAGATAAGAAAGAGATTGAGAAATTCCATCAACAAAAGAAGCAAGTATTCACTCCAAGAAATCTGAACCAGTAGAAGAAATGAGAGCAAAAATCAAACCAAGGGAATAAAAAGCGTCCTAGAGTTGGGCAGACTTCTTCTGCAATTGAAAGGTCTATATGTGCTAAGTGTGGGAAGAATCATTTTGGGGAATGCTTTAGTGGTACTAACCGCTGCTTTAAGTGTAAAAAGCCTGGACATATAGCAAAGGATTGCCCAATAATACAGGGGAGAGTTCAGGGGAAAGTATATACAATGACACAAGAACAAGCTGATGTAGATACTTCTGTAGTCACAGGTACTATTTTAATTTATGGGATACCGGCAATTGTATTGATAGATTCTAGATCTACGCATTCATTTGCATCACGTGCATTTGTGAAAAAATTAAGCATTACACCAGATTTATTAAAAGTAAGGTATAGTGTGATTATTCCATTCGGGGAAAAAATAGACTACATCCAAATGTTAAGGTCCTGTTCTATTCAAATTAGTAATAGGACTCTCTATGCAGATCTTGTTATTTTACTGATGCCAAATTTTGAGGTTATTTTGGGTATGGATTGGCTTACCAAATATTATGGAACAATTTATTGTAACAAGAAGATTGTAATTTTTCAGTCACTCGGAGAATAACAGTTTATATTTAGTGGTACCTCATTGTCACAGTCCTTGCCAATTATAACTGCTTTGAAAGCTCAAAAGATGTTGAATAAAGGTTGTGTTTGATATTTGGTAAGTGTTCTAGACACTTCAGTCAAAGCACAATTAAAGCCAGAAAATGTAGATGTGGTTAGAGAATTTCTTACGGTATTTCTAGATGATTTACCGAGACTACCACCAGATCGAGAGATTGAATTTGTGATTGATGTTATGCCAGGAACTACTCTTATTTCTAAAGCACCATACCGAATGGCACCAACAGAATTGAAAGAGTTAAAAGTTCAATTACTTGATAAGGGTTTTATTCGCCCTAGTTTTCTCCTTGGGGAGCACCTGTGTTCATGAAAAAGAAGAATGGTACATTACAGTTGTGCATTGATTATAGAGAGATGAATAAAGTAACAATCAAGAATAAGTATTCACTCCCAAGAATAGATGATTTGTTTGATCAATTGCAGGGAGCATCAGTATTTTCTAAAATTGATTTGCGCTCTAGGTATCATCAATTGAAGATCAAGAAGGAAGACATACAAAAGACTGCATTTTGAACAAAGTATGGACATTATGAATTTCTAGTGATGCCTTTCGGTTTAACCAATACCCCTGCAGCTTTTATGGATCTAATGAATAAGGTGTTCAAGCAATATCTCGATAAATTTGTGATTGTGTTTATTGATGATATCCTAATTTATTCACGTAATAAAGAAGAGCACAAGGAACATTTGAAGATTGTGTTGCAAGTTCTTAAGGAAAAGCAGTTTTATGCTAAATTCAAGAAGTGCGAATTTTGGCTTGAGCAAGTGGTATTCCTAGGTCATGTAGTATCCAAGAATAGTATTTCTGTTGATCCAAGCAAGGTACAAGCTGTCATTAAGTGTCCAACACCAACAAATGTATCAGAAGTAAGGAGTTTCTTGGGATTAGCAGGGTACTATTGACGATTTGTTTAGGGGTTTTCAATGATAGCAACTCCATTGACAATGTTGACAAGAAAGAATGTGAAGTTCTTGTGGACCGATGTTTGTGAAAGAAGTTTTCAAGAACTAAAACATAAATTGACTACAGCTCCTGTTCTTACCATTCCAACTGGATTTGGTGAGTTCGTGGTGTATAGCGACGTTTCAAAAAAATAGTTTAGGTGTTGTTTTGATGCAAAATGGGAAGGTTATTGCCTATGATTCAAGGCAATTGAAGGAGTATGAAAAGAATTACCCAACCCATGATTTGGAACTTGTTGTTGTGGCTTTTACCTTGAAAATTTGGAGACATTATTTGTATGGTGAGAAGTGTGAGATATACACAGATCATAAGACTTTGAAGTACTTCTTTACCTAAAAGGAGTTGAATATGCGACAAAGAAGATGGTTAGAACTTGTGAAGGATTATGATTGTGTGATCAACTATCATCCTGGATTTGTAGAGATTAGAGCTTGAAATTGTACCTAAAGGGAAAAAGTGTTCGTTCTTAGCCTTAGTGTTGAGACCTGCACTTCAAGATAGAATTAAAGAAGATCATAAGGTGGATATGCATATTGTGTAGACTGAAAAGAAAGAGTGATGCTGGAAAGAGGCCAGACTTCTCTGTTATCGATGATGGAATTATTCGATATAAAGGGAGACTGTGTATGCATTTGACAAGGCCATAAAAGGAGATATTTTAGAAGAATTTCATACTACTCCCTACTTGATACATCTAGGTAGCACAAAAATGTATAAGGACTTACAACAACATTATTGGTGGTCTAAAATAAAGAGAGATATAGCAAAATTTGTGGCTGAATGTGTAACACCCCTTAACCTAACTGCAGAGCCTAAACAAACTGATACAGTTAAGTCAAGAAATATTAATTTTTCATCTTTACTAGAGTTATGGTTTTTAATAAAAGTTTCCATTCTTAGCTATAAGATAAAGAACTTGAATCATTTTTAACACACCATATACATATATCAAAACTGAGTACATCTGTTTACAAAACCATAACAGAGCGGCTTATTTAAAAACAAAAACAGAGTTTTCAAAATAAAACTAAAATATGTCGAAGCATGGCATATGAACAAATCTCTGTCCGGCCGCTCTAGAGACTTAGTCAACCTCTAAACCTGTACATTTCCACCTGCATCACATGAATCTAATGAGCTAAAGGCTCAGTAAGGTGAAACTGATGCAATAACAAATAACATATATGCACATCTCATAAATCATTAAATGCAATATTCTATTTAATAATTTTCATTCATAAATCATTCTTTAGGGCCCTTGAAGTGTGGTACCTAACTAATAGTGATAGACCATAGTTTTCGGAACCTGTTCATAATGATTGGCCAATAAGAGAACTAATACGGGGTTTCCATACTTGGTCTTTCAACCTCAGGTATTAGCCGTATTCTATCTCATTCATTGTGGCTTTCCTATACCAGTTTTTCAACCTCAAGTATTTGCCACCATTTGTTGGGTCCGCCGGTCCCTCCCGCGTCCCTCGTCTACCCGACCATCAATCAAGTACCATACTTCCTTTTCAAAAACCTCATTATATTCTTAATAGTGTCACGCTTCATAAACCATAAATGCATCAAACATTACATCATTTGACAAACAACAACAATCACATTAAAACATGAACAAACATTATATGATTCTTGTGATACAACAAATGAAAGCTTCAACTTACCTCAAGTCCACTTTGTGCTAGGTGAAAAGGCCAATCTCTTTGGAAGATAGGATGTGTTAAAGGCCTAACATAATCAAATCATGTACCATTTAATATCCTTTTTATAAATCATTTAGTCTATTCTAGTTAAAGTTTATATACACTTTTCAATCTTTTGTAAAGAATTACATATCAATTACATAACCTTAAAAATAATGCATACTCCATATTTTACTACTAATTCAAATTATTAAACATTAGGGCAGCCATTAAATAACTAATAATTCAAATATGATTATTAGGGCAGCCCCTAAAACATGAACACAATCCGAATTAAAATGACATAAACTTGATTCTAACTTAAATTGATTCTAACCTTCAATTAAGCAAACTAATTGCTATTGTTTTCAATCATTCAAAGAAACTTCCAAACACCATATAAAGCATTACAAAATCAATAGAAACAAGTAAATTAAACAATTTCACAAGACTATCAATTTTGCTAAAAATTAGCTTAACTAGCTTGGTTTTGGCTTCAAGTGTAACTTACTTAAGTTTTCAATCCTACAAAAGCATACTAAAACATGTAACCATCCAAGATACTACAAATTCATCATAAGAAACATTGAAAAAGAATATACCTTGATTAAGTTGGATTTAAACTTCAAAATCAACGGTTTTCAAGCTTAAAAGGATGGAAACTTGTTCTAGCTTGTGTTCTATGGATTCCTATGGATTGAATTCAACTTTTGTGAGTATGAGAGTGTAGAAATTTGGGAGAAACTTAGGAGAATAAGGGTTGGTCGTTTTTGAGGTGCTTCCACAAGAAATATGGATGAAAATGATTTCTTTGACCTTTCAAAGAGAGGTAAGTGGAGGGTGATGATTGGTTGCATCATGCTTGGTGTCTTCTCATGCCAAAAGCCACGTTCATGGGCTAAGGAGATGACAAAAATTGATGCTTTGGTGTTATAATCAAGTGCAATGCGGTTTAGAATGGTTTTATGCAACCTAGTCAACCAACCAATCAAATTGCACCATTGTGCATACTTTTAGTTCTTAGCCAATGTAACATATTTCAAGTAAATATTTAGACAATTAATCACTTTAGCATATAACTAGTATGGAGCAATACAAATAATTCATTTCATAGCCATTCAACACATCAATCTTCCTTAACCGAGATACCGAGCTTTTCACTGCAAAAAGGGCACTTAAGGAATATGTTAAATTAAGAAATGAAAGTTTGATCTCATATTTCATGTACTAATGCATGTTAAATCATAACTGAAGCATATAATAACAATTATTCATGTTCGTGCAATCATGCTATTTGTAAGCCATAATTCAATAATGCACATTGATTAGATGCAATTTCATGCAAAATGCTTATTATTGGCTATATAGGAGAGAATTGAGAATTGGGCATTACAATCCTTTCTTCCTTATAAAAATTTCGTCCTCGAAATTTGACGTACCAAATAATTCCGAATACTTGCTCTGCATTTCTTCTTCTCTTTCCCATGTGGCCTCTTCTACAGAATGATTCCTCCATAATACTTTAACAAGTCGAATCTTTTTCGTTCTCAACTCTTTTTCCTTCTGATCTAGAATTTGCACTGGAACCTCTTCATAGGCTAAATCATGAGTCAATTCCAACGGTTCATAACTCAACACATGGAAGGGTTTGAAATGTACTTTCTCAACATAGACACATGGAAAACATTGTGAACAGTAGATAATGATGGAGGTAAGGCCACTCTATAAGCTTTATCACCAACTCTTTCGAGAATCTCGAATGGGCCGACATACCTTGGACTGAGTTTTCCTTTCTTTCCAAATCTCATAACACCTTTCATGGGAGCTACTTTTAAGAACACATGATCCCCAATGGCAAACTCTAGATCTTTTCTCCGTTTATCTGCATAACTTTTCTGTCTACTCTGCGCAATCTTCATTCTCTCTCGTATCTTCTCCACTACCTTAGCGGTATGTTGAACTATTTCTAGACCAAGTAGGCTTCGTTCTCCAACTTCATCCCAATGAACTGGAGATCTACATTTCCTTCCATACAATGCTTCATAAGGCGCCATTCCAATTGTTGATTAAGCTATTATTATAAGTAAACTCCACTAATGGAAGCTTTGCATCCCAACTCCCTTGAAAATCTAGCACACAAGCTCTTAACATATCCTCTAATATTTGAATAACCCTTTCTGATTGCCCGTCACTTTGTGGATGAAATGCTGTACTGAATGCAAGTTTTGTTCCCATGGCACTGTGTAAGCTCTTCCAAAATGTAGATGTAAACTTAGGATCTCTGTCAGACACTATTGAAACTGGCACCCCATGTAACCTGACTATCTCTTTAATATATTGTTGAGCATACTGGTCCATATTGTATGTGGATTTCACTGGAAGAAAATGGGCTGATTTAGTTAATCTATCAACAATCACCCATATGGAATTATACCCCTTTTGTGTTCTAGGTAATCCAAGCACAAAGTCCATTGTAATGTGCTCCCATTTCCACTCTGGAATCAATAAAGGCTTCAACATCCCTGATGGTCTTTGATGTTCAATCTTAACTTGTTGACAAGTTAGACATTCAGCCACAAATTTTGCTATATCTCTCTTCATTTTAGGCCACCAATAATGTTGTTGTAAGTCCTTATACATTTTTGTGCTACCTGGGTGTACTGAGTAAGGAGTAGTATGAGCTTCTTCTAAAATATCTCCTTTCATGGCCTTGTCAAATGCGCACACAGTCTCCCTTTATATCGAATAATCCATCATCAGTAATAGAGAAGTCTGGCCTCTTTCCAACCTCAATCATTCTTTTCAATCTACACAAATGTGTGTCCACCTTTTGACCTTCTCTAATTCTATCTTGAAGTACAGGTCTCAACACTAAGGCTGACAACAAAACACTTTTTCCCTTTAGGTACAATTTCAAGCTCTAATCTCTGCAAATCCAGTAATATTGACTTTTGTATAACAAAAAGAGAAGACGTGGATTTTCTGCTCAATGCATCTGCAACCACATTCGCTTTACCAGGATGATAGTTGATCACACAATCATAATCCTTCACAAGTTCTAACCATCTTCTTTGTCTCATATTCAACTCTTTTTGGGTAAAGAAGTACTTCAAACTCTTATGATTTGTGTATATCTCACACTTCTCACCATACAAATAATGTCTCCAAATTTTCAAGGCAAAAACCACAGCAGCAAGTTCCAAATCATGGTTGGATAATTCTTTTCATATTCCTTCAATTGCCTTGAAGCATAGGCAATAACCTTCCCATTTTGCATCAAAACAGCACCCAAACCATTTTTTGAAGCATCGCTATACACCACGAATCCACCAATTCCAGTTGGAATGGTAAGAACAGGAGCTGTAGTTAATTTTTGTTTCAGTTCTTCAAAACTTCTTTCACAAGCATTGGTCCACAAGAACTTCACATTCTTTCTTGTCACATTGTCATTGGAGTTGCTATCTTTGAAAACCCCTGAACAAATCATCGATAGTACCTGCTAATCCAAGAAACTCCTTACTTCTGATACATTTGTTGGTGTTGGCCACTTAATGACAGCTTCTACCTTGCTTGGATCAACAAAAATACCATCCTTTGATACTACATGACCTAGGAATACCACTTGTTCAAGCCAAAACTCACACTTCTTGAATTTAGCATACAACTGTTTTTCTTTAAGAACTTGCAGCACAATCTTCAAATGTTCCTTGTGCTCTTCTTTATCACGTGAATAAATTAGGATGTCATCAATAAACACAATCACAAATTTATCGAGATATTGCTTGAACACCCTATTCATTAGATCCATAAAAGCTGCAGGGGCATTGGTTAAACCGAAAGGCATCACTAGAAATTCATAATGTCCATACCTTGTTCGGAATGCAGTCTTTGGTATGTCTTCTTCCTTGATCTTCAATTGATGATACCCAGAACGCAAATCAATCTTAGAAAATACAGATGCTCCCTGCAATTGATCAAACAAATCATCTATTCTTGGGAGTGGATACTTATTCTTGACTGTTATCTTATTCAGCTCTCTATAATCAATGCACACCGCAATGTACCATCCTTCTTTTTCACGAACAACACAGGTGCTCCCCAAGGAGAATAACTAGGGCGAATAAAACCCTTATCAAGCAATTCTTGCAATTGAACTTTTAACTCTTTCAATTCTGTTGGTGCCATTCGGTATGGTGCTTTAGAAATAGAAGTAGTTCCTGGCATAACATCAATCACAAATTCGATCTCTCGATTCGGTGGTAGTCCCGGTAAATCATCTGGAAATACCTCAACAAATTCTTGAACCACATCTACATTTTCTAGCTTTAATTGTGCTTCAACTGAGGTGTCCAGAACACTTGCCAAATACCCAACACAACCTTTATTGAACATCTTTTGAGCTTTCAATGCAGATATAATTGGTAAGGACCGTGAGAATGAGATACCATTAAACAATAAACTGTTCTTCCCCAGGTGGCTGAAAAATCACAATCTTCTTTATTACAATCAATTGTTGCATGATATTTGGTAAGCCAATCCATACCTAGAATAACCTCAAAATTTGGCATCGGTAAAACAACAAGATCTGCATAGAGAGTCCTATCACTAATCTGAATAGAACAAGCCCTTAACATTTGGTTGGAATCCATCTCTTCCCCAGATGGAACAGTCACACTATACCTTACTTTTAATAAATCTGGTGTAATGCCCAATTTTCTCACAAATGCACATGATGCAAATGAATGCGTAGATCCAGAATCTATCAATGCAATTGCAGGTATCCAAAAATTAAAATAGTACCTGTGAGTACGGAAGCATCTGCATCAGCTTGTTCTTGTGTCATTGCATACACTCTCCCCTGAACTTTCCCCTGTACTGTTGGGCAATCCTTTGCTATATGTCCATGCTTTTTACACTTAAAGCAACGATTAGTACCACTATAGCATTCCCCAAAATGATTCTTCCCACACTTAGTACATTTAGGCCTTTCAATTGTAGAAGAAGTCTGTCCAACTCTAGGACGCTTTTCATTCCCTTGGCTTAATTTTTGCTCTCCTTTCTTCCACTGGTTTAGATTTCTTGGAGTGAATACTTGCTTCTTTTGTTGTCTCTGGCAATGTATGGCACATACTTGCAACCCTGTTCAAATTTTCTCACATAATCACATACAGACATCGCTCCTTGTTTTAACTCCAAGAATTCCTTTACTCTGAGTGACCTAGCATCCCTGGTGAAATACTTATCATAAAAGATTATTTTAAACCTCTCCCAAGTTAGTTCTTCCATATTCACTGCAAGTTTAGCTCCTTCCCACCAAGTTCTAGCATCCTTCTTCAACAAGAAAATTGCACAGAGTACCTTCTCAGCATCATCAATTCGCATGTAGTCAAAGATAGTGTCCAAAGATTTCACCCATTCCTCTGCAACCATGGGATCAGACCCACCATTAAAATCAACCGGTTCCATCTTTCTAAACTTCTCATATACAGCCTGTGAAGGATCCTGTCGAGCTTGTGGTGGAGGAAGGCGCTGATTCTGTTCTTGGGTTCTTTGTTGCATATCTAGCAATTGTTGTATCTGTTCACCATGCATTCTAGTTTGTTGTTGAATGAGATCAGTCAAATTATCCACCACACTATGATTACCCTCATGATCATCCATTGTCTTCCTTTTTGGTGCCATGACCTGATATGCATTGCCCAGTCTCATTCCATTCATTCGCCAATAATAAATGCATAATCATGACAATAACATGGAATGAAATATAATCAAATAAACATAAAAGCAAATAAACATGTAATTGACCAAGTTTCCCAGCCAGGATGTGTTCATATGCCTTCTTCTGTCTACAGGAACGACTAAACCTCCACTCTGATACCACAAACTGTAACACCCCTTAACCTAACTGCAGAGCCTAAACAAACTGATACAGTTAAGTCAAGAAATGTTAATTTTTCATCTTTACTAGAGTTATGGTTTTTAATAAAAGTTCCCATTCTTAGCTATAAGATAAAGAACTTGAATCATTTTTAAAATAATCAAAATATTTGATTTTCATAAGAACCTAGATGAATCATGTATCTACAAAAAGGTTAGTGAGAGGGCAGTTACATTTGTTGTGCTCTACGTTGATGACATCCTACTCATTAGGAATAATGTGGGATATTGCAGTAAACGAGAACTTGGTTGTCAAAATAATTTTCATGAAGGACTTGGGAGATGCATCTTTTATCCTATGAATAAATATATATAGAGATAGATCTAGAAGGATGTAGTTCCATCCATTGTTGATCCAGTTATGATTTACTGTGATAACAATTGGGTCATTGCGCAAGCAAAGAAGCTAAGATCTTATAAAGATCCAAGCAGATAATGAGGTAACATCACTTGATCAGAGAGATCATTGGAATGTCAGCAACTAATGATGAGGCTACTCGGGTAGCAACTACTATTATCCTATCAATAATGTCAGCAATGCTACCTAAGTTAGTGACAACTGCCTTGGCTGACACCATTCTGTCAATGAATAAATTCATTAGTAACCACCTTAGGTGGTGACTTTTGTTGAAGTCACTAACCCAGTTAGCAACTTTGCTTAGAAAATTAAATACCCCCAAATTTACAGTAATTGTGTAACAAATTTAAAATTGATATATTCAATTAAAAAACCAAATCTTCTACTATTCCTATTATTTTTTTTGCTGTTTGAATGATGAAAATGAAAAGAAGCTATTGAGAGTGTTGAGAGACCATAAGACAATGTTGGGATGGTTTGTTGCTGAAATCAAAGGTATTAGTCTATCCATTTGCATGCACAAGATCTTGATAGAGGAAAGCTATAAGCCATTGTTGGAGCATCAACATTAACTCAATCCCAATACAAAAGAGGGGGTAAGAGCTGAGGTTTTGAAACTACTCGATGCAAGTATTACTTGTCCTATTTCTGATAGCATTTGAGTAAGTCCTGTGCAAGTTGTAACTATGAAATATGAGATAACTATGGTAGAAAATAAAAATAAAGAATTTATTCATGCTAGAATTATTACTATTTGGCATGTGCGCATGAATTATAGGAAGTTAAATAAAGCTACTAAAAAAGGCCACTTCCCTTTGCCCATTATTGATCAAATGTTTAATATGTTTAGCTGGTCATTCTTATTATTATTTCCTTGATGGTTATTCCGGATATAATAAAATTTCTACAGCACTTAAGGACCAAGAAAAGACCACCTTCCCATGTCCTTATGGCATTTTTGCTTTCAGACGGATGATTTCTAATTTGTGCAATGGCCCCATTAACTTTTAGTTGTGCATGATGGCAATGAGCATACCTAAGTGAGTACGATTTTATAATCACTCACACTAGCTTTCCTGCAGCAACTATGTTATGAACAAGTTGAGTTATGATATGACTCAATTGCTTAATGAGTTGCAAACCTTCGAAGCCATTTCCATCGAAAAGGCTAAAGAAGGTGAGGCCTCAAATAATGGTAGGAAGAGGAAGAATCAAAAGGGAAGTTCCGGGACTCAATCCAAAAAGACAAAAAAGAAGGGTCCCAAATGCAAGAAGAAGAATGATTCTGAGAAAAAACCCAAAGGAAAATGTTTCTATTATGGAATGAAGGGGTATTGGAAGAAAAACTATCTAAAGTATCTTTCCGAGCTTGAGAAGGAGAAGAGAGGTAAATATGATTTACAGGTTCATCAGGCTTGTTTGGTGGAAATTGATTCGTCATCCTACATACATGATTCGGAAGCCACTAATCATGTTTGTTATACTCTATAGAAACTTAGTTCTTCTAAGGAGCTTGCCGAATGGACATTCATGACAAGAGTTGGAAATAGGGCCCTGGTTTCAGCAAAAGTAGTAGGAGTTGTCCATCTAAATTTTAGGAATACATATTTAGTTTTGACAATGTTTATTCCATACCTAGTTTTCATAGAAATTTAATTTCTATTTCCAAGTTGCAAGAACAATTATTTGGTATTTCTTTTTCTAATAATGAGATTATTATTTCTAGACATGATTTAGATATTGTCATGTAAAGATGGATAATGGACTTTATGTTTTAAATCCCGGTGAACAACCACTACTTAATGTTGAAATGTTTAAAGTAGAACATCCTAAGCATAAGAGGCAAAATGTTTCTCAAGAGGATAAAACGTATCCTTGACACTTAATCTAGATAGGATAGTAAAGGATTGTCCTATAAGAAAGCTAAAAGTTAGCACTCTTCCTGTTTGTGAATCTTGTTTAGAAGGTAAAGTAACTAAGAGACCTTTTATTGGAAAGGGCTAAAAGGTCCAAGAACCACTTAAGCTTGTTCATACTGATGTTTGTGGTCCTATGACCATACAAGCTAGAGGTGGTTATGAATATTTCATCAAAATTGTTGATGATTATTCAAGATATGGTTTCGTTTACCTAATGCAAAGGAAATTTGGAACTTTTGGATAGTTTAAAGCACTCCAAGTAGAGGCTGAAAGGCAATAAGGTAAATCCTTAAAATCTCTAAGATCATATTGAAGAGGTGAGTATGTTGATATTGAGTTCAAGGACTATATGCTAGAGTATGGTATTTTATACCGACTCACAACACTTAGAACTCCTCAGCAAAATGGTGTTGTTGAGAGGAGATGTCGAACTTTAGTTGATATAGTGAGGTCCATGATCAGCTACTCTTCATTGCCAGATTCATTTTGGGATTATGCACTACAAATTGTGATGTACATTTTAAATATAGTATCATCCAAGTCTATTAAAAAGATACCCTTAGAGTTGTGGAAATGTAGTAAACCTACTTTATGTCAGTTCCGCATAAAGGGGTGTCCCGCACATATGCTTAAAGGAAATACTAGAAAGTTGTAACCACGATCAAAAGTGTGTCTATTTGTGGGATACCCCAAATGTACAAGACAAGGTTTATTTTATAATCCTTAAGATAAAAAGGTAATTATGTTGGTAAATGCCACATTTAATAGAAAAATATATGATAAATTTTAAACCTCGCAGTAAAGTTGTACTATAGGAGTTACTTTTTGATGAGATTAGACTACAAGCAACAAGAGTTGTTGGAAAACATACCCAGATGACCACCAATTCTGATTAGAATGTCATCCAATCTCAAAGTACTGGGAGGTGTTTTAGACCACCAGCACACTACAGAGAGGATGGAGAGGTATAAGTTACCATCTATGATAATAATGAGGATATCCATTGACATTAAAGCATGCAATGGAAGATCCTGATAGAGAGCAATGGCAATAGGCTATGAACCAAGAAATAGAGTCTATGTACCCCAATTTTGTTTAGGAGCTTATTGATCCACTTGAGGATATCAGGCCCAGTGGGTGTAAATGATTCTTCTAGAGGAAGAGAGGTATGGATGGAAAAGTAGAGACTTTCAAAGCAAAGCTAGTGGCGAAGGGACTTGATTATTATGAAACCTTCTCGCCTGTGACCATGCTTAAATCCATGCACATACTACTCTCCATATCTACGAGCTTAGATTATAAGATATGGTAAATAAAGCCATAGGGTTTCATAGTACAAGGCCAAGAGCATAAAGTCTACAAGTTTCTAAGGTCCATTTATGGAGTAAAACAAGCTTCTAGATCATGGAATCTAAGATTTGATGAGATAATTAAATCTTATGGTTTTGATCAAAATATAGATGAACCTTGTATATACAAGTACATCAAAGACAAGAAAGTGGTCTCCTTGGTACTTTATATAGATGATATTCTACTCATTGAGAATGAGGTAGAAATATTATCTAATATCAAGAACTGGCTAGCCAAGCAACTCCAGATTGAAGATTTAGAAGAAGCAAATTATATTCTTGCGATTAAAATTATATTCTTGGGATTCATATTCGCAAGAACATAATGTTGGCATTGCCTCAGGCATCTTATATTGATAAGATAGAGACATTTTCTATGCATCACTAGTAGGCATCCTTAAGTATGACATGTAGTGTACAAGACAAGACATTTGTGTTTGAGTAGTGGCCAGCGAGCTAATTAGTAGCTGCTATTATACACTTGTAAAAATTGTATTATTTGAAATTTGTTAATAAAAATTGGCATTTTACTTATTATTAATTGTATTTAGTCAATTATATAAAGCCCCTAGACCATAATTAGCTACGGGTCATGGTCGAGCATATGATGGTGATCATAGAATATACCTCTATAGCTTTGGTCTTAATTAGTTTTGAGTCATGGGTTCATTGAGATGGGACAACAATAAGCCCATAAAGACTAGTGTACATGTTGCATGCTCGAAAGAATGATGTCTCGCTCCATAGGCATTAGTATAGGGATGGTAGTACACATGTTCGAGTACTTATTGGGGAACAAGTACATCGAACAGGCTTGTGGAAAATTCTCAAATAGAAATGTTGTTTGTTGAATAAAAACTTTTTTGGTTATCATAGTACATGAATTAGTAACCTTGTGCATGATATCATAAGTTTTAATATATTTACCAATTACATGACAATCACTATGGGTTTATGTTAAGTATATGATCTTCATGTATGGATGAATGGCCAACAAATGATCGGTCACCTATCTAGTAGAATAGGTGAATCTCCCATGCATTTCATGGTCCTTGACTCAAAAGTCTCCAACTGAGCACGATGAATATAGATAGGGTTTTCAAATAATTCGTCAGAAGTCCATGTGACTGGAAATGAAATCATAGTAATTAAGTCAGATAGGGTTTCGTCTAATGATTCATGTTCTAGACTTAATCACGAGATTAGTTGACAGAAGGAACATACTTGCATGGTACTCGTAATAGTAATAGGTTTACTAGCTAATTCACCTAAGACTAGGTAGTCATGATGCACTTCTAGGTGCTTCCCTTAACTTGTGAGTTTTTGGAAATAAGGAGTTAATTCTAAGATGGATTAATTAATTGGATTCTAATTAATCAAAATATATTTTATATATTCACTAAGTTGCAATAGTTGCTCCACTGCTAGATTAGTTGTGAATCTAATAGATCACACACAAAATGAAATAGATCACTTACATCTAAAATAAAATCTGGTGAGTTGGATCAAGTTAATTAATGAAGATTAATTAACTTGGAGCTTGAATTAATTTAAAAGTTAAATTAATTCAACTATTTAAATAATAAGGGAATTTAATTGGACCTCATTAAGATAGGGGCTTTTTGGGAGTAATTAATGAATTGATTGGATCAATAAATTAATAGACTTTAAATTAAATTAGGAGTTAAATTGATTTAACTAATATAAATAATGGGATTATTTATATTAGGCATATTTAAATAGTTAGTCCACTAGAACCAATTTGATTGGGCTTAATTAATTAATATAGATTAATTAATTGGAGAGCCCAATAATTTATGGGCTCGTAGGAGAGGCTCATGGTGGTCTTTAATTGTAAATTAAAGACTCTATGTCTTGGATAAGAATAATTAAGACTTTGACTCTTAATAGAAAACTATCCAAGATAAGTTTTAGATAGAAACAAAGAAGAGATAAATATGGAAGGACATATAGATCTAATGAAATTAGGTCAAGACTTCAAGGTGTATAAATACTCCTCAAATGGGATGATTTTCAGAGCTTACAAAGCTAGAAAAATCTCCCCCTCTCTAGTGTAGAAAATTATTTTCTTCTTCCCTATTTTTCTGGACAAGTTTAGTTTCAATGAATTGGTACCAGACCACTTGATTGTTAGATTAATTCTTTTATCACAAGTTGATATTGGAATTAATCATGCTCCTAAATATTCTAGGTTAGAAACAAGATTTTGATATTTACTAGCAAAACTATCGAAACTATGATCCTGCTTGTCTTGTGGATATTATCAAAGAAAAGACACTTGGATTCCTCCAGCGAATTGATTTATAACTTAGACCACGATTTGAATTATTCCGATCAACGTCATCAGCAGAAGTGCTTTTAAAAGGTATATTCTCAAAATCTCTTTCGGTTTCTATTAAATGAAATATTCAGGTGTAATTGATTAATCACATCAAATCTAGTACTTAATGTATAAATTGTTATGTATTTTTTTTAAAAAAATAATTTTTTGTTGTGTAAAGTCTCTCGATTTTGTGAACCCACCAGTGGTATCAGATCCAAGGTTACAACACCCTGACATCTCTATGAATATATTTGTTGAATTCATATGATGAAAATTTTATGAATAAATATTTTTATGTGTGATAAATTCATTTTATACAATTTTAATTGGGATAAATATATTAAACAATGAAATTAAGAATTGAATGAAAACAATTAACGTTGGATGTCATAAACGGGCTAGAATTCTATATGTTATTATTGCAGTTGTGAGACTGGCACCACAGCGCCACCCGTAGGCATTATGGTACGAGTGGATATTCCACTTAGCATCGTGGCACTACATAGGGGCGGCCATGGCACGAAGCTTGTCAATGCTTTGGCGAAGCCCAAGATGTAGGTGCAAAGCTTGCCCGATTGGAAAAATCTTCGAAGGGTCGCGGCACAGTTGGGTAGTTTTTAATTTGTTTTATACTTTTCATGTAAATGTTACATAGTTTTGGTTCATTCAATTTTTAAAATTAATTATTAATTTTAAAATTTATAAAAAGGTATTTCTATAAATATCCAGAAGTTATTTATCTCGAATCAAAAAATCAGCACATGAAAATGGATAAATTTACATGCTTTAAATTTATTACATGAGATGTACAAATTAGGCATGTATGCTAGAGTGGATCATAGAGCCTAGACCAATGTATGGATATTTTTATATGCATTGTGAATGCATGGTTTGAATATTTTTGGGTTTTAATTAAAATGAGGCATGCGAGTCTCGTATTTTGTCTATTTTACTCTGAATGTAAATTCTTCCTTCCTCCTATGAATCTCCCATTGGAAGAAATTCCAAGGTTTCTTGTTAGGAATAGCTTTTGTAATGACAATAGTATTAGATTGTGAGGATTTTATTTTTATTTGACAAGAAGGAGTAAGGTGGAGAAAAATAATGAATAAAGGCCCATGAATGTATGGGTGATATATTCATGTAATAGATAGAATCAATATGTCAGTTAAATTGCTTTCCTTAGACTGGCCAAGATCCATTTTGGCTCAAGTAGATCGCATAGGATATGGCCCACAATCATCCCTATATTGCGTAGGTATGTTATATGGATGCATAGGTTTATTTAATATTTTCCTATTGATGATGCTTATATCATTAGGATAGGGTAATAATAAATAAACAAACTAATAAGATGAGATCTTGGAATTATAAAATGAACCCTCACTTGAAAGTTAAGTTTAAAAATTGTTAAAATTCTATATCAAGCAAATATGGGTAAAATTGTGTTGGGCAAAAACATGGGGTTTCCATACTCATTTTTCAACCTCATGTATTAACCGTATTCATCTCATTCATTGTGGCTTTTCTATCTCAGTTTTTCAACCTCAAGTATTTACCACCTTTGTTGGGTCCATCAGTCTCACCCGCGTCCCTTGCCTATCCGACCATTAATCAAGTACTATACTTCATTTTCAAAAACCTCATTATCATTTTTAATGGTATCATGCTTCATGAATGCATCAAACTCTATATCATATTTAAATAACAACAATCACTTCAACGCATAGATAACTTTATATGATTCTTGTGATCGAACAAATGAAAATTTCAACTTACTTCACATCCGCTTTGTGTTATGAAGTGAAAAGGCTAATTTGGAAGATAGGATATGCTAAAGGCCTAACTTAATCAAATCATATACCTTTCAGTATCCTTTCAATCAATCACATAACATGTTGAAAATCTAATCTAATTTAAATCATATACACTTTTCAATCTTTCGTAAACAATTTCATATCAATTACATGACTTCAAAAACAATACATACTCCATATAAACTAATAATTCAAACATTATATAAAGGATAGTCCCTAAATCAAGAACAAAATCCAAAACATCTAAATTAAACATGGCATAAACTCAGTTCTAACTTACATTAGTTCAATCGACTAAATAGTCAACCTAGTTACTACTGTTCATGACCATTTATATGTACTTCTAAATACTATAAACATTACAAAATTAAAAGAAACAATTAAATAAATCATATTTTTAAGGGCATCAATTTTGCTAGAAACTAGCTTATCTAGCTTGGTTTTATCTTCAAGTGTATCCCGTTTGAGTTATCAATAATACAAAAAGATGCTAAATCATGTAACCATCCAATATATCATAAATTTATCATAAGAAACTTTAAACAAGAATATAACTTGATTAGATTATAATTAAACTTCAAAATCAATGATTTCCAAGCTTGAAAGGGTAAAAACTTGTTCTAGTTTGTGTTCTATGGATTCGTATAGATCATATTATGTTGGGTTCGCGTGATCTCGGGGTATACACAGTGGAAAATTAAAAATTTTAAAAACATCTTACCATAATAATTATAGCAATACCCTAGATCCGATGTGATTTATAACGATCTCATAATTTCCAATAGTTGTAGTAAAATAATTACAGTTTTGATTTATACCTTTCTATGCACTTTGGTTATCATAGGGTATGAACAATCCATTACTAGCCCTTTTTCTGAATTTGATTTATAGGGATTCAGACATCTTTCCTCTAAAGTAGTCCACACTTTGAACAAGAACAAAAAATCAAAATTCTACTAGCAATTCAGATTTCATTTCTAATCTAGTTGATGGAGTGTATATAGAAAATATTAATTCAAGTTATCAACTTATGATAAAAGAATTAATACCTAAAGATGGAATTTTAGGAGAAAAAGGACGCATGAAGAAAATAATTTTTCTTTGATTTATTTCTATATGTCCGAAAATTATAGGATGATTATTCATCCTTATTTCTGCCATGGTGTATTTATAGGGGACAACAAATTTTAAGAGTCCTACTCTTAGTATTTTGTGTCTCCTTTTAATTGTTTGGAAGATATTTTGGTTCATCCAAACTTCTTCCAATTTTATCTATTTCATATCTTTCAATGATATTTAAGATTACCCAGGAATTTCAAACTCTTGACTTTCCATCATTTTTCAACCACCTTCATGGGCCTCTCCTAATAAGCTTATGTGAATTAGGCTTGGACTTAAAAATAAATTCCACAATTAATCCAATTAATTATCTTACCCAAATTAATTAATTCCATCTAGCCCATCTAATCAAATTAGACCCAATCAAATAATTTAATTATTTAATTAAGTAAATTATTTTAACAATTAATTTATGGACTACACAATTAATTTGATCCAATCAAATAATTATTTCATTCCAATTGGGCTCATTAAACTTATTAGGTCCAATTAAATAATTTAATTATTTAATTGAATAATTAATTTAACTCCTTGAATTAATTTAAGCCCTAATAAATTAATCTCTATTAATTAATTGAATCCAACCCTTTGGATTAATTTCTAAATTAGAAATGTTCCATCTCAAATTGTGTGTCACCCTTTAAGTTCACAACTAAGCTAGCAGTGGGCTTACAATATTTACAACTTATGAATAATAATAATTATTTTGATTAATTAACCTAATTAATTAGTCCACTTGAAATTAATTCCTTAATTTCATGAACCTCACAAGTCACGGGAAACACCTAGCAAGTGTATCATGATTACCTAAGCTTAGGTGAAATAGCGAGTGAACCTATTTCAATTATGAGTATCATACACATAAGGTCTTTCCATCAACTAATCTCCCGATTGAGTCTAGGGCATGGATCAATAGTCAAAACCCTAATTATTCAATAACTATAATTTTATTTCAAGTTTTAATGAATCATGATGAATCGTTAGAAAACTCCCATCTAATTTTCATCTTGCCTTGGCCAAGGACTTCTAAGTCATGAATTATGAAAACAGAGGAGATTCACTTGTTCTACAAAATAAGTGACGAATCTTTTGTTAACCACTCATTAACCTCCATACATATCAATGCAACATCTACAAATAGCATGTTGGGCACTACTTTAACAATCTCCTATTTGTCCTAGTGTCAATTGCCCATGTACTTTAGGCCCATCTTCTCAAGATGTCCGTTGAGTACCTTCTGTGCTATAGGTTTGGTTAGTGTGTGCTATATTTTTTGTCGAAGCAACTCTATCCACTACATTGTCGTCTCTACCAATGATCTCTCTGATCAGATGACATCTTCTCATGATGTGCTTGGATCTTTGATGAGATCTTTGGTCTTTTGCTTGCGCAATATCTCCATTGTTATCACAGTATATCCATACAGGATCAACAATGGATGGAACCACACCCAACTCTTAGATGAAGTTCCTTATCCAAACAACTTTTTTTATCACATCACATGCAATAATATATTTAGCTTCGGTAGTAGAATCTACGATCGTCTCCTGCTTGGAACTTTTATATCTGACCGCACTACTGTTTAAGGTGAATACGTATCTGGACATTGACTTTGAGTCGTCTATATTGGACTTAAAACTAGAATCTGTATAGCCTTCTAGTTTTAGTTCTCAAAGCTATATACTAGAAAGATATACTTAGTCCTTCTCAAGTACTTTAGGATCATTTTATGGCCTTCTAGTGTTCCTCACCTAGATTGGACTGATATCTACTCATGACACTCAGAGCATATGCGACATCAGGCCTTGTACATAGCTACCATACATTATGCTTCCTATGGTGGATGCATAACGTATGTGGGTCATCATTTCCCTCTCCTTAGGAGTCTTAGAAGACATTGACCTCGAGAGAGAAACGCCATGACTCATTGGTAAGAATCCTCACTTGGATTCCTCCATGCTAAACCTCTTTAGCATTTGGTCTATGTACGTGGATTGGGATAGTTCGATTATCCTTTTTTACCTATCTCTATATATCTTTATTCTAAGAATAAAGGATGTTCTCTCCCAAATCCTTCATGAAGAACTTATTAGACAACCAAGTCTTAGTTGACGACATCATCCCTACATCATTCCCAATTAGTAGGATGTCATCAACATATAACTCAATAAATGTCACTGCACTTCCACAACCTTCTTATAGACACAAGTTTTTATGTTTGTGGAAATCAAAGCAGATATTCCAGCTTCGGGAAGTTTGCTTGAGTCCATAAATGGATCTCTGGAGTTTGCAAACCTTTTGCTCACTCCCTTTAGATATGAAGCCTTCTGATTGCCTTATATTGATAATGATGATAATAAAAAAGTAATGTTATCATATAATTCTATATTCAAATAAATATATTAGTAAGTTTACAATTTTATTTTAACTTAAGATGATGATATTATAACTATATAAATGAAAATAAAAATAACAAATCATAATAATATAATCCACTTTAATCCAAAATACAAAGTAGTTATATTTTCCTAAAGCTTAAGATATAAATGAATCAATGTCAAACTCTAACCGAACTTTAATTTATACACGAGTTCAAACTTCCACCTAAAATTTTTTAAAAACTCTAGTGGAGTTGGACACCTTTATATTAACCATTGTCAATCAAGAACTTAATATTACTTAAAAGGAAGATACCTTTTCCTTCTTGAATATGATCACTTCAGTTCTTTTTTTTTTCTAAATCAATGTTTCCTATTCCGAAAAGGGGAAAGAAGCCTCAAAAACTTTAAGGAAAGTAATCTTCATATCTATCTACCATATCTCGTAGTCATAATACACTGATATGGCTAGTAGTATCCGAATAGATTTAAGCATCACTACTGGCAAAAAAGTTTTCTCATAATCAATTCCTTGCTTCTGAGTATAACCTTTTGGAACCAGTCATGTTTCGTAGGTCGCTATCTATCCATTTACTCAAAGCTTCCGCTTGTAGACCAATTTGCAGCCAATAGAAACTATTCCTTATGGTGGGTCCACTAAGGTCCATACCCTATTGGAGTACATGGAGTCCATCTCGGATTACATAGCTTTTTGCCATCTTCCCGAGTCGATGTCCAATATCACCTCTCCATAAGTCCTTGAATCATCATCCAAGGAGAGATTCACTTGTTGTTCTCTAACAAAAAATCATACCTCTCAGGTGGCTTTGAGATCCTATAGGATCTCCTAGGAGATTATGTGTTCGAAGGCCTAGCCTTAGTTGGTTGGCCCATTACTGCATCTTTAAGGAGGCTCTATGGTTCTTCATTTCTTCAAGTTCTACGACTTTGTCATTTTTATCTAATAGAAACTTTTCTTTTAAAAGGGTGTCATTCCTCGAAACAAACACCTTTTGTTCCGAGGGGTCGTAGAAATGGTATCCAATGGATTATTTTAGATACCCCATAAATCTACATAAACTGAATCTAATATCCAATTTATCTCTCACTTGCTGCTTTACGTAAGCAGCGCACCCCCATACCTTAAGGTATTTATAAGAGGGTGGTTCCCACACCACATCTCATGTGGTGTTTAGGCATCGACTTTGATGACACTCTATTTAATAGATATGTTGTCGTTTCTAGAGCATAGTCCCAGAATGAAAGAGAAAGTCCAATAAAACTCATCATCTATCAAACCATGTCCAACAAAGTTTAATTTTTATGCTCCGCAACTCCATTGAGTTGGGGAGTTGCAGGAGGGGTCCACTATGAGAGAATCTCATTATCTTTTAGATAATCAAGAAACTCTGTGCTCAAGTATTCACCTCCTCGATCTGATCGAAGAGCCTTGATAGTTGGCCCAGTTTGTTTCTCTACCTCATATTTGAATTCTTTAAACTTTTCAAAACATCAGATTTGTACCTCATAAGGTAGACATAACCGTACCTAGAATAATCATCGGTAAAAGTTATAAAGTAGTGTGAGTTTCCATGAGAACTAACACTTAGTGGCCTACGTACATCTAAATGGATCAAATCCAATAAATTTTTGGCTCGTTTTACTTATCCAACAAATGGTGATTTGGTCATTTTTTCTTTGAGACATGACTCAGATGTTGGCATTCCTTGCTCTTTCAAAAGATTGAGCAATTATCCAACTTATGAATTCTTTTCTCAGAGATATGACCTAACCTAGCATGCCATAAAAGTTAAGAACTATGATTATCTATTTTTTTTTATTTTGTTGAACATGGAAAAAGGAATTATGTGGATTAATAGAATATAAATCATTCATCAATATCAGAGGTAATCAGAATCTTTAAAAATAGAACAACTTCTATGTTTTATGGAAAAAAAAAAACCTTATCCATACAAAACATGAATGGAGATAATGTTCTTAACTATCTCTGTAACATAAAGACATTTGTTTAAAACTAAAACTACTCATTTCCTAAAGCTAAGTTGACACTTCTGATGGCTAATGCCGCAGCCTTTGCTCCATTCCCCAACCACAGGATTGTCTCTCCTCTACATAGCTTTTTGTTTCTTTCCATCACCTACAAATCATTGCAAAGATAAGACCCATAGCCGGTATCCAATACCCTAGAAGCATCGTTAACTGATAAATCAACTTCAACAAAATAAATACTTGAACTCTTCAGGCTCGCAAGGTACTCCTTGCAAATCCTCTTCTAATGCCTAGGTTTGCCGCGATAGTGGCACTTATCATCTGTCTTTTTGGAACTCTTGAAGATGCCACTTGTTGCCTTTGAGTTGGATGAGGATCCAACAAGCATGATTGGCCTGTCCTTCTTCATAGTGGACTCAGCCGTCTTCAACATGTTAACTAGCTCAACTAGGCTAGTTTCCATTTTATATATGTTGAAGTTGACAATGAAGGTGTCAAAAGATGGAGGCAAAGACTACAGGATGATATCCAAATGGAGCTCGTTTTCCATAACTACTCCAAGTGACTTGAGCCTTTTAATGAGGCCTATCATCTTCAATTCATGGTTATGGACTGAAGAGCCCTCCGTCATATTGGTCCTGAAAAGCTCTTTCACAATTTGATATCTCGTCTATCTAGTATGTTCACCATATAACTCTTGTAAGTGAACATAGATATAATGCACATGGGCATGTACCTCGTGTTACATCTGCAACTCATTTGACATTGATGTCATCATATAGCATCGCGCTTGCAGGTCATCATCACCAGCTTGTGATAATCTACAATCTCTTCCTCACAGGCATCTTCTGGTGCGGTCGATAGTGGGATCACATTAAGTATGTAATCCCTCTTTTCGAACTATAGAACAATCCAAAGATTCCTCAACCAATCGACATAGTTGGGACCAGTTAATTTATTAGCTTCCATAATTAATGCAAGTAGATTTTTAGCTATTTATAGACAATCTACAAATATAAACGAGGTAAAAAAATAGCATACTTTCAAAATCATATACATTTATAACAAGGTCTTAAGTAATAAATATCTCTTACTATTTCTTTCGAATTCCATCACCCCTAATGGCAATAAGGGAAATCTTATTTCCTAGTAAGCTTGAGGCCAATCAATATATCGTATACCCCAATTTTATAAGCTCATAAAACATATTGAAATGTAGTTAACTTTTAACAATTGTATCTCCATACAATTCTCAAGATATTTTACCTCACTACTTCCTATATACCCCAATTTTATGAGCCCATATGGTACTAAGTGTCAAGCAAGACCTATCAAACCTCCATGTAGATGGAGCATCAAAACGTTCCATGACTCATGGCCAACGTAGAGATGAGTCCATCCCATGGGCATCACCATACTTAGTAGAGATCACAGATTTCCATTACAGAGTCATTCCACAACTCATGGCTAATGACTAAGTAAGTTAGCATCATCATGTCAACTATTTTTTATGGTAGGTATGGATTATTAGGTCCAACCCAATTTTATCCATATTTGCTTGAAATCAGAATTCAAAAATTCCTTTACTTGATTTTTTAGTTCAAGTGGGGTATTTGTTTAAACCAATACCTCATCAATTTTAATCTTGATTTATTTAATAAATTGACAAGCAAATTATTTAAATAAACTCTTCACATGCATCTAATACATATATTATATGGATGATCATGGGCCATTCCTATGAGATCTATTTTAGCGAAAATGGATTTAGGTTAATCTAAATATAATAGAATGTAAATAGAAACTAATTTCTATTACATGAATATATCCCATACATTTATGGGTCTTCTCTTGATTCTTCATCTTGGTCCTTCTGCTTATCACCAAAAGGCAAAAAGAAAACCACTCTCGAATCTTAGAACCTTGAAACTGCGTTCCATTATCTGATATTGTTCCTTGAGGTATTCCAAAATGATAGATGACATTTTTCCATAAAAACTTGATCACCTCATTTTCCAATATATTGGCCAGGGGTTCTGCTTTCACCCACTTAGTGAAATAGTTTACTGCTACTATGAGAAACTTTCTTTGCCCCATAACTGGAGGAAACGAACCAACGAGATCCATTCTCCACTGGGCGAAATGGCATGGGCTCTCCAAAGGCTGTAGCAGCACGACCAGTTGGTGTGAGATGTTGGCATGTTCCTGGTGCATGCGACACTACAAAACTAACTCCTTAGCGTCACCCAACATGGTGGGCCAAAAATAGCCTGTAATGCTTTGGTGGCAAGGGCTTTACCGCTGAGATGGTTGCCATAAATTCCCTCAGGAATCTCCTGAAGGACGTCGTTTGACTTGGCGGGAGGAAGACATTTCAAGTAGGTAGTGAAAAACCTCTTTTGTATAGCTCACCATCAATAATTACGAAGTGTGAGGCATGCGCCCTCATCTTTCGGGCTTGATTAGGGGATGAGGGCACTTTTGCTGTTATTAAGTACTTAATAATGTCATTCTTCTAGCTCGGCTCCTTTGTGTCTATACATAGGATTTATAGCCCTCCTTCTTCTATCTCTGGTTTGCTTAAAGTGAGGAAGGTAATCCTACGGCTATAAATACTGACCATGGAGCTAGCTAGCTTAGCGAGTTGATCAGCTACTAAATTTTTGGCTCTAGGGACTTGCTTTACTTCGCACTTGTCGAACCTGGCCAATAACTCTTTTGCTAATTCCAGATACTAAGCCATTTTCTCATCTTTGCCCTTATAAATGCCTCCCACTTGATTGACCACAAGTTGTGAGTCGCTGTAGATTACTAATTTCTTTGCTCCTGTAGTGAAGGCCAACTTGCCACCTACCAAAAGTGCTTCATACTCTGCTTCATTATTGGATGTGGGGAATTGAAACCTCATAGTGTACTCAAACTTGTCCCCTTTGAACTTTCGAGCACTATTCCAACTCCATTTCCAATTGTTGTAGATGATCCATCCACATATAGAGGTCCAGGTAGGGAGTGAGTTGTTTACTCCATCTGAAATCATCTCCACAAGGAAATCCGCCAAGACTTGCACCTTTATAGCAAGCCGAGGACGGAACTCGATGCCTTGTTGACTAAGCTCCACCGCCCACTTCACCATTTTGCCTGATGTTTCAGGGCTCATTAATATCTGCTTGAAGGGGTAGTTGGTAAGGACTACCACCAAATGAGATTGAAAGTACGGGCGGAGCTTTCTTACTGCCACGACCAAGGCGACGACTAGCTTTTCTATATTTGGGTACCTTTGCTCCACACCTTGCAGGATACGACTGACATAGTAGACTGGCCAGTGCTCTCTCCCTTCTTGGCATACTAGCACGATGCTAACTACTTCACTTGTTACTGCTAAGTAAAGGAATAAAGTCTTCCCTACTTCGGCCTTTGTAAGCAAAGGTGGAGAAACTAAGTATCTGTTCAATTCTTCGAATGCCTGCTTTCATGCCTCTATCCAATTAAAACTTTTCCCTTCTCTAAGAACCTTAAAGAAAAGGAGCCCCTTGTCTATAGACCATGATATGAAATAATTCAAGGCTGCCAATTGTCCGATCAGCTATTGAATATGTTTGATAGTGCTGGGAGGGGGCATATTATTATGGCCTCTATCTTCTTGGAGTTGGCTTCTATTCCTCTTTATGAGATCATATACCCCAAGAACTTCCCTCTGCATACTTCGAATGTACACTTGGCCAGATTGAGTTTCATGCAGTAGGCTCTTAACATGGCAAAACATTCCTCCAAATCCCTCACGTGGTTGGAAGCTCGACCACTTTTGACGAGCATGTCATCGATGTATACTTCCATGTTGCGCTTCCATGTTGTACCCTATCAAGTGCTCAAACATTTGGTTAGCAAGTCGTTGGTAAGTTGTGTCGGCATTTTTGAGTCTGAAAGGCATCACATTATAGCAAAAGATCCCCTGGTTAGTAACAAAGCTGGTTTTCTCCTGATCCTCAGGTGCGAGGCGAATCTAGTTGTATCCTTGGTAAGTGTCAAGAAAACTCAGCACTTCGTAGCCTGACGTAGAGTCCACCAACATGTCTATGCGCAATAGAGGGAATGGATCTTTTAGATAGACCTTGTTAAGATTTGTAAAATCAATGCATAAATGCCACTTACCTCCAGACTTAGGTACCAACACAACATTAGCTAACCATTCCGGATAACGGACTGGGCAAACATACTTTGAAGTAAGGAGTTTATCAACTTCTTCCTTAATGTGTTGTGACCTCTTAAGGCTAAATGTTCTATTTTTTTGTTTCATTGATTTAAACATCGGGTTGATATTGAGTCAATAGATTGCTAACTCGGGGGGGGGGGGTGTGCCAATCAAGTCTCCCATCCCCTATGCAAAAATATCTGCATTTAGCCGGAGGAAAGCTACCAACCTTTCCTCGATATCAGGAGCAAAGCCGGTTCCCATCTTTGTTGTCTTAGATGAATCTCCTGGGACCACCTCAACAACTTTATGTTCTTCAACGGCCACCAACCTAGCTTTGTCAAGTTTTATTTTTCTTACTTTGGGTTCTCTCTCTTCCTTAAGTTCTTCTACGACCTAAACTTCCTATTTTGCTTGGCCTTACCCTGAGGCACACTGCCACCTTCCCGACTTTTCATGTTGTTCTAAGTCCTACGTAAAGTTTCTGCATAGCACACTCTTGCCAATCTTTGGTCCCTAATGGCCTCTCCTACTTGTTCGAGTGTTGGAAACTTTAATTTCATGTGATAAGTTGAAGCTACAGCCCGAAATAGGTTCATACTCTGTCTACCCAAGATCATATTGAAAGTTGAGGGGACTTAACCACCAAAAACTTCACTATTCTTATGGCCCTCTTCGGGTAGGAACCCAAGAAGATGGGGAGAGTGATTTTTCCTCATGCTTCTACCATTTCTCCATTGAATTCCGTGAGAGAGATGTTGACTGATGTGAGTTGGGTGTTATCTATGCTGAGGTACACGAACGCGTTATGAAACATGATGTCCGCGGAGCTCCTACTGTCTACTAAGATATTCTTTACCCAGAAATTCGACATTGTGGTCGAGATAACTAGGGCATCATTGTGCGCTTCCCTCGGCTCATCCAAGTCTAGGTTACTGAAGGAAAGTTTTTCCCTTGGACTCTACAAGTGAGATACTTTCTCCATTAGACAATTAGAAATAGAGTGCGTCCCGCTGACAGCTCACAGAAGTGCCCTTCTAGCACTTTGCGAATCTCCACTCACAGGTCCCCCAGATATGACTGTGATAACTCTTGCGCTAGGTAGGTTATCATCACCGCGTCCCTTCTTCTTATCACCGCTACCTTGTTCTATTGCGAAATCATAATTCTTGGGAGGACCTGGCTGTCTTCGTTCTCCATGGTCGTCTTTAGATTTATCAATGTACTCGGCCAGGTACCTATTACGAATTAGCTTCTCAATTTCATTTTTCAAGTGATGACACTCCTCTGTAAAGTGCCCTTTATCCCGATGATAGCAGCAATACTTATTAGACTTTATTCGTTTGGGATTCTCGCGCATTTGCTTCAGGGTCTGGAGCAAGCCCTGTTGCTCCGCTACCATCATCACCTTGGATAGTCGAGCTTTTAAAGGGGCGAAGTGAGTGAATTTTTAACAAAAGTTTATGAATTGTCAATTTTTTTAGTCGTAGATGTTCTTTCAAATTTAATGATTAACATTAAGCACGAATAATGTGGTTTGATTGATGACATGTGTTATTTTGGACTTTGATGTTGTTCTTTGGTTAATATATTTTTGTGATAATTATATTCAAATTTTTTTGCACAAATAGTTATGTTATTCAGTGTGGAGACAAGCATGTTAAAATAAGTAGTTCTTAAGCCCTCGCTTTAATCATCACTTGGATTTTTGACATGTAGGGGTTGAGTGTAGAACTGTTCCTTTTGGTCTGTCGAGGTGAACAACTGATTGAGCACCACTTAAAAAATGATTGAGGCATCAAGATTTCTAGCACCATGGCCAAATCAACTTGTTTCCCATGTGATTTTCCAAGAGAACAGTCCCACAGTAAGCCACTTTAAGCCTTTCAATAAATAAGTCTTTTATGTGGTAACCATATCTTCTTACCAATCCTAAATACACTATTATCCTACTATTATTCTTAAAATGATTTGGAGCTTAAGAGACATTCGACAAGGTGAGCCCTATTATACTCTCATTCAAAATGTAAAGTACATATAAGGAAAGAATTAGAGACTCTCAAGCCCCATTTTAATAAAAACAAAGATAAATAAATCCAATCACATTGGTCCAAATGGCTCCATGATCATCCCATACATACTAATAAATACATCACATGAATTTATTAAAGCATCTAGATTTACCATCCTTTTAAATTATAATTTCATGATTTGGGATAAAATCTTGATTTTTTAAGAAAAACCCTTTTTCAATTTTTTAAAATTAAACACTTTAATTATAAAATCAAGAAATCATTTTTTTGTAATTCAACATGACGAGACATGCGCGGAATTGGGCACTGGTGCCCAGCGCGCGCCACCAGCAGCAGTGTGCTGCTGCGTGTGGGCGTGCCCAGCATGCTACAGGTGCACCCAGTGCACGCTGCATGTTGCCAGCGTGCGCCCGTGTGCAGCCCAGCATCGTGCCATGTATAATTTCTTCTTCTAATCGAATCAAATTCAATCATACATGTTCTATTTAATAATTAAATCAATCGCAAAATAATTTTAACACAATCAGAATTACAATATATCAATTAGAATTTAACAATTAAATTCATAGGCATAAATCGAATCTAATTAGAATTGCGGAAATCGTGGCTCTGATACCACTATTGGGTTCGCGTGATCTCAGGGTATACGCAAAAAATTAAAAATTTTAAAAACATCATACCATAACAATTATAGCAATACCCCAAATCCGATGCAATTTCTAAGAATCTCATAATTTCTAATGGTTGTAGTAAATAATTAAAGTTTCAATTTATACCTTTCTATGCACTTCAGTTGTCGTATGATATGAAGCAATCAATTTCTATCCCTTTTTCTGAATTTGATTCATAGGGATCCAAACATCTCCCCTCTAAAGTAGTCCACACTTCGAGTAAGAACACAAAATCAAAATTCCGCTAGCAATTCAAATTTATTTTCTAATCTAGTTGATGGAGTATGTATAGAAAATTAGTTCATGTTATCAACATGTAATAAAAGAATTAACACTTAAAAAAGGATTTTTTGGAGAAAATGGACAGATAAAGAAAATATTTTTTCTTCGATTTATTTCTATATGGCCGAAAATTATAGGATGATTATTCATCCTTAAATTTTCGGCCATAGTGTATTTATAGGGGACAAAAAATTTCAAGAGTCATACTCTTGGTATTTTGTATCTCATTTTGATTGATTGGAAGATATTTTGGTTCATCCAAACTTCTTCCAATTTTATCTCTTTCATATCTTCCAAAGATATTCAAGATTACCTAAAAATTCCAAACTCTTGACTTTTCATCATTTTTCAACCACCTTCATGGGCCTCTCCTAATAGGCTTGTGTGAATTGGGTTTGGAATTAAAAATAAATCCCATAATTAATCCAATTAATTATCTTACCCAAATTAATTAATTTCATCTAGCCTATCTAATTAAATTAGACTCAATTAAATAATTCAATTATTTAATTAATTAAATAATTTTAACAATTAATTTATGGACTACACAATTAATTTAATCCAATCAAATAATTATTTCACTCCAATTGGGCTTCTTAATCTTATTAGGTTCAGTTAAATAATTCAATTATTTAATTAAAAAATTAATTCAACTCCTTAAATTAATTTAAGCCCTAATTAATTAATTTCTATTAATTAATTAGATCTAACCTTTGGATCAAAATTAAAAGTATTCCATCTCAAATTGTGTGTGACCCTTTAGGTTCACAACTAAGCTAGTAGTGGGCTTGCAACATTTGCAACTTATGAATAATTATTATTATTATTCTGATTAATTAATCCAATTAATTAGTCCGCTTGAAATTAACTCCTTAATTTCAAGAACCTCACAAGTCATGGAAAACATCTGGCAAGTGTATCATGATTACCTAAACTTAGATGAAATAGCGAGTGAACCTATTTCAATTATGAGTATCATATACGTAAGGTCTTTTGCATCAACTAATCTCGCGATTGAGTTTAAGGTATGGATCAATAGTCGAAACCCTAATTGTTCAATAACTATAATTCTATTTCAAGTTTCAATGAATCATGATGAATCATTAGAAAACCCCCGTCTAACATTCATCTTGCCTTGGCTAAAGACTTCTAAGTCATGAATTATGAAAACCAAGGAGATTCACTTATTCTACAAAATAAGTGA
Organism: Paulownia fortunei; assembly: GCA_019321725.1. Taxonomy (NCBI): domain Eukaryota; kingdom Viridiplantae; phylum Streptophyta; class Magnoliopsida; order Lamiales; family Paulowniaceae; genus Paulownia; species Paulownia fortunei. The sequence goes on along the minus strand of CM033105.1, from coordinate 11,183,525 downwards.
CAAATCCTTTGTTAACCACTCATTAACCTCCATACATATCAATGCAACATCCAATATATCCCCTTTGTGATTGTTAGACAATCAGAAGATACATCAAAATAAAACACGACATGCATAAGTCTACCATAGTGTCTCAAGTCAAAAGACTAATTGTGTACTATTATAACGTGGAATTTCTTATTTCGACAAATAAGTTTCCAATTAAGAAATTCTAGTGGGCCTATTTAGTGTACTTGTTTCCTAACAAGCACACGCATACTTGCACTAGCGTCACTAAGCCAATGCTCATGGAGCGAGACATCCTCCTTATGCGAGCATGCATCGTATGCGTGAGTCTATTAGGCTATTCGATGTACCATCTCAAAAAGCCTTCGACTCGAAACTAATTAAAGACCAAAGCTATAGAGGAATATTCCATGATCACCATCAAATACCGTGATCATGCCCCGTAACTCAGTTTGGTTTGGAGACTTTATCCGATTACATGAAGCAATTAAAGATAAAGAAATTTGCCTTTTTTTAATATGATTCGAAAAAGATTATTTTTACAAATACAAGAGTATAAAGGATGCTCAATCAAATTGGCACATCGGGCACTACTCTAACAGATTATACCTTTGTTAGTATGAAAGTGAAGAAAATTAAGAAAATTGTAGAGAATAAGGTCTGGTTGTTTTTAGGAGTTTGAACAAGAGAATAATGATAAAAATGAAATTCCAACCTTTCTTTTTATAGAAACCCAGGTTCCAAGCTTCGCCCAACTAGTCCTGGGAGAGGACGGCCTTCCCTCCTAGTTCGTCCTCAAGGTAAATACGGATGTGGTCACAACCTATACACACTTGGAGCAGACATTTGATATACATTACCCTTCCTATAAACCCACCTTTATGTCATGCGAACGGGACCCCTAGAGGGGCAACAGACACGCCACGCTTCTGCTTCCATAAGGAATCGAACATCGATACTCATTATTAAACCTGCATATGCGTTGCGCCACCTTATTTGACTTTTCAAAGAGAGGTTAAAGAAAGGTGGTAATTGCTTGACCTCAAGTTTGGTGTTCTTTTATGTAAAACCCACATGTATGGGCTAAGGAGAGGGTTGCTTATGCATTAGAATCAAGTGTAATGAGGTTGAAAATGAATAATGCAACCTAGTTAACCAACCAATCAAATTACACCTTTTTGCATACTTTTAGTTCTTAGTCAAATATGAAATATTTCAAAGAATTATGTTGACAATCAATCATTTTAGAATGTACTAGTATGGAAGAACACAATTAATTTATTTTGTAGTCGTTCAACACACCAATCTTCCTTAACTAAGAAATAAAGTTTTTAACTGTAAACAGGTACTTAAAGAATATGTTAAATCAAGAAATAAAAGTTTGATCTCATATTTCATGTACTAATGCATGTTAAAGCATAATTGGAGCATAAAATAATAATTATTCATGTTACTGCAATCATGCTATTTGTATGCCATAATCTGATAATGCGTACTAATTAAATGTATATTCATGTAAGATGTTTATTCTTGGCTATGTAGGACATAATTGGGTATTGCATTGCAAGTTGCCAGAATGGTTTTGATATGTATTTATTGCAGTTAACTTTTTGGATAATGATGCTTAGGTTAGATATCTAATGTGGTCCTTATCTTTGCAATACATAAGAAGTAGGAAGCTAAGTAGAGGAGAGACTACCCTGTGGCTGGGGAATGGAGCAAGAGTTGTTGCATTGGCTGTAGAACAATATCTCTATTCTAGTTTTGGATAGATAGGGATTTAGTTTTACTAATTCTAATGGAAGTTGTTCCATTTTTTATGGTTCTTTATTGATTCATATTTGAGTATTTTACAAATGATTTATATATCTATCACACCCCAAAGCTCCATCTTTCATGTTCAAAAAAAAAAGAAAATTAGATTATCATAGTTCCACATACTTGTGGCATGCTAGACTAGGTCATGTCTCTAATAAGAGAGTTCACAAGTTGGCACAATTGCTTAGCTTTAGGGATAAGCAAGAAATGCCAACATGTGAGTTTTGTCTAGAGGGAAAGATGACCAAGTCACCACTTTTTGGACAAGTGGAGCATGCTACAAATCCCTTAGACTTGATCCGGACAGATGTATGTGGGCTACTAAGTATTAGTGCTCGAGGGAACTACCAATATTTCATTACCTTTATCGATGATTACTCTAGATTTGGGTATGTGTACCTTTTAAGGTACTAGTCAGAAGCCTTTGAAATGTTCAAAGATTTTAGGCATGAAGTGGAGAAATAAGCTAGGTGAAGTATTAAAACTCTTCAATCTGATCGAGGAGGCTAATACTTGAGTTTAGAGTTTCTTGATTATCTAAAGGAGAATGGGATTCTCTCACAGTGGACTCTACCTACACCTCCACAATTATTAGAGTAGCTGAGCGAAGGAACTAAACATTGTTAGATATGGTTCGGTCCATGATGAGTTTACTTGGCTTTCTCTTTCATTCTGGGCAATGCTCTAGAAACAACAACATATTTATTGAATAGAGTGCAATTAAAGTTGGTGCCTAAACACCATATGAGATATGGTATGGCCAAACTTCTTCTTACAAATACCTTAGGGTATGCGGTTGTCTTGCTTAAGTGAAGTATCAAGTGGGAGATAAGTTGGATAGTAGATTTATCTTGAGCAAGTTTATGGGGTATCCAAAGGAATCTATGGATACTATTTTTATGATTGTTTAAAACAAAAGGTGTTTGTTTTGAAAAATGTCGCCTTTCTAGAGAAGGCGTTTCTATTAGATATAAATGGTGAGGTTGTAGAACTAGAAGAATTTCAAGAGCCACAACAAATCCCATAAGAGACAGCGGACAAAAACAAACAACTAACTCTTATATCACACATCCTCCTAAGAGATTCGAAAGGATCTCGAGGCCTCCTGAGAGGTACGACCTCTTGTTAGAAAAGAATGGGCAGGAGTCATCTTTGGATAGTGATATAAGGAATTATAGAGAATCGATGTCTGACTTTGATTTCAGAAGATGGTTAGATGCCATGCAATCCAAAATCGACTCCATGTACTCCAATAAGGTATGGACCTTAGTGGACCCACCACAGGATATTATACCTATAGGTTGTAAATGGATCTATAAGTAAAATCTTGGAGTAGATGGAGAGGTAACAACCTAAAAAGCACGATTGGTTGCAAAAGGTTATACTCAAAGATGAGGAATTGACTATGTGGAAACTTTCTCACTAGTGGCGATGCTTAAATCTATTTGGGTCTTGTTGGCTATATCAGCATATTTTGACTGTGAGATATAGCAGATGGATGTGAAGACTGCCTTCCTTAATTAAAACATTGAGGAATAGATCAATATACAATAGCCAGAGGGCTTCATATCCAAAGTAAGTGAGTAAAAGGTTTGTAAGCTTTAGAGATCTATTTGTGGCCTCAAACAGGCTTCCCTGAAGCTGGAACATTCGATTCGATGAGGTAATCAGATCATTTGATTTCCTCAAGAATCGAAATAAACCATATGTGTATAAGAATGTTAGTGGGAGCACGGTTATATTTATTGTGCTTTATGTTGATGACATCATACTCATTGAAAATGATGTAGAGATATTGTAATCAACAAAGGCTTGGTTGTCTACTCAATTCTCTATGAAGGATTTAGGAGATATATCCTACATTTTGGAGATCAAGATCTATAAAGAGATCAAAGAGGATAATCGGACTATCCCAATCCATGTATATAGATAAGATGCTGAACAGGTTTAGCATGGAGGAATCCCAGAGGGGATTTCTCCCTATGAGTTATGATATTCCTTTCTCTATGTCCATGTCCCCAAAGTCTCCTAAGGAAAGAGAGAGGATGACTGACATACCTTATGCATTCGCCATTGAAAGCATAATGTATGCCATGATATGTACTCGGCCTGATGTTGCATATGCTCTAAGTATTACAAGTAAATATTAGTCCAATCCAGATGAACAACACTACAAAGTAGTAGTATCTATTTTTGGTTTACGATAGTGGAGAGCTAAAACTAGAAGGCTTTATAGATTTTAGTTTTTAGTTCGATATAGATAATTGGAAGTCAATGTCCGGATTCATATTCACCATAAATAGTGGGGCAGATAGTTGGAAGAGTTACAAGTAGAAAATGACAGTGGATTCTACTACTAAAGCTGAAAACATCATTGCATGTGATGTTGCGAAAGAATATGTTTAGACAAGGAACTTCATCCAAGCGTTGGACATAGTTCTATCTATTATTGATCCAGTACGGTTATACTACAATAACAATATGGCGATTGAAAAAGCAAAAGATCCAAGATCTCATCAAAGATCCAAGAACATCATGAGGCAATACAATCTCATCAGAGAGATCATTAGTAGAGGTGACATCCAAGTGGAGAGAGTTACCTCAGTAGAAAACATAGCAAACCTACTAACAAATCCCTTAGTGTAAATGGTATTCAAAGGATATTATGAGAAGATGGGCCTGAGATATATGGGCAATTATCTCTATGGCAAATGGGAGTTTGTTAGAATAGTGTCTGGCGAGCTAATTAGTAGTCATAATTATACTATTATAAAAATAGTCTTATTTAAAATATGTTAATAAAAATTAGCATTTTCTTTATCCTTAATGGTAGTTAATTTGATAAAGTCCCTAGACCATAGTTAGTTATGCGGTATGGTCGCGCATATGATGGTGATTATGGAACATGCCTCTATTACATTGGTCTTAAATTAGTCTCGAGTCATGGGTTGATTTAGATACAACAACACGCACATGATGCATGCTAAAAATGAGGATATCTCGTTCTATAGGTATTAGCATAAGGATGCGGGTGCTCATTAGGGAAACAAGTACACCGAACAGGCCCTTGGAAAATTCTCAATTAGAAACGTCATTTGTAGAATGAGAATTCCAGTAGTGAATAAATTACTGTTAGAGTAGGATGCCCATCACCCCAATTATATTGGGTGTATTGTACTCTTTTTATTTTGTATAAATAATCTTTTGGGGAATCATATTAATAAAAGGCATTTTCTTTATCTTATGTTTTCCATCTTTTATTTCTGACCATTAGATAAAGTCTTTAGATCAAATTTAGCTATCGGGCATGGTCGCACATATGACGACAATCATGGAACCTACCTCTAAGGCTTTGGTCTTAAATAAGTTTTGAGTTGAGAGTTTTTTTTGATGGGACATCAAATAGCTCAATAAGACTCGCACATACGATGTATGCTTGTGAGACGAGGATGTCACATTCCATTGGGATTAGCATAAAGACGCAAGTGCATGTATGTGGGTGTTTGTTAGGGAACAAGTACACCGAATATGACCTGCAAGAAATTCTTAACTGGAGGCTTTGCCTGTCGAAATAAGAATTTCTGTGTTGCGATAGTACATGGCTAATCCTTGGACTTAAGGCACAATGGTGGCCTTGTATGCATCCTGCATCACTTTGATATATCTTCTAATTGCTTGACAATCACAAAGGGGATATGTTGAGTGTTGCACTAGTGTGCATGGAGGTTAATCAATAGCCAACATAGAATTAAACATTTATTTTTTTAAACAAGAGAATCTCTTATGTTTTTATAGTTCATGATTCAAAGACCTTGGTCAAGGCGGGATGAATCGTGATTCATCGGAAATCATTGAAACTTGAAATCAAATCACAGTTATGAATTAATTTAGGGTTTTCACTTATAATCTATGCCACAAATTCAATCAGGAGATTAGCTTTCGAAAGGACCATGTACATATATGGTACTCGCAACTAAAATATATTTACTCGCTATGTCACCTATGACTAGTTTGTCATGATTACTTGCTAGGTGTTTTCATGGATAGTGAGCTTCTTGGAATTAAGGAGTTAATTCCAAGCGAATTAATTAATTAGAATAATTGTTATTCAAAAGTTGTAAATTTTGCAAGCCCACTACTAGCTTAGTAGTGAACCTAAAAGGGTCACACATCTTTATGGAAAGTAACATTTCTAATTTTAAGATTTATCCAATGGTTGGAAATTAAATAATTAATATTGATTAATTAATTAATTAAGGGTTCTATTTAATTTAATGGTTAAATTAAATTATTTAATTAAGTAATTGAATTATTTAATTAGACATAATTTGATTAGGAAGCCCAATTGGAGTAAATTTTAATTAATTAATTGGATTGATTAATTTGGGATTAAATCAATTGGATTAATTTGTGAATTTCTAAGTCCATGCCCAAAAATTAAAGTAGATCACTTAAGAAACGCACTAGAATGTGAAGAGAATAAATTAAATAAATATGATTTATTTAATTAATAAATTTATAAATAAATAAATAAAAAGACCGATTTTTATCCTATAAAAATCGCCACTAGGATTTTTTTATATAATTTATTTTAGGTATATATTTGATATATATCCATCTTGATTTTATTTGAAGATTTCAAATTAATATCAAGAATGTATGTAGATAATTTTGATGACTAATATAGTCTCAAACAAGTCCACATACGTTGGAGAGAAAAAAAGAGAAGAGTTATTGGAAGAATTAGAATCCTTCTAAGATTAAGCTTTGAAATAGTTCAAAATTGACAAACTTTCCAAGAGTTGGAGTATGAGCAAATTTTTAACCCTATATATATAGGGAGGGCTAAAAAATACCTTGTAATTTTGTTTTGTCTTCTATTTTTCTCTCCAAGAAGAAAAGAAAAAAAAAGAAAAAGAAAAAGTATTTTCTTGAAATCTTTATTTTCTTGTTCTTTAAAAGAAAACTAGATTCTTGATATTCTCTTTATATCCAAATTTCACAAACTTAAAGAATCAATATTTATTGTTCTTGAAAGTTTGTTGTTGATTCATTAATTGGATCAAAAAGGGCAAAATTTACTCCGGATCCAGATTAGTAAACGATTAAAAGGATACTAGCGAGTTCTTTTAATTGGTATTATTTTTCATATTATGGACCTGATAGAGGGGAGACACTTGGATCCATGCAAGTTCTAAAAGTCTAGGATAAGCAATTGATTGCTTCACTCCCTACAACAATCGGAGTGCACGAAAGGTATAATCCAAATTTCATATATATTTATATATATTCATATATATTTATTTGAATAAGTGCGATCGTTAGAATCGCTTTCAAATTAAGGGGATAAATTTATTTGATAAATTTATATTTGATAAAAAAATTAATTTTTCACTACACATGCCCCTACGATTATTGCGAACTCAATAGTGGTATCAGAGTCATGGTTTTGCTTATTTAGTAAATTTTTAGGATTTATGTTTACGTGATTTAAATTGTTTAATTGCATGTTTAGCATGGTAAATTTGATTTTTCATGATTATTCCAATTGATGATTGGCATTTTATTTAATTAATTTATATAAATTATTTAAATATTAAAATAAAAAAAGATAAGAAAAAATAGGTTGCACGCGCGTCGGGTGTGGCACACGCTATGTCTGTGTGCAGCACCCGACAACGGGCAGCATTACTTGCTATCGTCACGCGAGGCAGCAGGCAACGGGAAGCAGTAGCTACTGCCATCATGTGGCAATAGTGCGTTGGTGTGCTTGTGCAATGGGCAGCCGTCATGCTGCTTGTCGCACCATTTTTTAGGTCCGTTTTATTTTGATTTCTAGAATTTTAAAATTAATTGTAAATTTTAATAATTTCAGAAAAATTATTTTTCAAGCAATTAAAATTATCCTGAGTTAAAAATTGCATTAAACAACTTGGTAAATTTACATGTTTTGATAATTACATGTGATATTAATTAGGAGCATGTATGGGATGATCATGAGTTATTGGACCAATGTGATTAGTTTTATTTAATATTTTTGGGTCTTAAAATAGGGCTTGCGAGCCTCTTATTCCATCTATGTAAGTTATTTATTTTTCTGCAAAAAGTGTAGAATAGGTGGTGAGGTTTTTCATTTTCTTTGGAAGACAAAGAACACTCAAGAAGGAGGTTTCAATAAAGTTCCATGTTTGTATGAGATACAGTTATATAATAGAATAGGTCATATTCTATTTTATTACCCTTAGACTTATCTTAAGTCATTTTTTTTGGCTCAAATGGACTCTAGGACTGGTTCATGATTATATTTAAAGTATTTATTAGATGCATGCTTAGGATATTATTTAATATTTTTATGCTTGCGTAATGATACTATGATGTCATGCATTAAATAACAAACCTAATTTAAATTATGATGAGGTCTTGAATAAAAGTAAACCCAACTTAATTTACAAAAAGTAAGTAAAAGAATTTTTAGAAAATTCGATTTCAAATGAAAATGGACAAGTTAGGTAGGAAAGAAGGTTAGTGGGAGTTCAGTTACATTTGTTGTGTTCTACGTTGATGGCATTCTACTCATTGGCAATGATATGGGGATGTTGTAGTAAATGAGGACTTGGTTGTCTAATCAGTTTTCCATGAGGGACTTAGGAGATGCATCTTTTATCTTAAAGATAAAGATCTATATAGATAGATCCAAAAGGATGATTAGACTATCCCAGTCTATGTACGTAGACAATGTGCTAAAAAGGTTTAGCATGGAGGAATCCAAGTGAGGATTCCTACCTATGAGTCATGGGATTTCACTCTCTAAGGATATGTCTCCCAAGACACCTGAAGAGATAGAAAGGATGGCTTGTATACCTTATGCTTCCGCAATAGAGAGCATAATGTATGCAATGTTGTGTACAGAGCCTGATACAGCACATACTCTGAGTGTTACAAACAAATATTAGTCCAATCCATGGGAAGAATATCGGAAAGCCGTTAAGATGATCCTCAAGTACTTTAAAAGGACTAAGGATATCTTTTTGATATACGGAAATGAAGAAGTAAAGCTAGAAGGATATACAGACTCTAGTTTTTAGTTCATTATAGACGACTCAAAATCTATGTTTAGATACATATTCATCCTAAATGGTGGTGCGATCAGTTGGAAGAATTCCAAGCAAGAGATAACTATAGACTCTACTACCGGAGTTAAATATATTGTTACATCAAATACAGTAAAAGAAGCTATTTGGATAAGAAAATTCATTTAGGGGTTGGGTATAATTCCATCAGTTGTTGATCTAGTAATGATTTACTGTGATAATAATAAAGTCATTGTGCAAGCAAAGGATCAAGATCTTATTAAAGATCCAAGCACATTATGAGACGATATCACTTGATATGAGAGATCATTGGTAAAGTCAATGTCATTGTGGATCAAGTTGCCTTAGTAGAAAATATAACAAACCAATTTACTAAGCCCTTAGCATAGAAGGTATTTGACAAACATCTCGAGAACATGGATCTTAGATAAATGACAATTAGGGCTATGGTAAGTGGGAGTTTGTTAAAGTAAAATGCCCATCGCCCAATTAGATTAGGTGTATTGTACTCTTTTTTTGTATAGACAATCTTATTGGGAATCATATTATTAAAAAGATATTTTCTTTATCTTATGTCTTGCATCTTTAATTTCTACACATTAGACAAAGTCCTTGCACCAAATTTAGCTACGCAGCATAGACGCACATATGATGGCAATCATGGAACATGCCTCTAAGGCTTTAATTTTAAATAAGCTTCGAGTCGGGAGTTTTTTTAGAAGAGACATCAAATAGCTCAGTTAGACTCGCACATAAGATGCATGCTTATGAGACGAGAATGTCACATTCCATTGGTATTAGCATAGAGATGCAAGTGCACGTATGTGGGTGCTTGCTAGGGAATAAGTACACCAATCATGACCCACAAAAATTTCTTAGTTGGAGGCTTTGCCTGTCAAAATAAGAATTTATGTGGTGCGATAGTACATGGCTAGTCCTTAGACTTGAGGCACGATGGTAGCCTTGTGTGCATCTTACAATACTTTGATATATCTTCTAATTACTTGACAATCATAAAAGGGGTATGTTAGATGTTGCACTGGTGTGCATGGAGGTTTATCAATGACCAACATAGAATTCAACACTTGTTTTGTTAAACAAGAGAATATCCTATATTTTCATTGTTTGTAATTCGAAGACCTTGGCCAAAGGCAGGATGAATTGTGATTCAGCAAGAATCATTGAAACTTGAAATTAAATCACAATTATTGAATTAATTTAGAATTTCAACTTATAATCCATGCCTTAAATTCAATTAGGAGATTAGCTATCGAAAGGACCTTACGTGTATGGTACTCACAACTGAAATAGGTTTACTCGTTATTTCACCTAAGACTATTTTGCCATGATTAGTTGCTAGGTGTTCTCATGCATAGTGAGGTTATTGGAATTAAGGAATTAATTCTATATGGATTAATTAATTAAATTAATTAATTAGAATAACTATTATTGATAAGTTGCAAATGTTGTAAGTCCACTACTAGCGTAGTAGTGAACCTAAGAGAGTCACACATCTTTATGGAAAGTAGCATTTCTAATTTTGGGATTTATCTAATGGTTGGAAATTAATTAATTAATTAGTTAATTAAGGGTTCTAATTTATTTTAATGATTAAATTAAATTATTCAATTAAGTAATTAGATTATTTAATTATACTTAATTTGATTAGGAAGCCTAATTGGAGTAAATTATAATTAATCAATTAGATTGATTAATTTGGGATTAAATCAGTTGGATTGATTTGTGGATTTTTATGTCCAAACCCAAAAATTAAAGTGAATCACTTAAGAAGCCCACTAGAATATGAAGATAATAAATTAAATAAATATGATTTATTAAATTAACATATTTATAGATAAATAAATAAAATGATCGATTTTTGTAGGATAAAAATCAGCCACTATGATTTATTTTATATAAGTATATTTTAGGTATATATTTGATATATATCAATCTTGATATTATTTGAAGAGTTCAAATTAATATCAAGAATATATGTAGACAATTTTGATGACTAATATAGTCTCAAACAAGGTCACAAACATTGGAGAGAGAAAAAGATAAGAGTTATTTGAAGAATTAGAATTCTTCCAAGATCAAGCTTTAAAGTAGTTCAAAATTGATAAATTTTCCAATAGTTAGAGTAGGAGCAAAAGCCATATATATATAGGGAGGGCCGAAAATTACCTTGTAATTTTGGCAAAAAAATAATTTTGTTTTATCTTCTATTTTTCTCTCTAAGAAAAGAAAAGAAAAGAAGGAAAAAGAACAAGTATTTTCTTGAAATCGTGATTTTCTTGTTCTTTAAAAGAAAACTAGTTTTTTGATATTCTTTTTATATCCAAGCTTCAAAAACTTAAAGAATCAATCTTTATTGTTCTTGGAAGTTTGTTTTTGATCCATCAATTGTATCAAAAAGGGCAAACTTTACTCCAGGTCCAAATTAGTAAATGATTAAAAGAATACTAGCAAATCCTTTTAATTTATCTTATTTTTCATATTGTAAACCTGATAGAGGGGAGACACTTGGATCCTTGGGAGTTATAAAGGTCCAAGATAAATAATTGATTGCTTCATTCCCTACAGCAACCGGAATGCACGAAAGGTATAATCCAAATTTAATATATATTTATATATATTCATTTGAATAAGCACAATCGTTAGAATTGCTTTCAAATTGAGGGGATAAATTTATTTGATAAATTTATATTTGATAAAAAATTTAATTTTTAGTTGCACATACCCCTGCGATTATAGCGAACCCAACAATTAGTCCTTTAACTTAAGGCACTATGATAACTTTGTGCACGATGTCATATGTTTTTAATATTTTTCCTAATTGCAAGACAATCATAATGGGTTTACATTGGGTATATGATCTTTATGTATGGAGATTAATGAATGGATAATAAAGGATCACCTATCTGATAAAATAGGTGAATCTCCTATGTATCTCATGGTCATTGACTCAAAAGTCTCAAGCCAAAGCCGGATGAATATTAGAAAAGGGTTTTCTAATAATTCATCAAGAGTCAATATAATTGGAAATGAAATCATAGTAATTAAGTTAAATAGGATTTCGACTAATAATCCATCCCCTAAACTTAATCGGGAGATTTAGTTCGTGGAAAGAGTAGACTTGCATGGTACTCATAACAGAAATAGGTTAGCTTGCTAACTCACCAAATACTTGGTAGTCAAGATACATGCTTTCTTAACTTATAAGGTTCTTGAAATTAAGAAGTCAATTCCAATGTGGATTAATTAATCAAAAATATTTTATATATTTACTAAATTATAATCATTGTAAGCCCACTATTAACTTAGTTGTGAACCTATTGGGTCACACACAAAATGAGAAGGATCACTTCTATTTAGAATAAAATTCAAGGAATTTGATCAAGTTAATTAAAGAAGATTAATTAACTTGGAGCTATAATTATTTTTATAGTTAAATTAATTCTCCAATTAAATAATAGGATTATTTAGATAGATTTAATTAAGTTTAGGGATCTTTTGGGAGTAAATAATTAACTGATTGAATCAATCAATTAATGGACTTTAAATTAATTTAAGAGTTAAAATAATTTAATTAATAAATAAAGGAATTATTTATATTGGGCCTATGTAATTAGGTAGTCCACTGAAACTAATTTGATTAGGCTTAATTAATTAATAGGAGAGCCTAATAACTAATGGGCTCATAGGAGAGGCCTATTGGTGGTCTTTCATTATAAATAAAAGACTCCATATTTTGGATAAGAATCAATTAAGACTTTGAGTCTTAATAGAAAACCAATCCAAGATATATTTTTGATAGAAACAAACAAAAGATAAATTTGAAAGGACTTAGAGACCTAATGGAATTAGGTTAAGACTTTAAGGTGTATAAAGACACCTTATAGAGGATGATTTTCAGAGCTTATGAAGCTAGAAAAACCGCCCCCTTCCCTTGTGCAGAAAATTATTTTCTTCTTCCATTTTTTCTAAACTGGTTTAGTTTTATCAATTGTTCTAGACCACTTGATTATTCGATTAGTTCTTCTATCACAAGTTGATATTGGAATTAATCCACACTCCCAAATATTCTTAGTTAAAATAATATTTTTAATATTTACTAATAGAACTATCAAAATTATGATCTTGCTCGTCGTTTGGATACCGTCAGAGGGGAGACGCTTGAATTTCTGTAGCTAACTAATTTCTAACTTGGTCCATGATTTGAATCATTCAAATCAATGTCATCAGCTGGAGTGCTTTTAAAAAGTATATTCATGAAATCTCTTTTAGTTTCTATTAAACAAAATATTTGGGTGTAACCGATTAATCATGCTAATTTCGAGACTTGATTTATAAACTGTTATGTATGTTTTTAAGAAAATTTAAATTTTCATTGTGTAAAGTGTTGGGTTTTCTATAACATTGGGCTGTGCACAGTGGAATTTAAAAATTAATTTAAAATAAAACACATGCAACAACAATTATTACATCACCCATGTTCAAAGCGATTCTAACGATCGTATGTTTTTGATAGTTTCACAAAAGTAAATAAAGTCTTAGATTTTACCTTTGATGCACTTTGATTGCTATAGGGTGTGTAGCAATCAATTGCTATCAATCACTCTTTGAAGATGGTTCACAAGGGATTCAAATGTCTCCCCTCTAATGATAGTCCACACATTTGGACTAGAACACAGAATTAAAAATCTCACTAGTGAATTTTAATTATTTTACTAATCTAATTTGGAGTGCGCTTATATGTGTATTAATTCTTAATCTAACTTGTGGAACTAAGAGTTTTTTGGTTATCTTGGAAGAGGTTTTTCGATGAGAGAAAAGTGTTAAGGAAGCAAAATAATTTTTTCTTCTTATTTCTTTGAAGTGGCCAAAAATTAGGATAGATACATCCCTTCTAATTTTTGGCCATATCTAGAAAAATAGATGGCTGAAATTTATCCCAGAATTTCTATCATTTCCCATATTTCAATGTGTTGAAATTAGTTATTTTGGAAGAGTTAAACTATCCAAAAATAACCATTTCAATGAATCTATCCCCATAGAATGAATGTGGCCAATTTTGTGGACTTCTACAAGCCACAAAATCGATCCTTTCTCTCTTCTTGATTGTGGTAGACTCTTCCAATGCAATCAAGATAGATATCTAATATCTATAATTATCTTCATAAGATAATTAATAAGAAAATCATATTATCTTATTTTTTAATTTCTTTCAATAATTCAAGTGGGCTTTTAAATAAAAGGCCACCTTAATTTTGGGGTTGGACTTTTAAAAAGTCCATTAATTAATCAAATTACTCAATTTTAATTAATTGATCGAATCAGTTAATTACTACACTCCACTTGGGCTTTCTAATCTTATTAGATTCAATTAAATAATCTATTTACTTAATTTCATTAAATTAATTTAAGCCCCAAATTAATCTCATTAATCTAATAAATCCAACTACTTGGATTTATTTCTAGATTAGAAATGTTCCACTCCAAATTTGTGTGTGACCCTTTAGGTTCACAACTACGCTAATAGTGGGCTTATAACATTTACAACTTATGAATAATAATTATTTGAATTAATTAAAATAATTAATTAATCCACTTGGAATTAACTCTATAATTCTAAAAACCTCACTATCCATGAGAATACCTAACAAGTAATTATGGAAAACTAGTCTCAGGTGAAATAGCGAGTAAACTTATTTTAGTTGCGAGTCCCATACACGTATGGTCCTTCCGATAACTAATCTCCCGATTGAATGTAGGGCATAAATTATAAGTTGAAATCTTAAATGACTCAATAATTGTGAATCCAATTCAAGTTCCAATGATTCTTGATAAATCAAAATTCATCTTGCCTTGACCAAGGTCTTCGAATCATGAACTATGAAAATACAGGAGATTCCTTTGTTAAAAAGACAAGTGTCGAATTCTATATTGGTTACTAACAAAACTCCATCCACACTAGTGCAACGCCCAACATACCTCCATTGTGATTGTCATGCAATCAAAAGATATATTAAAGTGTTGCAGGATGCACATAAGGTTAGCATCGTGCCTCAAGTCAGAGGACTGGCCATGTACTATAACAACACAGAAATTCTTATTTCAACAAGCAAAGCCTCCAACTAAAAAATTTCCATGGGCCATGTTCGGTGTACTTGTTCTCTAACAAGAACCTACATGCATACATCTCTACATTAATGACTATAGAATGCGACATTCTCGTCATATGAGTATGCATCATATATGTGAGTCTTACTGGACTATCTGATATGTCGTCTCAAAAAGCACTTGACTTGAAACTTATTTAAGACCAAAACTTTAGAAACATGTTCCATGATGGCTATTATATGCATGACCATGCCCCGTAGCTAAAGAAAGAAAAATGCAAGACATAAGATAAAAAAAGTGTCATTTGATTAATATGATTGCCAATAAGATTGTTTTACAAAAGAAAAGAGTACAATACATCCAATCTAATTGGGGCATTGGGCATCCTACTTTAACATAAAGTCCCGTAATTTTTGCAAACCATTACAATTTATTAAGCTATAAGGATAGTTAGTCGCTTTCAATTAAATTTAAGATTAAATTATTGAAAAATGGCAAATAATTTTCTCAAATATCTTAGGAGAATGAAAATATTATTCTGGTGAATTTAAGTGGAGACTGAATCCCTTTGAATATACTAATTCTGATTTTAATTGAAAAATGATAGTCAAAAGTCAATCTCCAAATTAGTGTCCACTAAGAGTAGAAGAGGCATAGTCTGGAATAGTGTTAAAGTTTTAAACAATCCAGCACTATTGATTCAACCTTGGAGACTGAATACTTAGCAACTTTTCAAGCAACTAAAAAAGCAGCTTGGCTCAAGATTCTTTACTGATTTAAAAGCTGTTACAAATATGATAAAATATTTGAGAGTTAAATGTTGGCATTAGCACTAAGAGACATGTCTCACCTGCTTTAGGGAAAATGAGAGCTTGTTAGGAATAATACCTTAAAAACATGTATTAGTACATTAATTATTGAGTTAATAAAATAATATTTTATAATTATTTTTATGCATATTGGTATGCTTATGAATATAAAAAAAATCATATTGATTAATGTAATCATAGTCTTATTATATAAGTGTTATATACAAGAGGATTAAGATTATAGATAATAAATTAAATTAGTCCATAATAAAATTAATTAAAATTAGGTCTTTAATTAAATCATTATTAGTGCGGGCCAATAACATTAAGAATATAATGGTCTTATCCAAACTATTGATTTGGTGACATCATACTAAAAGCACTTTATATAACATGCTTATATAAGATTGACCAAATATGATTTGAATTTTCGTGTAATTTCTCTTGTTTTTTGAAACTTCTAATAATATTAATAGATGATCATATATGGGTTGATTTTCATCCTGAGTGGTTATACACTCCTATTTATTTCAGTGTGATCTTTTGATTTACTTGTTAAAGGTTTCTTATTTAGCATTCCTAAACATTTGTCTTTTTGGATCACATTGGGTTAGGTAGCTAGGAATGTAACTTACAGATATGGAATCCATACCTTCCTACGGGAAGTGATAAGACATTTCCTATGATTAGTTAATTTTTGATTTAAATAGTAAAGCGCTCAAATTTATAACTTAGTTGAAAATTAATTGTTCACTAGTGAATTAATGGAAGACAAGGAACGAGAGATAATTAGAGTAATTAATGAAAAACCTATCTCTAAATATATATCATCTATGGAGGGTTGATCACAGTAAGTTGTTCTATAATTACTAAAATGTAATTTCATTTATTAGTGTAGTAATCTCGAAATTAACAAATTGAATGAATTAATTGTAGAGTTTACTTAATTATTCGAATTTATTTGAGCTTGTAATTATAGGCCTATAGGTCCTCAGTCCACCTTTATAAAAACTAAAATGAATTTTATACAACAAATTAAAATGTGCTTTTATTTTTAGAAAATTATTTCCTAAATTACGTGTCAATAATAAATATCAAATATTACTGGGAATATGTGATATCATTGGGTAATAAATAAATATGATATATATTTTTTAATATTTATTACTATTATCTAGAATTATGAATTCTAGATAATTACAAAAGGAAAGATAAAAATAACTTTCCTAAGAGACATGTTATCTTCCAATTAGAGTTAGAAGAGGAATATGTTGGGTTCGCGTGATCTTAGGGTATGCACAGTGGAAAAATAAAATTTAAAAACAAGCATGCTATAACAATTACAGTAGTACTCCGAGTCCGATGTGATTTTTAAGTAATTGATTGCTAGTCCTTTTCTGAATTTTGGTTCACAGGGATCCAAGTATCTACCCATTAAAGAAGTCCACACGTTAAGCAAGAATACAGAATCCAAACTTTGCTAGCAATCCGGATTCTTTTACTAACCTAGTTTTTGGATTGAATATAATGAATATTAATTTTTGTTATTAACTTGTGATAAAAGAATTAATATTTAGACAAAAAGATGGAATTTCGGTTGAAGAAAAGATGGAAGAAGAAAATAATTTTTCTCCTATTACTTTCCTAAGTGGCTGAAAATTTGAAGGCTTATTATTTTCAAATTTTTGGCCCTTTTGGTTTATATAATGGGGTTAAAAAATTCCAAGAATCCCACTCTTGCTATTTTTGGTTGATTCCAAATGTTCTAAAAATTTCCAACTGTATCTTTTTTATCTTCCAAAGATATTTAGAGACTTCCAAGAATATCAAATTCTTGAATTTCCATCATTATCCAACAACGTACATGGGCATCTTCTAATGGGCCTTTTTTAATTGGACTTGGACTTAAAACTAAATACCACAATTAATCCAATTAATTGTTTTAGACCAAATTCAATTAAAGCCCACCTAATCAAATTAGATCCAATTAAATAATCTAATTATTTAATTGACTAAATAATTTATGACCTACACAATTAATTTGATCTAATCAAATAATTATTTCATTCCAATTGGTCTTTCTAATCTTATTAGGTCCAATTAAATAATTCAATTATTTAATTAAATAATTAAGTCAACCCATTGAATTAATTTAAGCTCTAATTAATTAATCTCCATTAATTAATTAGATTCAACTCCTTTGATCAATTCATAAGTTAGAAATGTTCCATCTCAAATTGTGTGTGACCCTTTAGGTTCACAACTAAGCTAGCAATAGGCTTGTAATAATTATCTCAAGTTTCAATAACTCATGATGAATTGTTTATCTTAAATTCATCCCGTCTTAGCCAAGGACTTCAAAATCATGAACTATGAAAACATTGGAGATTCACTTGTTCTACTAGACAAGTAATAGATCATTTATTGGCCACTCATTAACCTTCATACATCTCAATGCAATATCCAACGTATCCTTTTTGTGATTGGCTGGTAATCAGAAAATACGTCAAAATGGAACATGACATGCACAAGGCTAGTATGGTGCCTCAAGTCCAAAAATTAATCATGTACTATCATAACATGAAAATTCTTATTTCGACAAACAACGTTTCCAATTAAGAATTTCTAGTGAGCTTATTTAGTGTACTTGTTCTCTAACAAACACCCACATACGTGCACTAGCATCACTATGTCAATGTTCATGGAGCGAGACATCCTTCTCATGCAAGCATACGTCGTATGCACAAGTCTATTGGGCTATTCGATATCCTATCACAAAAAGCCATTGACTCATAACTAATTTAAGACCAAAGCTATAGAGGTATTTTTCATAATCACCATCAAATGTGTGACCATACCCTATAGCTAAGTTTGGTCTAAAAACTTTATCTAATTATTATATGCAATTAAAGATAAAGAAATTTGCCTATTTTATTAATATGATTTTAAAAAAAAATATTTTTACAAATACAAGAGTAAAAAAGGCGCTCAATTTAATTGGCGCATTGGACACTACTCTAATATAATAGAAAACTAGGATTCAACAATTACAAAAAGAGATCATCCTTCTTCTCTCTCCAACTACACATTTCTTTGCAAGAGGTTTTTCCTAGTTTTTTGCTGAATATTTTCCTTTCCCTATCCTCGGCATAGTCTTGTGGTTTCATGAGTTAAAAATATCACAAGATAAATTAGAAAGTATATTTAATTTAGGGTTAAGAACATCCACTCGCTCCCCTTGGTGTGGAGGATTGGATTAGAAGACCTTGATATCTAATTGAATCAGATTGATGATTTGTAAGGAAGGTTTTCTAAAAGCATCACTAGAAAAAGAATTGGCTCTTTTTATCAGGTTATGTTATTTGAAAATTCTCTTACATATAATTATTATATTGTGTAGAACAAATTAAAATTGCATATTCATAAAACTACATTAATTTTAAGAAAATTTTTGTAGTATCTGATACCACGTCTTTCTGCTGCACCCGATTTGATTGGGTAACAATTTTTTTATTCAATAAAATTCCCTACATTGAGAAGGGATTTAATTTTTTTAAGGAGATGACTCATTATGTATATATGTTTGTTTTTATAGTAATTATGAAAATGTTATGTAACGCATGTAAAAATACTTCATGCTATATAATATATTTAGATTAAAGTATGTATTATGAATCTTTGATGATGCAATTGCTTTGAGATAATGATATGATAATACATGTTTATCTTCATATATATAACAAGATGGTTTCTTGTATAACATGAGTTATTTAGTCTAGTGGAGTTCAAATGTTGGAAGATCATAATTTTATTTCAACTACTTGCATAGAATATATATTGTAAATAAATAGTAAATATTTTTGCTCACAGGCACCATAAGTAATTCTCACCTAGAACTTATAAGATTTTATCCTTATGGGATGAAATTTGTGATAATGAACATTTTGATGCAGATGATGATTGGGAACTATGGGAACTTTCAAATCTGTGCATTATGCTCATTAATCAAATGTATAAATGAGCATATTTATAATATCTCTAAGATTAATGTCCATGGAAACCAAGTCTCATATATATATTTATTTGTAGAAAAGAACTTATTGGCAAAAGTTGTGACACTAAATGCTAATAGATTTGATATGCCTAACTGAGTTAAACGTTGTGGAGTGAAACAACAAGCCACTTATCTAATTGCTTAACATGGAAAGCATCATCTTAGAAAGCCTTTTCACATTGATTAAATTAAGTTTGGCTTTTAGATTTCCTACTTATTTGAAGGAGACAAATTAAGTTTGAACTTACTACTCATTAGAGAAGACATTGCTTGCAGACTATAGATTGAAAAATTATTTAACATCACCTTTAACTACACCATTTTCATGCATGGGGTGTTGCTTGCCATCGTCAAACTATCGCTAGCTATTCAATGTCTAAATTCCACCTACGTACTTCTCTTTACTTACATCCTTGAATCAGTATTATGATTTCCTCAATTGCATATTAGATCATCAATCATGTAGTTCATCAAAATAGTATAAGTAGTGTACCTTTTTTCCCACTTTTGGTAAACCTATTGATCTATCTTGTACCTTTTGATTTAGTCTAATTTAAGAAGGCTTCAGACTCTTAATATAAACTAAATTAGAATAAAGGCAAGAATAGAAAAAAGACTATAAAAATTATCTAAAAAAATAAATCTAACCACTAAATGAAGATGAGTGGTAAAGGATTAAAAGTGTTATAATTTTCGGGTTCGTGTGGTCCCAAGAAACGTATATGTAGCAGAATTTAAAAAATTTCAAAATAATAAATAAACTTTACATAACATGTAATTAAAAACAAATCCCAAAACCCTTTGTGATTACTCAATTGTGCATTTTCTGATAATTAAAGCAAGAAGGTTTCAGAAACCTTTACCTTGATTTGCACCCCGACTGTTGAAGAAGTAAGAAACAATTCAAATCATTTTCTTTCCACAAACTCCTTCATGAATCTTGAATCCATCCATAAACTACTTTCACAAATCTTGATTCCAAACCTCTCGTATTGGAAATGGTTTGCTTAGAGTCCCAAGTGTTATCCCTCTAAGCATATTCACACGTTGGAAATTTTTACACAAATTAAATCCATGCTAGTAGATTCAAAAGGCATTATTCTCTCTAGAATATGTGGAGTTCAATTCTTAATTCAACTAGTGAATAGAAGAATTGAACCATGATCAAAAGGTGAAATCTCTCAAAGAGCTCTAAAAATCAGCCATAGGGGGGGAGTCCTCTTATAGGACTCCTCCAATCCTAGTCCCACTAGGTTTCCATATGCTCCTTTCCTTAGTTGATTCCTTCTTTCCATCAAACTCCAATACAAGTTTAATTCTTGTAATTAAACTTCCTAATAGGCCTCCTACGAGCCCATTACCTTAGGCTTGGACTTCAATTAATTAATTAAGTCCAAATAATTGATCCCCATCAATTAAATAAGCCTAACTTAATTGACCTAATCAATTAATTAATTGGTTCCACTCGGACTTTCTAATCATATTAAAGCTTATTAAATAATCTCATTATTTAAAATGCCCAATTTAATTAATCATATCAATTAATTAACTTGATCATATGTAGGGCTCCTAATCAAATTAGATCCAATTAAATAATCACATTATTTAACCGAATAAATTAATTCAATTCCTTAATTTAATTTACACCATAGTTAATTAATTGATCATATCAATTAATTAATTAGCTCCATATGGGCTCTCTAATCATATTAAGTCCAATTAAATAATTATATGTAATTTAATTAGATAAATTAATTTAATTCCTTAAATTAATTTAAGCCCTAAATTAATTAATCTCCATTAATTTACTTGATCCAATTCTTGGATATGTTCTAGTTAGAAGTGTACTTTTTCCAACTTAGTGTGTGACCCCTTAGGTTCACTCTAAGCTAGTCGTAAGCTCACAACTCTTGTGAGTTAGTTGAATAATTTAATTATTCCATTTAATTAACCTAATTAATTAATCCTCTTGAAATTAACTCATTAATTACAAGAACCCTCAAGTTATGGAAAGCACCTACCAATGCATCATGACTCCTAGTCTTAGGTGAAGGTGTAAACCTATTCCAATTATGAATATCATGTAAGTATGGTCCTTCCGTCATCTAGTCGCCTGATTGGACCTAGAGCATGGAGTATTAGTCGAAACTCTATTAGCTCAATACTATATTTCCATTCTTAGTAGCTTGACTCGATGATGAACAATTAGAAAATTTCACGTTTAATTTTTATCCTACGTTGTCCAAAGATTTTAGAGTCAAGTATAGTAAAACACATAGGAGATTCACATATTCATCTAAATAGGTGACGGATCATTTGTTGTCCACTCATTAACCTCCATACATGAAGCTGCTACACCCAATGTAAACCTTTTGTGATTATCATTGAATTGAAAAATATATCAAAGTGCAATATTCATGTACAAGGTTACCATGGTATCTCAATGGAAGACCTCTCGACAGGCCATTGATAGCTATTAGTAGCCATCTGCTCAAGCAAAATATGGGCTTTGTTCGCGATCTTAGACATCAACGTCCTACCTACGACAGTATCTATTATGGTTTGAATTTTTGCGTTCAAACCATTTTTTGTAGAAGTATTGTACCTATTGTCAATCCTCATAACCATGTTGATAACACCTTCTTATATAATCCTTAAACCTCTCCCAAACTTCATATAGTGGTTCAAAATCTTGTTGGTAGAATTAATCTATCTCACTCTTGAGTTGAAGTGTCTTGCTTGGTGGGAAGTACTTAGTAAGAAATTTTTATGTCAAGTCATTCCAACTTAGTATTCTACTTGGTGCAAAAGATTGTAACCATAGCCTAGCTTTGTCCCAGAGTGAGAATGAAAATAAGCAAAGTCTAATGGCATCATTGGACACTCCATTCTTTTTTATGGTATCACAAATCTCCAAACACATGGCTAAGTATCATTAGGATCTTCCAATACACTTTCTCTAAATTGATTCTCTTGCACTATGCTAATGAGAGTTGTTTAGCTCAAAATTATTATCATTGATCGGTTGTCGATCTATCCCAGAAAGGTTTTGGTTCATGGTTGTTTGAAAATAATCTCAGATAGCTCGTTGTGATGGTAGTTGTTATAATGGAAGATTGACGTTTACATTAATATTGTTGATATTATCCGTCATGGCTTGATTGTTAATTTTTTTTTTGCTCTAATAGATCGAAAAGTCCGCTTAATTTTTGGACCCAAAAAAACTAAGTCAAAACTTCTAACTTTACGCATACAAATACGTATAATCTAATGTAAGGCAAGACAACATCAAAATATGGAAAGAAAGTAAAAACAATTTAAAGTAAAATCAAGATTAAATCATAACAATATTAATATAATTATAATAAAACAATCCCCGGTAATGGTGCCAAAAATTTATTTGTAGAATATTTTACAAACCACAAGTGTACAATGTCAAGTTTTAATACAATAGTGAGTTAAGTATCGTAACCACAATGATTGTAATAAAAAATTATATTAAATACCGTGGTTCAAATAGTCTCAATTTTATCTAAAAAATTGAGTGATGATTGGTAAACAATGTAGAGCAAGATAAAAAAAAGTAAAGACAATAGTGGAGTTGTTAGAAGCAATACAACAAACATCTTATGAGCAAGAAATTCTAGAGGAATGATTTATCTAATTTTCATCTATGTTCTTCCTTTCAAAACATATCAATTCAAATCAACAATACATGTAAGTTAAGAATTCCTAAGCTCATCCATTCCCTCTCTCGAGTGTCAAATTGACTATGAGTTCCAACATGAATTTCAATATTTCTATAAAAATTCAAATAAAGTTTTGCAAAAGTTCAATGAATTCTTCTTCAAAACTTCAAAGGTTTCATAAACTTCTCAACTCTATGATTCCTAAGTTGTGTTATCCTTATGATCATATATAATTTTTTCTCTCTCGAATATCGAATCTCATACACCAAACAATCTTAATTAATGGCCAAATAATCAAAATGCAATATTAAACAAGATAACACACACGAAATGAATAACTTGAACTAATATTAATTGAAATTCAAAACATAGAATCAAATAAGGTTATATCATTCTCTAAAAAGAAAAGTTTAGTTCATCATAGATGAATATATCTTCAATAAATATATAAGAAAGAACATGGAATTTGTTCACCAATTTATAAAGTGAGAGGAATGGTTGAAACTCTCATTGTCTCCAAGAATGGCTCCTTATCTCTAAAACTGAATAGCCTTTGTCTCCAAGAACCCAATGCCTCCCTTAGTTCCAAAAAATGAATCCCCCTTTGGTTAATGCCAATCTTACCTTTTTAAACTTCTCAAGATGATCCCTCTTTTTTTCTCCCTTAAGAGTCTTCCAAAAAGACCCTAAAATTTTTCCCCTTTTCTTGGCTTTTCCCTCTTTTACTCTCTTTTTCCTACATGTTTTTTGGCCAAAAGAACCCCCCAATTTTGTCTTTTGAGTTATCTTTTAAAGTTCTCCAAAAATAAGTCCCAAAATCATACTTAAAAATTGATTTATAAGAGTATAAAGACGGCCAGATCAATTGGCTCGTAGGGCACTACTCTAACATTAGTAGCCATATTATTGGTTATTTCACTTGTGAATGCACTAAGTTGAAAAGCTAGCATGTAATGACGTTTCTGTATTGATCTTGACACATAAAGTACTAGGATACTAAATCTTATCCGATGTGGATTATACATTTATAGTAATTGGAGACCGAGAGGCGATTATGGAATTTTATCAAGTTGACTTTGGTATAAGATGGACATATGTAGAGATAAAGTAAAATCAAACGTGAAGACGATTGACACTTGCATGTTCAAATTTGAAGAATATATAGAACTTGACTTTTACAATTGTTCTTCTAAGATTACTTCTTTTGCTTGAATTTTAGTTGTGAATTGGCCAATATCTGCTAAAAAATACTTATTGTAGTATTAGACATTTGATTGGTTTGTGGAATATATTGTAACCAAAGTATGTTTAATTAGTATATTAATTATTTTGTTACAAACAATATATGTCCTCTAAGTAATGTAAACATCATAGTATGCATTTGGTGTACTTGATTAAGTCATAATGGACAAGAGATGTAAACTAGTAAGAGAAAATTCATTTGTTTACCTTTAACGTTTGATTGCCAACTTGTGCCAAAAATTTACATTGGAACCATTCAAAAGACTATCAGCTCGAGCTTCTTTACTATTAATTCCTATGGATTTTTGTGGTTTTATTGATGTGAAATCTGGACATGGCGTCTCATATTATATTAGTTTTATAAAATATTCATGTGTCTTGATCATATTTATTTGATATCTTAGAATGTACCAAAGTGTTTTAGAATAATGGAGAGAGAATCAAATTGATATAATTTCATTAGTTCTAAGACATGAATAGTTTTTCAATCATTTAGATGATCTAGTAATGAAGAAAGAATTATAAGGTATCGATTATTCCTAATACACCTATAAAAGTACTGTTATCAAGAGAAGGAATAGAAAATTATTTGATACAATGAGATCCATGAAGACTTAAGTTAACTTATTGACTTTCTTCAAGAAAATATTTTTTGGTTAACTAGAGTTCATATCTACATTAGAATGTCTTCTTGATTAATATTTTCATTCCATAAGAACTATAGACAGATAAATGATCTGGACTAAGCTACCTTAGGTGTTGGGATTAATTGTCTTTGTTCATAAAGTTTTTTTCAAACAAGTTTAAAAAAAAAGAGTCCCAGAGATAATAAATGTATATCTAGAAGATATACCAAATAGTCTAAATTTTACATATTCATATGTGATAAGAAGATAGAATAGTGATTCACATTAGATCACCAAATATCACGAGTCTTGAGAATAACTTCTCTACAAGGGAAAATATTAAAGTAATAAACTCTTGCTTGAGTTAAATGATTCTGATTAAGGCTATATGCTTGATAAATCACTTATGATGCAAAATATTTATTGTTATTCAATTTGAGTTGGAGCAATTTTATCTAAGTGTTCATGTTTTACCACTCATGGTGTAAGAATATTTATTACTTTCTATTTGAGTAGGAGTCATAATTTTGTGCAAGTGCATAGCAGTCTCTAGAATATGATACCGAGCCTAATATTGTAAGGTTTTATGATAATTGAATTAAAGCAATGGAAGAATAATACACAACTATTAAATCAGTTAACCAGTATGGCAGCAATAGTTTCGTGGCAAACTAGTAGGGAGGCAATTATTCACCTGTATGGCAGCAATTGTGCTCATGGAGAAGCCACGACCAAAATATGGTATTTGGGTTATTGCACTGTTTTAAGACTTGAGTTGCAAAGTTGTTATCAGTTACAACTTTTAGCACAACTACAATGCTCAATTCTACAAAATCAAACTAAGTCTTAGATTTTGGTCAAATTTTAGAGTAAGGCTATTGTGAACTAATGTGTTCTCAAAATCTAGCCAAAGATTGATATAGTTATTACAAGGTGTAAAGTTCACCTAATGGTGAAAAGATTATACTTTTGAAGATAAACTTTTTTATTGATGGTGATATATACCTCTATTATATTTTCTTGATTATTATGGATATTTAAGATTTAAAATTACATCAAATAGACTAAATATTGTATTCTTGATGGAGAATTAGATGATTTTCTCATAGAGAAATATATAAAGAAATCTACATGGAATGCTTTGAAGATTCCATAGTAGAAGGTCAAGAAGATAAAGTTTGTGAACTTAAAATCTTTATGACCTGAGGCAATCTTCTAGAAAATAGTAGATGAGAATTCATAAAGAGATGATCTCATGCATTTTTCATCAGAGTAGATGAAGATCATCATTCTCTTGTATAAAAGTCTGTTAAGAGGTTTGTGATCCTATCTCTTTATTAATGATATCATATTAAATGGGAAGATAAGGAGTATGCATAAATTATCCTTTAACATATGAGTTAGATGATACGATCAGTAAAAATAGTCATGGTTATGAATGCAGCCTTGAAAAATATGTCCAAAGACTCCAAATAGAAATGTCTAGACCAATATATTTCAATGATTGTTGTTTGGAGCTTAATGTGCATTATGACAAGTGCTTGCTCCAAATATTTCTTATGCTATAGGTTAGAAAGTATAAATCTAGTCCTAGTGGGTGATAATGTATAATAATAAAGAGAATATTTTGATACTTTATAAGTATTGCAGATGATTTCTTCTAATATGAAAGAAGACTCTTGTTGAAGAATACACATGTAGATTAAAGAGGTGATTTGAATGAGTGTAAATCCACCTTTGAGTTTGCTTTCTTATTTGGCAAAGATGCTATCTCTTGGAGTTGCAAAAAACAAATATGTGTATTATTGTGTACAGTATAAGTATAACTTGTGGCACATATATTTGCACTATGATATTATGTTTGGTTAAGAGATTTTCTATCATTTGAGAGTTGTAAGCCGTTATATGGGAGTTATGATAATATATTGACATATACAGTCAACTATTGCTTATAGTATAAATCTCATTAGTCTAAAACCAAATACAAACATAATAGTTTTATGAGATATTATTGTAAAGAAATACGTATGTCTACACATTTCATAGTAGCTAATGTTCCCACTTAGACTTAACCTAGAGATGCATTGTAGGCCATGTTAAATCTCTAGAATTACATAGAATACAACCTCTTTGAACTTTAGAATGTTCATAAAGTTAAACACATATATTTAAGATATTGGAATGTTATGTATGTGTACATATATGTGATGGTATACATTTAATGTCTGAGTATATCAGATAAGTTGAAATTGACTCTCTCACACAAGCGATTGCCTTTTACGTTGAGTAAGTTACAAATATGAGACAATTATGATTTTATAGTGTACAACATTATGAAGATGATATCGCCTTGATGAATAATCAAGATGATATTACTGTTATGAACTTGAGTAATTGAAATGGATTCCCACTATCCATTAGACTTGTCAACTTAAGTAATTGAAATGGATTCCCACCATCCATTAAACTTGTCATATAACCAGATGTGAGTTTTTTTTGTATTAATGATTAGTTGAGGACAAACGAGAAGAAAACTTAGGTTAAGTGTCAGGGCACACTTGGACCAAGATTTGTAGGGTGCATTATTTTGAATAAATGACCTACACTTCAACGAAGAAAGAAAGCACCATAGCACGTGTTTTATACCACATGTGCCTAAGTGATCTCAAAGATCCCCATTTCCTCATTGTGTGAAATCCAAATGTTTGTATAACCTCATTTTATACACTTAAGACTTTCAACTATTTCTTATAACTTTATTTTAGTGTTTTAACTTTAGCATGTTACTAGTAGTTGTGGATGATTCGATAATATGGTACATATCTAAGAAAATAACTATAGTAAAATTGAGAGATTTTAGTAAGAAATGAAGGTTATTATTTTTAGTGATACCATCCATTGAAACTCTTGAATTGCGGAAGTGAACTATCTGTATTTTGTGATTGGATTCTGCATATAGCAGTATTTACACATAAGGAAAGGTCTATAAATCAACTATAAAAGATCCTAGTACAAATAGTAATTTTTTCCAAAAAAAAATTATAATTCAAATTTAATTTCCATCAAATACTTAACAAAGCGGGGTAATGATGCAATGTGAGAAAATTTAGGAGTTATAGGACATAATGTGATAATTACATAAGCGATAAAATCAAAACTAAACTAGATTTAAGTTGAACAAAAAATGCTATTTTTCTTGAATAATAGATATTCCAAAAGAATAGAAAATTAGGCTGTGATTTCTTTGCTACTTTATTTCACAAAATTATTTTTTACAGATTTTTTTAAAATTGATATTTATTTGGCATTTTAGATAAAAAAATTTAAAATTCACATATATTTGCATAATATTTTTTCATAAAACAATCCCTAACCAAACATCATCTCATAATAAAAATTATGTCACATCAAATATCATTATTATATTTTTTCTTCAAAAAAGTCCATTTATTACTAAACAAACATATTTTCTTAGTTTTATTTTCCCTTAAGATAACAATCCAATCAAATACCATCTAAAAAAATAAAAAAATATATCATATCAAATATTATCATTACACTTTTTTCTAAAAAAAAAAAAAATCTCATCCAAACATATATCTAATTTTATCATTTTTTCTCCCAAATTACTTTTTTTAATTTTTATTTAATAAAATCAATTTTAAGAAACGACTCTATAAATTTAAAAAGGAGAAAATAAAAAGATTAAAATACTCATATTAATTCAATTCTGAAAACAAAGGAAGCAAGCAGCAAACAGTATGCCTTTCGACCTTCCATCTTCACCATCATAACCATAAAAGTTAAGGGATCGTTTATTTTTCATTTTAGTGGAAAATTTTCCACTTTTTACTATTTCAAATGCATAAATCATATTTATTTTACTCATTTCTATTAGAAATAATTTATTTTTTCTTCTATTTTTTTCACTCAAAATACTTCTCAACCCTATTTCTCCAATTTTCAAACCTATTCTTACACAATATCAATCAATATTTCCTTTTCAATCAACTCATTTCTCCCTACAACTACACACTCTATCATTAATATATTTTTATTACTATTTACATTAATAATATTGAATTCACAACTACCTACTAACTCTTTTTAATATATTTTTATTATCAATTAATTATTATTGTAGGCCCCACCACTTAAAATTTATTTTATTAAAATATATAACTCATATAAAATATTAATTATGAACTCTACCATTATCAAATAATTTAATATTATATATACATAATTTAAAAATAATTCTATTAAAAATAATAAATTAAATATAATTTCATACTTAACTTTATAATTTTTTTATTTAAAAATAATTATTCAAATATATTTTTAATTTAATACAAAAATCAATAAATCTCTATTAAAAAAAAATAAAAATTATCCGCAACCAAAAAAACCACACATCCTCTAAAACTTCCTTTCACACTTACTCATTCTTCTACCCCGTGCCATAAATCACTATTCATTGTACTATCAAAGCCCCAAATCTCTCTCTCTCTCTTATTAATTACAATAATGCCAACAAATCAAACTAACTGACACTAGAAAGAGTACCAATGCAGCAATTCCAAAAATATATATATACACACACCTTTCTCTCGTGAACAATACACCATCATCATTTGTTTTTGTCATCTTATTCAGCTTTCCCACTACTCACTAAACCTCTCTGAACCAGAACCAAAAAAAAAATAAAAAAATTAAAGATTTCCATTTCCCTCTGTCTACATCCCCTCACTCCACTTCCACCACCATGTCGCTGCCCTGGTTCACCGATTCCAGCACCGGCTCGACCTGCCCAACTGTCGGCGCCCGATCCTCCTACCTTCCTCCTCACCTCCGTACACAACCTGAGATCACCGTCACCATTCCGCCCCACTATTTCCCACGCGGACACCGTCGCGGGGGCGCAGGCCTGGCTCACCGGAACGCTGCTGACCCATTTGATATCTCAGAGAAATTCGACGAGCTGGAGGTCACCTCAGAAGAAGAAGAAAACGAGAAACAAGAGTCTCCGATGACCAACAAAGTCACCGCCTACGATGACACCCCTGTGGACGCGACTGGGCTTGACATTCCCCCACCCGCGACGTCATTTGCCGAGATCGGGTTCGCTACGAAGGCTTTGAGAGATAATATAAGGAGGTGTAAGTACGTGAACCCCACCCCCATACAAAGGTACGCGATTCCCGTGGCCATGGCGGGGAGGGATTTGATGGCATGTGCACAGACGGGTTCCGGAAAAACGGCGGCGTTCTGCTTCCCCATTATCAATGGCATTATGGTGGATAAGCAGCGGAACAAGAGCTTTTTCGGTAATACTGGTGCAAGCGGTGTGGCTTGCCCCATGGCTCTGATACTAACTCCGACAAGAGAGCTGACTTGTCAGGTGCTGTGATTTTTTCCCCCACTCATTTTTCAGTTCGACCTATTAGCATTGTTTTTCTATCCTTCTTTCTGGGTTTTATTTTTGCATAACTGGTTGTGTTCTTTTTTCTACTTTTTCTGTTTGTTTGTGCTAGCGTGCGCCCAAATGTCAATGTGAAAATAAGGGGGGTGTGTATATAATAATATTAACTTTCTGGGTTGATATCTCATATGTTTGGTTCCATGTTTCTGGCTTGACATTCTATTCTTATATCTATGAGTCCTCATTCCGTTTCATGAACGTGTATACTTTTTTTTTAAGATTTGTCTTGCCCTTCTCTCTTTCTTCAAGTTTAATTACGGGATTGGATGGTTCGTTTTTGGTCCTTTCATCAAATACTCTTTGTTGTATCTTTGGTTCTCCGCAGAGTGTTTTTCTTTTAGTTTTTCAAATGACATGTTCTTTTTATTCTTTTAAAGTTCTTTTCAGTCCCTCTGTCCCCTTATTTTGTAATTAGTCTAGGAAATAGACTGTGATTTTGTTAAGTTTCAGAAAAAGAAGTGAGATCCATAAATCTGGAAATGTGCGAGGGAGTATCATGCTTTTGGATTTGGATTTTCTTATAATTGCTACTTTGTTTTCAAATATTCAGGATGGTTGGGTTTTCTTAGTCATGTATAGCGTTGATGAGTTTTGTGGGTGTTGTTGCTTCATGTATAGATTCACGAGGAGGCAAAGAAGTTTTCGTATCTAACTGAAGTCAAAGTTGTGGTTGCTTATGGTGGGGCTTCTATTGTCCAACAGGTTTGAAGCTTTTGTTGTTTCACTTCTTTAATATTAGAAAAAAATACATGTGAATAACATTGTCTTACATTTATCGAGGATCATTAATGAAAATATTTTCTTACCTAAAATTTTAAAAAGAAAAATTTAAAGTCATATTTTAATATGTTAAATTTCATAGTATAATATCAATAAAGGTAACTATTTGTCCCTTCTCTTCTTTATAATCTCTATTTTATGATACAAATTGTCTCATTATATATTACTTAATGTTTAATTACTTTTAAATTGCATAAAGCTAATCTTTTGTATGGATTATGAACACAAGAAATATTTTGAAACTATGTGTATGCTTATATGTATGATATAAGAATACTTAAAATTTAAATAAAATTGAAACTAATATTATTATTGGTTTATGTAGTCAAGCAAACTTGTATTATTACCTTCAGCCTACCAAGCAACCACCAAAGACCATTGTTACCACCTCCCAATCATAGCCGAACTTTCTTTTCTTCTTCGGCTCTTTCTTTTATCTATCCAAGCAACTTATGCTTATGATTGGAATTTTGTACCATTGGGAATTTTGGTTCCACGTTACAGAATATTTATACTTGTTAATTATTTTTATTTGTCTAATATATGTATATATATATCAAATGTTATTCGAAGTAAACAATTTCTATTTGTTATAATTCAAACATAGTTATTTATCATGATTTTCTATGTTTGTCTCTATACCTATAGTCTTAGCCATTTAGTTCCATAATTCTCTAATAATCTAGCCCTATTTTTTCTTTTTCTATCTATCGAGGCTGATTTAGGAGGTGGCATACAAGCCTACGCCACCCTCTAAATCCCTCCCAAGTCTTAATTGTACATATATATTAGTTTATATACACGTTAGACATCCCTACATACACGCACTGTTGGCACTTAGTACTTAGAAAATAGTGGCATGGCCTTCGTTTATTCTTTATTTGTTCTCTTTTATTTTTATCAAGTAATTTGTCCATCCCTATTATGTATTTCAAAACTGCAAAAGCTTAATATAGGTATCAAATTATTTAGAAAGACAAAAATTAAAGTTCTACAATTTATGATGTAGCTTTATCAAGAAGCGGAAATAATTCAGTCGTCATACCTCACCATATTTTAGAAGCTAGCAAAATGTTTTTAACATTTCTGCATATGGTATTCTTAGTTTTCAGATTTTTTTAAAGTTCTTAGACATTTAAAACAGCGTGAATTAGCAACATAAGAGTGAGGTTTTTAGCCTTATGTGGTTAGTTAATTTTCTCAATTATACCCCTAATTCATTAATATTGTTTTGGATCAAATAGTGCTCATTCTATTGTTCCAAAGATTTCTCCCAAAATGTTGTTACTTGAGGTAGAATTAATTATTTTTCTAACTTGAAATTCATTAATCACAAATCTCATGTTTATACCGAAAAAATAAAAATAAAAATCTAAATTTATTTCGCGTAAAATGTAGTATTTTGTTAATATAAGCTTACTATAAAAAACATTCCATATATTCTCAAGTTATTGCTCTAGTTTGTCTTTAGAAAGCCCCAAAATAAGGCTTGGTTTCTTCAAATAGAATGTTTTTCCCAGTAACTATCTTCTCTCTTAACATAATAATACGACACCGTTAACTTTCAACCACTATTGTAATTTGACTCAATATTGTAAATATACTCTAAATTTTATTTTCAGATTTATCTAAAACTCCACAGTGTCATGGGAAGTCCAATTTCTAAATTTATTTTGAATATTTTTATAACTTGAAGTGTTGTTATTTGAGGTAGAGTTAATTATTTTTCTAAATTGAAGTTCATTATAATTTGTGAATCTTATGCTTATACAAAGAAAATTATTATCTAAAATTATATCTCTATAAAATCTAGTACATATATTATATTTCATGTGTCTGAACTTATTGCTCCTATTTTGTTTCTAGGACCCCCTAAAATAAGTTTCGGTTTCATAAAATGAATTTTTTTTTCCTGTAATTGTCATCTCACTTGATGTAATAATATTAACACTATTAACTTGAGACCACTACTTTAATGTGATGCAATATTATAAACATATATACTCAAAATTTTCATTTTCAACTTTTCTTGAAAACTCCACATAGAATTGAAGCATTTTAGGAAGTCCAATTTACATTTTTATTATGAAATATTCTATCTTAAAGTTCATTAATGTAATTTGTGAATCTTATATGTTTTTAAAAAAAAAATTAAAATTTGAACTAATTTAATTGGTTTCCTTGTTTTGAGATTTTTCTTCATCTTT
Organism: Paulownia fortunei; assembly: GCA_019321725.1. Lineage (NCBI taxonomy): Eukaryota > Viridiplantae > Streptophyta > Magnoliopsida > Lamiales > Paulowniaceae > Paulownia > Paulownia fortunei. Next base: position 11,149,595 of record CM033105.1, on the reverse strand, counting down.
CTTATGTTGATTGTAACCGCATTGGACTATCTTCAAAGACTCTTTATATATACATGTATATTTATGTTTGATATAAAAATTGAATATCAAGAGTATCCACTCTCTATTCTAGCATACAAATTGCATTGAAATATTATTTCGCTTTGCTCTTTTTTTTTTTCTTTTTTTCTTTCTTTTTGTTAAAGTTGGGACATAGTTTGGTCTAGAATAATGTCCAAGTAGTTTAGAGAATTTAAGAATCTATAAATAGTCTCTTCTATAAGTGTCCACACTAGATGGTTTCTTTCTATAATAAAACTTTATTCTTCCCTAAGTAATCCTTATTTGTGACTAAGCAAGAGTACTTAATTACGGGTATCGATGTCATTTTTCAATGGCAACAATCATTTTTTCTATGATTCACACTTTTATTTATTGTAAGGATACAAATTTGTGCTCGAGGTTTTCTTTGACTCTGACGTTTCATTGTTTTACGTGTAATCTGTAAAACATAAATGGCATCTTGTAATAACTTTGTTGAATATATCTTATTGTCCATTTATTTGAAATGTTTTCTTTTGGTATTCTACTAAAAATGAACTTCTGTTGATTAATCCTGAATATTCATTAAATACTCAGGTGTATTTGGTGGCTTCATGAGTTTGTTGTTAAATCTGCTCATTTTTAGTAATTGTGTTGTTGGCTTGTCTGACTTTTTTCTCAAATTTTCATTGTTTCAGTTTTATCTGTTTTGATATATAGTTGGATTAGATACTTGTGTCGGGAATATCTTGAATTTTTATATATCAAGACAAAAACTTACTCCTTGCTTATTCCATCTGCTTGTTGATTTATTATTCAACCTATCTCTGTGTCAAGATTTCTTTGAGAAGATGATCATTATATATTTGTGTATTAATGCTATCATTATATGGTGGTAAATTGTTTTCTTTTCCATACATCATTGTATTTACGTATTCTGATAACTGGTGACATGGTCTACCCTAATAAGGTTTTTATGTGCAACAGAAAATTCATGGTGTTCTTAGTACTTAAAGTTTGGTATTTACCTATTTATATGGTGAATGACTAGTGGAATATCAATCATCAATTTTTATGTCCATGATTTCTACTTTATAGGCTCTAACCTGCCTCTCCTGAATATGTTTACACTTCTGATTCTGCTTCTATAGCTGCGAAATCTGGAAAAGGGTGTGGACATCTTGGTTGCCACTCCAGGTCGCTTGGTGGACATGATAGAAAGAGCAAAGGTTTCCCTTAGGAAAGTTAAGTATTTGGCACTGGATGAGGCTGACCGGATGTTGGACATGGGCTTTGAACGCCAAGTCCGGAAGATTGTTCAGCAAATGGAGATGCCTCCACCAGGTTCAAGGCAGACAATGCTTTTCAGTGCAACATTTCCAGCTGAAATACAGGTCTGTTAGCTGCTCCCTTGAAATATCATATTTATATTCTAATTCGTTCACATATATTGCTTTGTTGCTGTTAGAATCATTGACTTTTCCCTGTGAGCACAGCCTTGTGGGACGTCTTTAATGTCTTCTTCCATACATTTGGCTCTGTTACATGGCTATATCGGTTTTTATTCTTGCAGAGGCTTGCATCAGATCTTCTTTCGAACTACATATTTCTAGCTGCTGGAAAGGTTGGCTCAAGCACTGATCTCATTGTTCAAAGAGTTGAATTTGTCCCTGACATAGACAAACGCGACTATTTGGTACATCTTCTTCATTCCCAAAAGACAAATAAGACCCCAGCTAAGGTATGCCTGTTGACATTATTGTTCCTTCAATATTTTCTTAGCTGCAGTTACTTCTCTTTTTAACACATCTGGTTGGTTGCATAATTTAGATATTGTTCTCCTGCAGGATGCTTTGACCCTAGTCTTTGTGGAGACAAAGAGAGGAGCAGATGCACTGGAACGCTGGTTGTCCAGGAAAGGTTTCCCCTCTACTGCCATTCATGGTGACAAAGTACAAGTGGTTAGCCTGTTTTCCTTCTTATCATACTCAATTGATGACACTTTTAATTTATCATAAGCTTGTGAAACAAATGGGTTCACAGTATCTGTTAATTGACTTTTGTGTCGTATCAGATGCATATCCTCTTTGTCATGTTTTCCTTGAGTTTTCGAAGTTAATCTATACCAGTACTGCCTTTAGTTTTCTCTACACCTCAATAAAATAGAGTATACTGGATCTTGATTTCCTTGAAATGGATTGGAAAGTAGTTCATTGTGTATTATTTGTTTGGTGTGCAAATGAGCTATGGCATGAATTGTGAATGCCATCATTTTTAGAGTAATAAATGTGTTAAGGTGTGGAATCCCCTGAAAATTGCTATCCCCTTTTTTTCACATGTTTTCCTTCAATTTAGTCTTTTACGAACGCAGGAGAGAGAGAGAGCATTGAAATCATTCAGAAGTGGACGCACTCCAATACTGGTGGCAACAGATGTCGCTGCACGGGGACTGGACATTCCTCATGTTGCTCATGTTATAAACTTTGACTTGCCAAGAGTTGTAGACGACTATGTTCACAGGATAGGACGGACTGGCCGTGCTGGCAAATCTGGTTTTGCAACAGCATTTTTCAGCAAGAAGAATGTACCTCTTGCAAAAGCACTTGTTGAACTGATGCAGGAAGCAAATCAAGAAGTTCCTACGTGGCTTAGTGAATATGCCAAGACATCTTGGAATGGCGGTGGTAGTGGCCGATCATCCCCCCATGGTGTCAGTAAATTTGGTGGCCATGGATGTAGAAGTGGTGTCTATGTTGGTTGTAAGAATGATGACTACTCAAGCCGATTTGCTGATATGGCTGCATATGCTGATCCTTATGCTATCACTTCCACCGACGCATCTACGTACAGCGATCCTTCTGTGGCCTCTTCTGGTCCTATCAATGTGAATTTCCCTTATGTTGCTGATTCATACGCTTCGGGCTCATACAACTATGGATATAATTATGGTCCTGTGGTTGCCACCGGCTGGGATTAGACTCTTCCACCCAGGTACTATTTTCATAACTGCACATAAGCAAATTCAGTATAAGCTTGCTCAACATGTTGCCGAGTGACCAGCTAAAAGGATGCTGATAGGTATGACAAATGGAGATAAACTGAAATATAGTGTCCAATTTGAGGCTGTCAGTTTTTGTGCTTGGCTTTTGACACAGTTTGGAGTGCAACTCTGGTGTTATATCATCATATTGAGTGGCGATTACTGATATTGCATTCCACCCTTGCGATGCTTTTTCTAATCACTGTTATGTATCTAAGATTAGTGCGTGAATGGAAATGCTTGTTTTGCTTGAACTTCTTACTGTTTTTTGAACATAAAGAATCAAAAGGCTCAGGTTGGATTAATTTTTGTAGAATCCTGTTTTCGGTCCGGTAAAAGCTACAAAAATGTGAATCGCTTTTTTTTTCTTTTTCAATAAAAAGAAGGAAAAATTGATTGGTTTCTGAAAACATTTTAATAAATGAAAAGTTGCCACACATGAAAAGCCTATAATTCCTTTTTTGAATATTTTACAGAAAGTCATATATCATAGGTTTGAGCAGAATAAAAAATCAAATCCAAAAGTATTTTTTCTTTACAATTATTGGTCAAGGTTTACAACTATTAACTCAATGCTCTTGTTCCAAATTTGTAAATGTGTTGGTGCTGTAGACAAATAAATTCTGTGGCCAATTAAATGTTAACACTAATAAAATAATATATTAAATATCAATTTTATTTATATTTTGAAAATTTAATCAAATTTAATTTTTAAAATAAATAGTAAATTAATTGATATTTTAATATATATTTTCGGCCAATCAATTGTCGCTAAGTGTCAAATCTCAATTCTTGATAATTAAGATTGTATTTTGTAAATTATGAAAGTAAATATTAATGTTTGGTAATTTAAATCACATATTGTGATTGAGGCAATAAATGTTAAATAAATCGTGAAGGACCAATCAAATTGCGTCACTTCATGAAATAATTATGGCAAGAACTCTTATCCTATAAGTATAAATAGGGTTAATTTTCAAGAAGTTAAACATAAGTTGTGAAAAAGAAATCCAAGTAAGAAGGTTGTCAGAGGAATTCTCATAGTTTAAGAAGATCAAATTTGTAGAGATCCATGGTGTTCATGACGAAAGTCAAGGCGTTCGTCTCAAAGTTTACTCAAGTAATAACGTTTAATTCGAGATTAAGTTGTTAAATCCTTAAATTAATATTATTAAAAACCCAATCCCCATTGGAGGAGATTAGATGATCGATTCTATCAAAAAATTACCAAATCCACCAAGTCAATATTCTTAATGTTGTAACGTTTAATTCAAAATTAAGGTATCAAACCCTCGAATTAAAGTTGTTGAAGGACGTAACCAATTTAGAGGAGATCAAATTAGGAATTCTACCTCCAAAATTTTAAATTTAAAAGATATTGTTCTTGAATAAAAGAATAAGAGGAATTAGTTAGAGATTGTAACAATTTAATTCTTTTGATATATTAAAATTCAATTTGTACTATTTTTCTTGTTTGTTATTTTGCAGACAACGAAATTTGTGTTACAAATTTTTGGCATGCCCAATGGGACGATCTCTCCTTCTTATCTTTTCTCTTTATCAAAAGATTTGAAGTATCACAATGGTTGCTCGCAATATCACAGTAGTGAAGGTTGCTACTTCAAATTCTTCAAATGATACAAGTGAAAGTCTTGGTGTCATCACAAGAAGTATGCCCAAAAGATTGCAAGCATCTTCTGAGATGAATTCTTTGCTCAAAATTGTTGAGGACGTACCACATCTTGCCGACACCAATAAAGATAATGGGGACCTAAAGGATGAATTTGCATCATCCACTCCTCGCTCAACATCAAGTTACTCATTTATTTCGAACATGGTACTCGTCATGGTGACAAATGCTATAACTTTGGAAGAACAAATTGTAAGTTTAACAAAGGCCATTGAGGGATTCACGAAACATGTTTAAGAACAAGACTCTCAAATTACAAAGCTGATGAATAAAGTGGACAATGCTGATACTAATCACATCATGATGACTTTATCCGCATCAATATTATTTATCGCTATGGGATTCCGCGATATATAATCACAGATATGGAATGCCCTTTTGCAATAGTCTGACATATAAGCTTTGTTAGAAGTTTGGTTTCAAGCAAAAAAAATATTCTATGTACTATGCCACCGTCAATGGCCTTGCTGAAGCATTCAACAAGAGTTTGTATAATATGTTGAAGAAAGTGATCGCTAAGTCAAAGTGAGACTAGTATGAAAGAATTGAAGAAGCTTTATGGGCATGTAGAACCACTTATAGAATGCCTACACAAGCGACTTCTTATGCATTGGTGTATGGCGTTGAAGCTATCATTCCTCTTGAGCAGCAAATTCTATCATTGAGGATAGCCATACAAGAAGGACTAATTGAGGAAGAAAATGCACACTTACACCTTAAAGAGTTGGACGCTCTTGATGAGAAAAGATTAGAAGTGCAACAAAGATGTGAGTGTTATCAAGCTCACCTTTTCAGGCATTCAACAAGAAAGTACGGTCACGCTCTTTTCAAGTTGGCGATTTGGTGCTTGTTGTAAGAAGGCTAATCATTACTACTCATAGGATTAGAAATAAATTTACATCAAAATGGGATGGTCTTTATGTTGTTAAAGAAGTTCACACAAATGACGCTTACAAATTAGTTTCTGAAGATGGCTTAAAAATTAGCCCAATAAATGGGAAGTTCTTAAAATGCTACTATGCTTGAAGTTAAAAAAAAAATGAGGCTTCTTGACACATGAGCCTAAACTGTATGTTATTCCTGACATGCATGAGTATAAACTATGAATGGTACCCACTAAAGGTAGTGCATGGGGTTAAACTGCTAACTCACCCCACCAAAGATAATGTACGCAGTTAAACTGTTAACTCACCCCACCAAAAGTGAATACACGTGGTTAAATTGTTAATTCACTCCACTAAAGGAATTTTATGTGGTTAAAATTTTAAATACCCCATCTAGTCCAAGGTGGTAAAGCAATGGATACTCCTGTCCCACATAAGTACAAACTGTGTACGGCACCCTCTCTAAAAAAAATGAAAAGAAGTTTTTTTAAACTATGTTATGACTTGATCCCTTTATTAGGTCCGTAGGCAACTTAGATATTTTCTAAGTTCAGTCATGAGTTTGTAATGAATTATATTTTTAATTTCATATGGGATAGTAATTTATTACATAAAAAAATAGAGAAAAAAAGATTACACTTCATGAGTTTTAATGAAAGTAAATGCACTCAAATGATTGCAAGATAGAAAAAAGAATATTTCTATTATGTAATCTTAAGAATGATGATGTTGTTACATGAAAAAAAAAAGTCCTAAACAATTACCAAGCAAAAGGATTTAAAATTTTCAACTCTTCTATGGCGGCCTCAAGGTGTACTACTGAAATCTTCAAGTTCTCAACCATTTCATTACTCAAAGGAGAAGTATTCTCAATAGCAATGACTTTCTCTTCAGTCTCATGAACTTCAACTTGAACACTATAAATAAATTCTTGTTGTCGTTTCAATGATGCAGTCAAGTTCTTCTTCGTACCTTCAAGTTGTCAAGCTCTTTCTTGATTTGCTCCAACTCTTCCATAGTGGATTGAATTTGGTTGACTTCTTTGCTTTCTCTAGTCTTCGCATAATATAGACGACCTTTAGCTTCACTCAATTATCGTGCAAGAAGTTCTTTGGATGTTTTTTCAGAGGATGTTGACCTTGCCTCGTCATAAACAATAACTTTGGTAAAAAGTGCTTTCAATAATTCTTCTAAATTAGACATGTCAAAATTGTTGAAGCTCTTCATGGACTCAAGCATAAACAACACATCATCTTTGATGGATGAGATGGAGTCAATCGAAGTATTTGCCATCATTTTGCGAAGATCACTCCATAGCTGAAGGTACTCCTTTTGGTGGTTAAGTATAAACTTTTTACCTTCAAACACTAAAACTGCAGCACAATGAGGTGTTTGTTTAGCCCTAGCCAAGTTGAATGTCTCTTTTTGTACTTCCTTGTCAGCTAAGGGACTTGTAGCCAACAAGTTAGGCCCCACGATTGACTCTTGGCTATCTTGTGATCCCTCGTCATCAATGTTAAATAATTCTTCCTCCAACTGAAACATTACAAATGTTAAGTTAGAAAAGTAATTTCTTATACTTAAAAAAAAGTTTAAATTGAAAAAAAACCTCTTAACAAAGTTCTCCATTTGATGTGGGTTGTTTGTAACATCATGAATGCCAATGTCTCTTGGCTCCAAAGGTTCAAGGTTCATTTTGGGTCTTTTTCAATGACGGTCCACATTACTACTACCACTTTCCTCAATGGGATAAGAAGTACTCTTTCTCTTGTTGCTTCAAGAGGCTTGATGGTTTGAGTGTTGCATTCTTTAGGAAGAGAAACAACATGCATATGTGGAGAATCATGAAGTGGGTCATCTCCATTGTCATGCTCCTTGCCTTTGGGTGAGATCTTGCTTAGCTTCAAATTGATCAAACTCGCAATATTTTCTTCAAACTAACTTTTATGAACTTTGGTCCACCACTTCTTGTAGTCTTCCGATGAGAACTTCTTTGTATTTGGGGGCATACAAAGAAGATGCACCTTAGACATAGATTTGGACAAGGTACACAAACACCAATAGTGAACTATTTCTTCTAAAAAAGCTTTGTGCATGTCTCGTGTAAGAGCTCCTGGCATTACTTGATAGAATCCAAATTGGCGACTAAATTGATGGGGACTATAAGGCTTAATGATGAAGTGTCCACCTTACGACAAAGATAGAAAGCTCGAGCAAATGGCAATAAAGTAGTTTTGCTCAAATCCCTCAACATTCCCATTATCGACATACAAGAAATCCTTGCTCTTTGTGATCATGGTGCAAGTCCAAGAAACAAGTTCTCCTTTGTGGATTCGTTTGCAGGCATCTTTGGGATCATAGTATCTTGCGTTTGCTTCACCAGAGAAGATTGCCATTTTGGGGCCTCATACTCCTTGCCAAATTTGGTGATGAGTTTTGAAATAATGCGCCAACCAACTATAGACAAAATGGATGGGGAATGTTGAATGCACGTGGGATGGTCTTACAGAATTTGCGATCTTGTTTAAGCCTTTGTAGATGCTTGCTAAGATGAGACCATTCATCCACTTGCCACGATGCTTGCCATTTTGAAGGTACTAGGGTATATCGAGTTGATATCATCACTAGGAAGAATAAATACGCAAAGCCAACAAGCTAAGTATGCTGCCAAGTGTGTTTCTTCTCTCGAGCTCTCTTTAACGCCAATCTTTGAAAATGAAGTCTTCTCTACGGGGCACCATTCTCCGTATATGTCGAAGTCGCCAAGTGGATTATGAGTTGATTTGGGATGGACAATCTTCTTTTGTCTACGTGGAGGAGGTGAATGGTACCTAGCAGTCTTCTTGGACCAAAGTCTGATCCACTCCTCTATAGATACTTGAGAAGGTTGACCTCTATTAGTTTTTCTTTGAAACAAATGATAAGCATGAAGTAAGTAGCTGCAAGAGCAAGGGAGAAATCTACTCCCTACCTCATCGATGCTAGTCAGCTCCTTGGCACATGGAACAACTTCATCGTAAAGGAATTCGGTTATAGGAAGGCCCACAAGAGTGTGCAGATCCTACGGTGATATAGATAATTCTCCAAGGGAAGTCAACAAAGTGTTGGTGAGTGGACACCACGCTCATAATATGCCTTGACTATGTCAAAGTTGCGATCATATGTGAACAATGAAGCATACACTAAGTCGTATATTTGCATCGTAAGAAGCTTGTGCTCACACCAACTAAGGATGTCTTCGGTCCATTCCTAATACCCTTGATGTAGTGAAACTCGCCGATGAATTGGATCGCATCCCCCCACTTGACATTATCTTCAATGATGTGGCGACCCATTGTTGGCAATGGAGTTGGCTCACTTGATTGTTGATGATGAGTTGCTTCCAAAGCCCACACCTTGAAAGTCTTGCTTAAAGAAATCTCCCGGGACCATTCCTTCAAGTAAAATGTATTCGTCAACTTTGTCATTGCTTTACGTATCAACTAATAAGGGGATTTATAAGTTGGTTTTATACCAACAATTCATATAGTTTTTGATTAATATTTAATTTATTTTCAAGTATTTTTGTTACTTTTTATGTATTTAGTGTGAAATCTTGTAGGTAATGACAAAAGGAGAAGAAAATAGAAAGAAACAAAAAACTTGGTTGAAATGTTGAAGAATCCGAATTATGGTGCAACTGATGGCAATTTTTATATTTTAATCCTACCTCTTTACTCAAATATCATTTTGACTTGATTCTTAAACCAATGGAAAGCCAAGAGATGGATCTATAACTTTTATGTTTTTCACAAAATTCAATTTTATTGATATCAATGAGAAAAATCGAGTTCAAGAGTCAATACTGGCAGAAATATTTTGGGATGACACATCTTGGTATTTATAGCATAACTCTCTCCACAAAATTCATAGTTAGTTGATTCAAGTTCCATTGGAACGTTAAGACATATAACTACAATTCATATGAAAATACCAAAATTCAGTTTGGTATAGAAAGTGGGGAAAAATCAGTTGAAAGAGGCTATAAGTACTGCAGAAACTGATTCTGGATAGCAAGTGTAGCGCCTAGGCGCTGCTCACACTATTTTGGATAGAATAGGCGCAGCCGGACGGACAAGTAAGGTCAAAATGGGAATTTTTCCCTCTTTAGGGTATTTTCCATCTATTTTGAGGGATTCCAAGAACCTCCAAATCAGTTTTTGAGGGGAGAGGAGTAAGAAGAAGCCAAGAAACAAGAAAGAACAAGGAGACTTGAAGAGAAGAAGGTCATTCTTAGAGACAAACCATTCTTGGAGACAAGAAGAGCTTCAATCATTACTTCCACTTCACAAATTGGTGAACAATTTTTATGTTCTTTCTTATTTATTTCTTAAAGTTATATTCATACATTAGGAACTAAACTTTTCTTTCTAGAGGATGATATAACCTTATTTGATCATATATTTTGAATTCCAAATAAAATTAGTTCAAGTTATTCACCTTGTTTGTGTTATCTTGTTTAGTATTTCATCTTGATTAATTGACCACTAATTGAGATTGTTTGATGTATGAGATTCGACACTCGAGAGAGGGAAGATTATACATGATCATAAAGATAACACAACCTAGAAATCATAGAGTTGAGAAGTTTATGAAATCTTTGAAGTTTTGAAGAAGAATTTATTGAACTTTTGTAGAGTTTTACTCTTGAATTTTTATAAAGATGTTGAAATTCATGTTAGAACTTATAGTCAATTCGGCACTCGAGAGAGGGAATTGATGAGTTTAAGAATTCTTAACTTACATGTATTGTTAACTTGAATTGATATGTTTTGAAAGGAATAACATAGGTGATAATTAGGTGAGTCATTCCTCTAAAATTTTATTGCTCATAAGGTGTTTGTTGAATTCTTCTATAAACTCAATTCTTGTCTTGGCATTTTTATCTTACTTTACTTTATTTACCAATCATCACTCGATTTTCTAATAAAATTAGGACTATTTGAACTACGGTACTTAATGCAATTTTTGATTATAATCCTTGTGGATACTCAACTTAATTGATTGTTGCATTAAAACTTGATACCATGCACTTGTGGTTTGCATAATTTTCACGAACAGGGATCATTAATCATCAAAATTGTGCCTTTCTCCTTGGATTGACTCTCATCGTCAATGATCACCAAGTGTTGGACTCCAAAAGAAGAAGAAATATCTTTGAAATAAACCATTGCAAGAGCTGTCAAAATACAAACAAAAGAGTGAAATATAAAAAAAAAGAAAAAAATCGTGATTCAGATTATAACCATTGATATGAAACTCAGTACTAGCAAATTCAAAAAAAAAAAAAAAAAGAAGCCATGATTGTTTTAAATTCTCTTAGATCAATTTAAATGCAAAAGGAATTCTTAGCACAAGTGATGAATTGATTCATTCTCACCAAGTAGAAAAGTTCTCTACAAACTTTGAGAAAACAAGCTGGAAATAAAAAGAGAAATCTGCAGGAGCTTCTAGTTAATCCTCTGCAACAATCTAAGAAAATTGTGCTGCAAAAAAAAAAAGAAAGAAACAAAGAAGAAGAAGTTAGAACTCAACAGATTCTTTTAAGTAATGTATCGAAAATCTAGTATGCTGGTTTGTAGTGGGTGATCAAGTGAAGATATAACGGATGATGTTTTCAAAATACACACAAAGTATACTAATTTATAACAACAATAAGAATGTAGGGTGTAATTCTCTTTCTTTCTGAACAAAAAGGTAAAAGAGAGAGAGAAACATATAAGACATACGTGATGCTTTGTTTTCGAATAGGATGCAATGTGTACCAGGACTCACAGGCTCTCACAATGAACTCGTTCAACTCCTACGAGTCAATAAAGAATTGTCTCTCAGTGATATTTGAGAATTGGTCAAAAATTGAAATAAGTGATAAAAAAAATAAAAAATATGAAGAACATAGCAGATTCTTCTAGGCAATGCATCGAGTATCTAGCATGCTGATTTGTCATGGATACTTGTGTTAAAATATGACGTGGTGTTCGCAAAATTAACACAATGTATTCCCCTCACTTTTTGTACGAAAAGCATGAGAAAAAAGAGAGGGAAAGACATACTTGAAGCTTTGTTCTGATGCAATGACGAGGTATTGGAGCTCTTTCTTTTATAGGGGTAAATTAATGTTTCAAATAAAAAAAAATCCATTCTTCGAGAGCTTGAGGAGGGAAAAGTGAAGGAAATTTGCCAAAAATTGTCCTTCAATTTAGATGGTAGTAATAACTAATTGTTAAGTTGCCACAATAATAAAAAAAATCTTTTAGAAAGAAAGATTTCTTCCGAAACAGAGTCGCAACACACAAAGAAATCTTATGCCAATCTTTTGCTTTAATCCATATACACCAAGGGCCATGTTTGAGGAATGAAGAAAAACAAAATTATAATGAAACACGCTACCCAGTTGCTTCGCTGAATCTAAATATTACCAATACAAATATGGCAAAAAGATCAGTCGAAAGAAAATTATCTTGTTTCAAAAAATTACCACCAGACGTCTCGTGAAGGAAAGTTTTTCTAAAAGTAGCAGCATATTTGTTGCAAACTTGGAAAGAAATTTGGAGCTAATCTTTTATTCTTTAAAACCATATACACCAAAAGTTACGGGCCCAAGTTAACTAATAAGAAAAAAGAAGGAAAGTGGAAGAGAAGTTGCTGGAGTATATCCTTTTCTCGCAAAGGTGCTCTATATGTGGCTATTTCACATGATTGCTTGATTAAAGTAACGTTTGGTTTGAAGCAATTCAAATAATGATTTAAAGTGATTCTCTATGTACTGAAATGCTTTGAGGAGTGGATTCCAATTTATAAATGGATTTTTGTGGAAGATACGAGAATTTGGGCTATCAAAATCAAAGTTGAAAATTAGCTTATAATTCGTCACTTGTTCAAATCCAAGAGTCTGCATGCAAAAGCCCCACTACAAATAAAAAAAAAAGGTAAAAAAAAATTATTGCCACTTATTCACTTCAAGACGAATTGTCTGGAGGGGGCATTTGTAGACAAATAAAATACATGACCAATTAAATGATGATACGTATAAAAAATAATATATTAAATATTAATTCCATTTAAATTTTAGAAATTTAATCAAATTTAATTCCTAAAGTAAATAGTAAATTAATTAATATTTTAATATATATTTTTAGCCAATTAAATATCGCCAAGTGTCAAATCTCAATTCTTGATAATCAAGATTGTATCTTGCAAATTATGGAAGTAAATACTAATATTTGACAATTTAAATCAGATCTCATGAAGGACCAATCAAATCACGTCAGTTTATCAAATAATTATGGCAAGAACTCCTATCCTACAAGTATAAATAGGGATCCATTTCAAGAAGTTAAACACAAATTGTGAAAAAGAAATTCAAGCAAGAAAGGTGTTAGAGGAATTCTCTCAGCTTAAGGAGATCAAGTTCGAGGAGATCTACTGTGTTCAATGAGAAAGTCAATGCATTTATCGCAGAATCTACTCAAGTAATAATGTTTAATTCGAAATTAAGTTGTTAAATTTTCGAATTAAAAAACCCAATCCACAGTAGAGGAGATCAAATGATCGATTTCATAAAAAAGTTACCAAATGTACCAAGTCAACGTTCTTGAAGTTGTAACGTTTAATTCAAAATTAAGATATCAAACTCTCGAATTAATGTTTGAAGGACGAAATCAATTTAGAGGAGATCAAATCAGGGATTCTACCTCTAAAATTTTAAATTTAAAAGATATTGTTCTTGAAGAGAAAAATCATATGAATTAGTTAAAGATTATAACCATTTAATTTTTTTGATACATTAAAATTCAATTTGTACTATTTTTCTTATTTGTTATTTTGCAGACAATGAAATTTGTATTACAGGTGCTATTAACCAATCAATTTAATTATTTTTTTCTAAGCATGGTTATTAATATTTTAGTCAATTATTTTCCAACCTAATGGAATAGTATTTTTTAAATAATATTCTATTACGATTTAACATTGTAGTAATCTGAAATAATAAAAATAACAAATACAATAAACTAGTTTAAAATTTAAAATTTTGACAATGGAGCAATAACTTTGGGATATAGGGAATAATATTTTTGTTTATACATGAAAATAGAGGACATTGTGCTTTTTGCAAAAAAAATATTTTGTGTAGTAATATAAAAAGAAAAATGAGAAAGCAATGAATAAGAAAACATATTTTACTAACTCTTTTTCAATTGTCCAACAAATTATATGGACATGCCTATATATACAATAAAGAGAATTATATTGAATAAAAAATTAATATGTAATTGGTAATCTTTCAAATATGGCATAACAAGTTGCCATATTTGCTTCCAACGTCTTTGTATCAATCATGGGATTTTTCGGCTGTTGGAGTAATCTTATTTCTTTTTCCCATATTGCTCTATCCATTAGTGTTAGGAATTTCTCTTGCTCCTTTTTCATATTGCTATTATTTTCACTAGTGCTAGGAATTTTGTTAATTTTTGCAATTGATTCATCATTGACTCTATCAAGCCCTCTCAAGCTAGGAAGTGGAAGAGGATGAACTCCTAGTTAAGACGATGATTCAAAAGAGCCTTAGTTAAGACATTCACAATATGGGTAACTTTTTATCGAACAGAATGATAGTTTAATTCAATATGTATGATTCGAGCATGAAAAATAGTATTTATTTATAATGTGAAGAGCGCTGATATTATCGTATAAATGTCGAGGTGGTTAACTAGAGAAATCCCCAACTCGCATAATAGATACCCGATCCATATTAATTCAATAGTAGTGGCAACAAGTGTACGATATTCGGCTTCGACACTTGAACATGCAATAGTTAGTTATTTCTTTGAGGATCATGACACACAATTGGAGCCAAGAAAAATACAGTAGCCAGTGGTGCTTCGACGAGTGAGGACAACCTACCCAATCTGCATCATAAACATCATTTAAAGTAAGAGAGCTTTGAGGTAAAAACAAATAGCATAGGTTATAGTGCCTTTGAAGTATCGTAGGATTCATTTGACTGCTCGATTATTAGCAAGGGTTGGTTGATGAAAATGTTTGGCAAACTTTATTTACTGCATGAGTGATATAAGGCGATTAAAAGTAAAATATTGAAGTGTGCAAATAATGCTTCGAAATTTAGTTTCTTTAACCAAGGCGTGGTCCGCTGGTTGGCTAGATGGTTTAATAGCAATTAGAGTTGATTAATGGAATGAGTCTAGCATGTGAGTATGAGAGAGTAGGTCTTTAGTGTATTATGTGAGTATAAGAGAGGAGCTCTTTAGTGTATTTTTTTTGTGAGAGGAATATGCCACCAGCGAAAGGCTTGGCTTTAATACCCAAAAAATAATGTAAAGTGCTAAGATCGTTAAGAGAAAATTTACATCCAAGTTTATGAATAACTTGTTGAATAAGAGTATCATTACTTTCTGTTATATTAACATCATCAACGTAGATAAGTAGCAACAAAATGTTATTATTTTTCTGGTAAATAAACAAAAAGGAATCTGCTTAGCTGCAAGAAAAACTAAGAATAAAAAGACAACTAGATAAATGCTCAAACCAAGCACGAGGTGCTCGTTTTAAGCATTAAGCAAACATGATTTGGAATAGTTGGATTGATAAAACCTAGTGGTTGTTCAATGTAACATGTAAGAGAGCATTTTTGATGTCGAGTTGCTTGGTAGTCCAACATGAGATAACTGACAGTGAAAGGATGACACGAATGGTTGTAGGTCTGATCACTGGCCTAAAAGTTTCATCATAGTCTAGCCCAGGAACTTGAGTGAAACCCCTTGCAACCAGTCGTGCCTTGTACTTATCGATCGATCCATCTTTCTTATATTTAATACGGTAGACCCATTTAGAACTAATGATATTAGTGTTAGAAGCTCGAGACACAAGACGCCAAATGTTGTTTGAATGAAGGGACAAAATCTCTTCTTGCATTATAGCAAATCGATGAGGTGATTTAAGAGCAATTTTAAAGGGCTTAAGTTATTGAGCAAGGTCAGATAGGAGAGCAACATATGTGTGATAGATGAGCTAGTGTTGGGGCTATATAATCCTTCAAATAAGGTGGTGGTTGGTGCGCAGGAGTTGGACGAGAAGTTGGAAGAATAGTCACATCTAGATATGTAATTGACAGAGCTATATATAAGTCTTGTATTCTATATTGTGACTAACTGGTCCAATTGAGGTGCTGTCTTCTAACTTATTGCAACAATCAACTTGGGATACACATGAGTTGCTAGCTTGCATGTTTTCGTCAGCCAAGTTTTCATTAAAATGATGATTGCTTCACTTAGAAAACCACTCTTTTTGATCTGGAAAAGATGTAACTGCAACATGTGGAATATCATAATTTGAAACTTTGTGAGAATATGGAAATATTTGTTTATCAAAAATCACATGTGTAGATATATAAACTTTATTTGTCGAAGAATCAATGCATCTATATCCTTTTCGAAGAGGACTATATCCAATAAAGACAAATGGAAAAGTTCTTTTGGAAAAAAATATTTTGATTTTGGTGCCTTTAAGGAAAACATTTATAGCAAAGGACTTTTAAAATACTACAGTAAGAATGTATACCATATAATTTGAAATATGGTATCTCTATATTTAGAGAAGACTAGTAAAAAATTCATGCGTTGCCCATAAATACTATGACCATAATAAAAAAATTTAATAATAAAATATTATAAAAATATATTGCATTTTGTAACTTAATTTTCATTGTTATTGTACTTTTATTTTAATCACAAGCATTTTTTTTTACAAAGCTCTAATTGTATATCAGCAAATATCATCTAATATTAATAATTCATTTGCAAAAACATGAGTAATAAAACATACGATCTCATTATAATTATTACATATGACATATAAATTTATTTAAGTTAACATTTAAGACAATCAAAGGTAGTAATGGATGAGAGAACAAATCGATCAAAAAAGTTGATTGAATAAAGTATTTAAAGTGATAAAATTATCGAATATTTAAAACTTAATTGATAAGTTTAATTAAATAAATTTTAAATAAATAAAATATAATTATTTAAATTTTTGGTTGCATTGGTTCTTATTTTAGTTGACCTTGACGATTTGAGTTATTCTCTTTTTCTTGATTTCATAGAATTTATTGTATTCTTTTTGAATTTCTATTATCTCTTCTCCAAAATTTAATTGTTGATCTGACAATTTTTCTTCTTTCTAACTGATAAAGTGATAACATGAATAAAATATAATCTGATGATTTTATAAGTTTAATATACATCAATATCAATTAAAATTTTTGAGAAAATAAAGGCAAAGTAAATAGTAAATGAAGCGTTTGCTTATTGAATTTTATATACTCTTAGATATTTGAACTACTACAAACCATAAGGAACAAAGTGCTGTAAATATTATTATTTAATTTTCATAACTCAAAAAAGACTTCATACATATTGTTGAATTTGATATTGTTATATGAATATAATGAAAAAAAATGCATTTTTGGTCCTATAACTTGGTTTGCTTTATTTTGGTCCTTTGAAATGTGGGTTAACAATTTACATATATATCTTTCAAAATTCCTCATTGAATTTGGGTACTTTTCATAAATAGATGAATAATTATTGATGTGGATTTCTTTATTGATTGTTTTTATAAGAGGAATGCTAAAATTTCTCTCTAATATCAACTTTTATATATTTTTCCTTTAAAGCATTGAAAGAATAAGAAAATGAAAGTGGAAAAAATGTCATTTATTGAAAGGGTAAATCTCACTTACCCTTCTCTACTTTTGTTGAGTATCACTTTACCCTCTTATACTCTGTATTGTCTCACTTTACTCCATTGTATTCTCATTTTATCTCACTTTACCCCTTTGTACTATAAGAATTAATCAAATTACCCTTACCAATTATTTATAGTAATTTTTTTTAAAAGTTCTAAGATTAATAGATTTACATTTATATTCTAATATGTTTTCAACTTAATTAATATCATTTAATATTAAATTCATTTTAAACTTTATTATTCTTAAAGTTTAGTAGCTATTTTTTATAAATATAGTTCTTATTAAATTTCTATATCGTATGATATTTTTTATTAGCTAATACATTTTACTTATAAATTTTCAACTTATCATAAATATAATAAATATATATAACATATTTCAAAAAAAGTATTTTGTTAAATACATAAAATATTAGTAATAAATTTCTCATTGCTAATGGAATTATTAAAATTTCATAAAAATAGTGTTAAATTAAAAAAAGTTATTTTTAGGTATAATTTAATACTATTGAAAAAATATAAATAGTCGAATTATTGTAATTCAATAGATACTATATTCTATTTAAAAAAATCATAATCATTTTACTAATTAATTTTATTACTTTTACTTGATTATAATGATTATTTCTGATTTTAACACAGTTTCTATAAACTTATGGTAATTCTATTAATAATAAAACAATTATTACTAATGTTTTATTTACTTAGTAAGATACTATTTAAAAATATTTTATATATTTTGTGAATTTATATTGAGTAGAAAATTCATAAGTAAAGTGTATTAACTAATAATAAATATTCTACTATATACTAATTTAATAGAAACTATGTTAAATTAAAAATTAACCATTAAAAATTAAGTACACTAAAAATCTTAAATAAATTAATGTCAAGTATTAATTAATCAAATTGAAAAAATATTAGAACATAAATATAAAATCTATTAATTTTAAAATATTTTAAAGTAATTTTACTACAAATAATTGGTAAGGATAATTTGGTTGATTTTTTTAGAGTATAAGGGGGTAAAGTGAGACAATGGGAGTACAAGAGGGCAAAGTGAGATAAAATGAGAGGATACGGTGGTACAGTAAAATAATTGAAAGTATAAGGGGGTAAAGTGATACTCAACAAAAGTAGAGGGTGGTAAAGTGCGATTTACCCTTATTGAAATGCCTAACTAATGAGAAAATCCCCTAGTTGAGATGTAACTTGGACCGAGTTTCTTCAATCATTTTTTTTTCTTTTTCTTTACTATTTTAGATAAAAATCAGTATGAATTAAAAAAAAATATTATATACACTTAATAAATTAATTATATTTTTAAGATGAATCATTTTGTACATTCTATTTAAGTATTCCTTGTAGATAGGCAATAAAATTGTACCTTGATAAAAAAAAAACTAATTTATTTAATTAATGGTGAATAATATTTAATAGTAAAATAATTTTAAATCCTTATTGAAGATTAAATATTAAAAAACATACATTTATATATATCTTATAATATTTTAGGATGGTGTCGGTCGATATTCAGTAATTCACTGACTCTTTAAACTTTTTTATGAAATAATTTAAGGAATTTTAATATAATTTAATAGAGATAAAAACATTGTACATATTTTAGCACCATTACAAAACTATATACATAATATTTTAGCTTGGAGTTTCTTTCTTTCCATTTCTTTTGAGGAAAAATAAGTGGAAATTTAGCATTTTTCCTCCAAAAATAACCAATAGATAATTACAAATAAATAATTATCCCTCCATTTTTTGAAAAAATCCCCAATTCACATGTCCCGGGCTTCTAACATTTTCAGGCTTGTAAAATTGGGACTAAATTTATTAATTTTTGAGAAATGCTATATGTTGATTATTATACCCACCTTTTAAAGGAGTAGGAGTAAAAATATACCAAGTTACAAGTCTAAAACTAAATTTTGTCTAGATATAGATATAAAACTCCAGAAATTGATATCTATATGGATTGAGGAGATCTATTTTTAAAATATTTAATTAGGCATTGTTCATCATTTTTGGAAGAATAGAGGATCTTTTATATATTACCTTACTCAAAAAGAAATAAAACAATTATAAAAGAGGTCTTTTGTTAACCTAAATAACCTATTATATTTTTTACTTGCATATGTTTACTACTCGTATATCATCTTACATAAAACAATTTTTTTTTTATAAATTTAAAATTTAGTGATATGGTTTAAAATTGTTAAATCTAGTCGACGACTTAATTGATTGTTTGAAAATATATTGTAATGCAACCAATTTAAATTAATTAGTATTTATGAAAAATAATTTATAATCAAACTAAGCATTTATTTTTTCATGTATGATCATTTCGTAAACACAAAATAAATCAAAAGTGTAGAATTCCACTCTATTTTCACTTAATCATATGTAATTTATTGAAATATGTATCTTCTCCCTTTGTAGTCTTTAAATTTTTTTTTTTTTTTTTTTGATAACCCAGATTCCTAGCTTGCGCCAGACTAATTCTGGACCTCCTAGACACCTGTCCCTAGCACCTAGGAGGGGGTAAATCGCGGATATGCCTCAACCAACACCCAGGTTCCCAACTTTTAGATAATAAAGTATCAAAATTATTTTTTAAGTAACTTTTTAACATAATTGAATAATTTATTACATAAAAGAGATAACTAAATTAATTTATTGAATTAAATAGAGATAATGTAAATTAAAAGTACACTATGATAATTTATTTCCTAAAACACTTATTGGTGAAATAAATTAGCATATTAAATATAATTTTATATGAAATCACTAACTTAATAAGTTATATATTGTTATCTATAACAAAATGATTTCTAGTATTGAATATAATACAACTTTGTTAGAGTATTTTCGACCAATCTATGTACTACATGTTAGAGTAGTGCCCGACGAGTTAACTAGTGACGAGCAATTATACTCTTATAAAACAATCTTATTCATATTGTTTATTAAATAAAAGGGCATTTTTTTATCTTTAAATTATTCTTGTCAATTATATAAAGTTCTTAGATCATAAATAACTACGGGGCATAGTCGCACATATGATGACGATTATGGAACATTGAGATATCGATAAGGCTGATAGACTCGCATACACAATGCATGCTTGAAAGGAGGATGTCTCATTCCATAGGCATCTACATGGGGATGCTAATGCAGGTATGTGGATGCTTGTTATGAATATACCGAATGGCCCGTGGAAATTCTCAGTTGGAAATATTGTTTATCGAATAGACTTGAGGCACCATGACGGTCTTGTGCACGACATCATGCATTTTGATGTATTTCTTGATTGCATAACAATTACAAGGGGTTTACGTTGGGTGTATGGTTTTCATGTATGGAGGCTAATGACTAGCTAACAAAGGATTCGTCATCTATCTGGTAGAGTATGTGAATTTTCTATATTTTCATAGTCCTTGATCTCGAAGACCTCGCCCAGGTTGGATGAATGTTAGACTAGAGGTTTTCTTGATTCATCAAAGAATCAATGTGACTTAAAATGGGATCATAGTTAATAAGTCAAAAATAGGATTTCGATTGATAATCTATGTCATAGACTTAATCGAGAGATTAGTTGATGGAAATACCATATTTTCATGGTACTCGTAATTGAAAAGGTTTACATGTTATTCACCTAAGACTAAGTAGTCAAGATGTACTACTAGGTATTTCCCTTAATTTGTGATGTTTTTAAAATTAAGCAGTTAATACCAAGTGGATTAATTAACTGAATTAATTAATTAAAATATTAATTATTCATAAGTTGCAAAAGTCACACGCTCACTACTAACTTAGTTGTGAACCCAATTAGTTACATACAAATCAAGATGATCCACTTCTAATCTAATATGATCCAAGGTGTTGGATTAAGTTAATTAATGGTGATTAATTAACTCGAGTTAAAATTAATTTAAGGTGTGAAATTAATTCATCCAAATAAATAATATGATTATTTATTTGGACCTAATAAAGATTAGGGGCTCATGGGAATGAAGTTAATTAATTATTGGATCAATTAATTAGATAGACTTAAATTAATTTAAGTTGTTAGATTAATTTAACTAATTAAAATAATAACCTTTTGTGGAACCAATTAATTAATTGATTTGATCAATTAATTTTA
This sequence comes from Paulownia fortunei, assembly GCA_019321725.1. Lineage (NCBI taxonomy): Eukaryota > Viridiplantae > Streptophyta > Magnoliopsida > Lamiales > Paulowniaceae > Paulownia > Paulownia fortunei. The sequence continues at coordinate 11,127,996 of CM033105.1, read as the reverse complement.
TTGGGCTTTTATTAATTGAAGGAGATCAATTACTTGGATTATAATAATTAATTAGAGTCCAAGTCTATAGGATTAGATGGCCATTAGGATTTTTAATTATAAAAATTAAAGAATCCTGATAAAAAATGAAAAAGATTTTATTTTGGAGAAACTTTCCTAATTGAATTTGGAAACAAAGAGATAAAAATAGAAGGAAGGAGATTCCTAATTGGATTAGGTGAGGGTTTTCTAATGGGATTAGGGACTCTTAATAGTATATAAATACACCATAAACTGCTAATTTTTTTTAGCTTTTGTGCAACACAAGAAGTCGTCCCCCCTCCTTCTGTCTCTTTTAGTCTTAGTTTTATTTTTCTCTCCAAAAGGAAAAATAATTTGTTCCATCAAAAGGTTCTATTCTTTTTTATTAAAGATCAATTTTTCTAATCACTTGTTAATTTAAAAATTATTCTTCACTCTCAAATTAGATTAGAAACAAGAAGGCTAAATTCACTAGCAAGGGTTTAGTACTTGTGGAGTGGATACCGTTGGAGAAACTACACTTGGAGTTCTTGGTGAATCTTTTTAAGAAGCTTGCGAAGGAGTTCGTGGAAGCTTGAGTAATTTGAATTCCTTCATATCCTTCATCAACCAGAATGCTTGAAAGGTATAATTGCAAAACTAAGTTGTTTATTTTATTAAGCAAACAATCAAAAATGCAAATCGAAAATTGCATTGAATTCAGAATTTTCCTTTTAATACATGTGATGTATGTTTTTATTTTCAATAACTGATTTTTTTTTATTTCCACTGCTTATGAAATCACACAATTTTGCAAACTCAATAGTGGCATCAAAGCCTTGGTTAATGCATTTTCTTGCATGCATTTTCACAATGAAAATCTGTTTAAATTGTGTTTTTGTTTGGGAATGTTTATTCTGAAATTTCTGTATGGTTTTAAATGGTTTAAAATTGAATGACAAAAAAAAATAGATTGGACACGTGCAGAGCGCCGCGACACAAGTTTGGGCGGACTGTCGTCTGCTGCCCGTGTTTGGTGTCACATGTAGAAATTCAATTTTTTAATTTTTTAAATTAATTGTTAATTTTTAAAGTTTTTAAAAATAGTTTTTTTTTGTGAAAAATCGTGAAAAAATCCCAAAGTAGAATAATGTCAATTTTAAATATATTTGGTAAATTTACATGCTTTGATTTTGTATCATCTGATGATTAAATTAAGTATGTATGGAATGGATGATCATGGAGCCTATACAATTTAAATTCTATGTGATGTTTTTTAATGCTTTTGGCTTTTTGATTAAAATAAGACCTACAAGTGTTGCATTTTCTCTAATTTTATTTTTGAATGTAATTTTTTATCTCCCTCTAATATACATTCCCTTGGAAGAAATTCCAAGGTTTATTATTAGGATAAACAAATGCAATGAGAGTTGAATTAGGATGGTGAGGTTTTCTTTTATTTTTTGGTGGACAAGAAGAATGAGCAAGGTGGAGAAAAGTAAGGATTCAAGGCCCATGAATATATGGGTGATACATTCATGTAATAAATAGGATTTATTATTGTTTTAATTATTATCCTTAGATTGAACATTAATCCACTTTGGCTCGAGTGGATCGCATACGATTAATGCTTATGATCACCCCATTATGTATGTATGGTAGATGCATGCATTGGTTTATTTAATGCTTTTCTTTGATTATGCTTGCAATCTTAGGAATAGTGCAACATTTAATATCCAACTAAATAAAAATGATGAGGTCTTGGTAAAAATGGAAACCTCACTTAGAAATGTTATAAGTTAAGAATTTTTAAGTAAATTCTATATCAAGTGTAAATGGGGAATATTGGGCTCGGCTCAATCATCCAAGCCTTCCATCAAAAGTAATTGGCATGTGAAATGCTACCACATTTAGTCTGTTGGCTACGAGTCATAAGATGTGTCAAGTGGAGGTAATAGCTATGACCGCTACTAGCATAGAGATGCCCATGGGGTAGGAGAGCTAAGGGTGTTGGCCACGAGTCGTGGGACATACTTTAGTTGTCTTACTGACATAGATGTTTGATGGGAACACTTGACACTTAGTACCATATGGGCTCATAATTGGGGTGTATGGGGAGTAGTAAGGCAAAATAGTTTGAGGGTTGCATGGGGATGCAATTGCTAATGTATTAGCTACTATTTAGTTTTATAATATGTCTTCATAAAATTGGGGTGTATGATAATGCTAATTGAACTTCAAGCCTACTATGAAATATGATTTCTCAAATCATCATTTAGATGGTGATGGAATTCGAATAAAATAATGGAAGATATTTATAATTAAAGACCTTATTATAAATGAACGAACTATTGAATGTATGCTTATTTTCTGCCTTGCATTTTTGTAGATAATTTACAAATGGCTAAAAATGTACTTGCATCTATTCTGACACTAATAGACTCCTCAGTCTCAACTATGTCAACTGGCTAAGAAACATTTGGATTGTTCTCCAGTCTGAAGGCTTATGTCCTTAATTTAACACCACCACTGGATCCACAAGTGGATGCCACTAAAGAAGAGCTTGCAATGTTTCGCAAGCAAGTTGACAGTGATCTACAAGCTCGATGTTATATGATAGCATCAATATTAAATGAATTGCAGAGTCAACATGAGAGCATGGCACATGCTGCCGATATCCACCTTCATCTGAAGGAACTATATGGCGAACATACAAGGTAGGCTAGATACCAGGTATCTAAGGAGCTCTTTCGATGTCGTATGATGGAAGGCTCTTTGGTTCATGACTATGGACTGAAGATTATAGCCTTAATTGAGAGACTTGAGTCCCTTGGAGTCGTTATGGATAACAAACTCTATGTAGATCTCGTGCTGTAGTTTTTACCACCATCATTAGACTCCTTTGTGGTGAACTTCAACATGCATAAGATAGAGACTAGCCTTGCTGAGCTAGTCAACATGTTGAAGACGTTTGAATCCACCATGAAGAAAGAGAAGCCTGTCATGCTCGTTGGTTCTTTATCCTAATATAAGACTAAAAAGTCAAAGAAGGGGAAAAAGAAAGGTTCCTCTAAGAAGGCCATAGGTTTAAAGGACTGAGCAAGGGTTCCAAAGCTGAAGACAAGTATCACTATTGTGGCAAGCTGGGGTATTGGAAAGGAAACTGCAAAGAGTACCTTGCGAGTCTCCAAAAGGGTTCTGGTATGTTCTTTGTTGAAGTTAACCTTTCAGTTAATGATGCTTCTTGTTATTAGATACTGGCTGTGGTGCTCATCTTTGCAATGATTTGCAGGTGATGACAAGAAGTAGGAGTTGAGTAAGGGAGAGCAGATCCTGAGGTTTGGAAATGGAGTTAAAGTTGCTGCATTAGCCATAAGAACTGTTTACTTAGTGTTAGGAAATGATAGTAGGATAGTTTTAAATTCTTGTATTTATGTTCTTAAACTAATAAAGAACATTATCTCTATTTTTGTTTTGGATAGAGAAGGTTATTGTTTTTCAACAAAGGATGGAAACTATTCAATTTTATTTACTTCATCTTTAGTTTATGTTGAAATTTTGACAAATGATTTATACACTATCCAACCCAAAACCACCATATTGCATATTCAACAAAGTAACAAACGTAAATTAGATGATCATAGTTTCACATACTTATGGCATGTTATACTAAGTCATATCTTTAAGAAGAGAATCGACAAGTTAGCAAACTTGCTTGACCTTACAGACTTGTAAGTGATGTCTACTTGTGAATATTATCTTAGGGGAAAGATGACCAAGTCACCATTTGTTGGACAAGTGGAGCATGCTGCAAATCCTTTGGATTTGATCTATACGAATGTATGCAAGTTGCTAAATGTTAGTGCCCAAGAAACTACCAATACTTTATTACCTTTACCGACGATTACTCAAGGTATGGGTATGTGTATCTTTTGAGATACAAGTCAGAAGCCTTTAAAAAGTTCAAAGACTTTAAGCATGAAGTGGAGAAATAAACTAGGCAAAGTAGTAAAGGTTTTCGATTTGATCGAGAAGGCGAGTACTTAAGTCAGAGTTTTTTTATTATTTCGCAGTGGACTCTGCTTGTAACTTTATAGTTAAATGGGGTTGCTAAGTGAAGGAACCGAGCACTATTGGATATGGTCCGGTCCATGATGAGTTCCACTAGTATTTCTCTTTTATGCTCTAGAAACGTTAGCATTTATATTTAAATAGAGTGCTAATAAATCGGTACCAAAAATACCATATGAGATGATGTGTGGCAAGACCTTTTCTTATAAATACCTTACGGTATGGGGTTGTCCTGCTTATGTGAAGCAACTAGTAGGAGATAAGTTGGATGCTAGATCCACCTTAGGCAAGTTTATGGGGTAATCCAAAAGAAGCCATTTGATACTACTTCTATGATCCCTCAGAACAAAAGATGTTTGTTTCAAAAAATGTCACATTCTTAGAGAAGGATTTTCTATTACATGGAAAATGCGAGGTCATATAACTTTTAGAAATTCAAGAACTACAAAGTGTCCCACAAGAGGTAGTAATGACCGAACCACCTACAATTAACACTTCTATCACACAACCTCTTAGGAGATTTGAAAGGATCTCAAGACCACTTGAGAGGTATGGTCTTTTGTTGGAGAACAACAAGAAGGAGCATTTTTTGGATAGCGACCTAAGGAATTATGGAGAAGTGATGTCTGATATCGATTCGGGAAGATGGTAAGAAGCCATGCAAATTGAAATGGACTCCATGTACTCCAACAAGGTATGGACCTTGGTGGACCCACCATAGGGTATTGTACATATTGGCTATAAATGGGCCTATAAGCAAAAGTTTGGAGTAGATGGAGAGGTAGTGACCTGTAAGGCATAATTGGTTGAAAAGGGTTTCACTCGAAGATAAGGAGTTGACTATAAGGAAACCATTTCACCAGTAGTGATAATGTATTATGATTGTGAGATATGCCACATGGATGTGAAGATCGCCTTCCCAATGAGAATATTGATGAAGAGATCTATATGAAGCAACCAGAAGACTCATATCCAGCAGGAGCGAGCAAAAGGTTTGTAAGCTCCAAAGATTCATTTATGGACTCAAACATGCTTCCCAAAGCTGAAACCTCTGATTCAACGAGGTAATTAAATTTTTTGGTTTCCTCAAGAAGCCGAATGAACCCTGTATGTAGTGATGTTTATTGTCCTTTACGTTGATGATATCCTACTTATTGGAAATGATATAGGGATACTGTAATCAATAAAGGTTTGGTTGTCTACTCAATTCTTCATGAAGAATTTGGGAGAAACATCCTATATCTTGGGGATTAGGATCTATAGAGATAGATCCAAGAGGATGATCGAACTATCTCAATCCATATATATAGAAAAAATGTTAAAATAGTTTAGTATGGAAGAGTCCAAGAGAGGATTCTTACCCATGAGTCATGGAGTTTCTCTTTCAAAGTCTATGTCCCAAAAAACTTTTGAGAAAAGAGAAAGAATGACCGCATATCATATGCATCCGCTATTGGAATTATTATATATGTTGTGCTATGTACACAGCCTAATATAAGATATGCTCTGAGTATGACCAACATATATAAGTCTAATCTACGGGAGGAGCACTAGAAAGCCATAAAAATAATCCTCAAGTACTTACAAAGGACTACATATGTCTTCTTGGTTTACAATAATGGAGACCTAAAGCTAGAACTACTTCTAGCTTTCAGTCTGATGTAGATGCTTTGAAGTCCATGTTAGGATTCATATTCATGCTAAATGGTAGGGGTGTTCAACTGAAAGAGTTCCAAGTAGAAGACGACTTTAGATTATAAATACATCGCTGCATGTAATGCAACAAAAGAGAGTGTTTGGATAAGGAACTTTATCTAAGAGTCGGGTGTAGTTCTTTCCATTGTTGATCTAGTTACGATCTATTGTGATAACAACTGGGCTGTTGCACAAGAAAAAGAGCCAAGATCTCACCAAAGATCCAACCACATTATGAGAAGATATCATTTGATTTGATAGATCATTGGTAGACGAGATGTTCGAATGGAGTGAGTGTCCTCGGAAAAAATATAACAGATCCACTAATTAATCCCTTAGCACAGAGAATATTTGAAGGACATCTTAAGAAGATGGGGCATAGATACATAGGCAATTGACTCTAGGGCAAGTGAGAGATTGTTAGAGTAGAGCCCGACAAGCCAACTAGTGGTGAGAATTTATACTTTTGTAAAACTATCTTATTAATATTATTTATTAAATAAAAGGACATTTTCTTTATCTTTAAATTATTCTTGTCAATTATATAAAATCCTTAGATAATAAATAGCTATGGGGTATGGTCGCACATATGATGGCAATTATGAAACATTCCTCTATGGCTTTAATCTTAAATTTATTTTGAGTTGGGGGTTCATTGAGAAAGGACATCGATAAGGTGGATAGACTCGTACACACAATGCTGCTCAAAAGGAGGATGTCTCATTCTATAGGCATCGATATGTGGACGCTAATGCATGTGTCTGGGTACATGTTAGGGAACAAGTAACCGAATAGGCCATGAAAATTTCTCAGTTGGAAATATTGTTTGTTGAATGAGAATTTTCTAGTTGCGATAGTGCATTAATTAGTCCTTAGACTTGAAGCACCATGGTAGTGTTATGCATGATATCATGCACTTTGATGTCTTTTCTGATTGTATGACAATCATAAGTGATTTACGTTGGGTGTATGGTCTTCGTGTATGGAGGCTAATAAGTAGCCAACAAAGGATCCGTCACATATTTAGTAGAATCGGCGGATCTCCTATATTTTCATAGTCCTTGATCCCGAATACCTTGGCTAAGGCAGGATGATTATTAGATATAGATTTTCTAATGATTCATCAAAGGATCTATACGACTAGAAATAGGTCATAGTTATTAAGTCAAAAATAAGGTTTCAACTAATAATCTATGCCCTATACTTAATCGGGAGATTAGTTGATGGAAGGACCGTATTTGTATAGTACTCGTGAAAATGTTCATTTGCTATTCACCTAAGACTATGTAGTCAAGATGCACTGCTATGTGCTTCCCTTGACTTATGAGATTCTTGAAATTAAGGATTTAATACCAAGTGAGTTAATTAATTAGATTAATTAATCAAAATATTAATTTATTCATAAGTCGCAAAAATTGCAAGTCCATTGTTAGATTAGTTGTGAACTCAATGGGTCACACACAAATCAAGATAATCCACTTCTAATCTAATACGATCCAAGGTAATAAATTAAGTTAATTAGTGGTGATCAATTGACTCGAGCTATAATTAATTTAAGGAGTTAAATTAATTCATCCAAATAAATAATATGATTATTTATTTGGACCATATAAAGATTAGGGGCTCATGGGAGTGTAGTTAATTAATTGGTTGGATCAGTTAATTAGCTAGGTTTAAAAAAAATTAAGGAGTTAGATTAACTTAACCAATTAAAATAATAGAATTATTTTAATTGGGCTTAACTTGATTAGGTGGCCTTTTATGGAACCAATTAATTAATTAATTTGTTCAATTAATTTTATTGAGATTTTATTAATTAATGGAGATCAATTAATTGGACTATAATAATTAATTTGAGTTCAAACCCATGGGGTTAGAGACCCATTAGAATTCTAAAGTACAAAAGTTAAAGAGTCCTAATAAAAGATAGTTTGTCTTGGAGAAGGTTTTATAATTGGATTAGGAAACAATGAGATAAAGATTGAAGGAAGGAGATTCCTAATTAGATTAGGAGAGGGTTTTCAAACGGGATTAGGGACTCTTAATGGTGTATAAATACACCACAAATTGCTGAAACATTTTAGCTTTTGTGCAACACAAGCATATGTCCCCCTCCCCTCTCTAGTCTTAGTTTTATTTTTCTTTCCAAATGGAAAAATAACTAGTTCCATCAAAAGGTTCCAGTGTTTTTGATTAAAGATCAATTCTTCTAATCACTTTTTGATTTTAGAATTGTGCTTCACTCTCAAATTAGGTTAGAAACAAGAGAGCTAAATCCACTAGTAAGGATTTAGTGCTTGTGGATTTGTTCAAAGTGTGGATACCGTTGGAGAAACTACACTTGGAGTTCTTAGTGAATCTTTTTGAGAAGCTTGCGAAGTAGTTCGTGGGAGCTTGAGTAATCTGAATTCCTTCATATCCTTCATCAACCAGATTGCTTGAAAGGTATAATTGCGAAATAAAATTATTTATTTTATTAAGCCAACCATCAGAAACGCAAATTAAAAATCGTATCGAATCTGGAATTTGCCTTTTAATACATGTGATGTATGTTTTTATTTTCAATTAGTGAAAGAATTTATATTTTCGCTGAAGATGCAATCCCACGACTTTGTGAACCCAACACTACAATGATATAATTTAATATTTATTTTCATACACCATTCAAATAACTACAAAATTGAAAAAGATTTTAAAAAAAGTTAACTGGCATTGAATTAATATTAAGTATGTATATCAAGTTAACTACTTAAAAAATAAGTGAATAAAATCAAAATAAGAAATATTTAAATTTTCACTTTAATTTAGTCTAAATATTAGTTTTAAGATGTATTAGATATGCAGTTCTTGCAAGGCATTGTATATGATCCAACCGAGTAGTTTCATATATTAGGCATTGATAAATGTTTTTTTCAACTATTTATAATGATACTTAATTTTCTCAGTCAACAATCTTCTCAGTTAATCAGGAGAAAAATTAGATATTTTATACATGTTTATATTTTAAATTGTATTTCACACATATAATTGAATTTATCTTTACAAGGACAACTTTAAATCTATTCACTCCTAATTCTTCTTTCAAATTTACATATTCTATTTTATTTGGTTAAATTACATACTATTATATTGATAACATATATAATATACTTCAATATAAGTATAATATAAAAATATTATGAGGAAACAAAAGAGATTGAAATTAATTTTATGGTAATGTCAGCCAAAATTCAATGATTAACTCAATCTTTAAATTATATGATAAACTAATTAAAAAACTTTAGCATAATCTAATAGAGATAAAAATGTTATATATGAATTAATACCGTATTGAAAAGTTATATGTTGTATATATTAATGGTTAATTTTTCAATCCCAAAATAGTTAAGATTTTATTAAAAGTTAGAATAAATATCATTTAGTACTCATGTTTTGCCATATATGTTAATATGATCCATAAATTTTGCGACGCTCTAATTGTTGGGTTTGTGTAGCACCAAAATGTGAAACGCAGCGAAAATTTAAAAATTTTAAAACTACACATCACATGTGAAATAAGACATCCCGGAACCTATGCGATTGATCAAATTATGAGTTTTAATATCTTATGTAGGAAAGTTTCAAAAACTTTACCCGAATTGCACTCCGACTGATATAGGAAATGAAACGATTCAAATGTTATCCTAGCATGAATGAATCTCCAAGTTCTTCAATTCAAACCCTTTGATTGAAAACTGATTCACTTCTAGGATCCCAAATATTATTCCTCTAATGGTATCTACACTTTGGATGCCCACTCGCAACCGAATCATATGCTAGTAGTTTTGGATTCAATAATTCTATCCTAGAAAGATTTTTTTTTGGAACAAGAACACACTAACAATTAGTTTTTAAGTGTTTAATTTAATTTTTATTTCAATAATTAAATCAAGAAGTAAACTAGGTAAAATGTTGATGAACTTTTGGAGATTGAAGGAGGAATGACAAATTTTTGGGGATGAAGAAAATGTTTCTTTTTTTTTTTTTTAGAAAGGGGCTGTTTTTTCATCATTTTCTAGAATTTTTCCAGCAGAAAATCTACAGTTAATGCCCCCAAAATATCATTCAAGAGGGTTTCTAAAATGTCTCCCTCAAGTCCCTTCCATGTTGGACTCTCCTTCCTTCCTTATCTCTATCTCTATTGGGAAGTTTTATTATCTCATAAGAACTTTCATCTTTTCTTATTACCTCTTAGAAATTGGATTCCCAATCCAACTTCTTCTAGGAATTGGATTCTCAATCCAATTTCCTATTGGGTTTCCTACACGACCACGCTTATCGACCTAGGGCTAGTAATTAATTAGGCCCTAGTTTATTGATCCTATTAATTAAATTAATTCATCTAATAAAATTAATTAGGTCCATTTAATTAATTGATCTAATCAATTAATTAAATATTCCAATTAAGCTTTCTAATCTAATTAGACCCAATCAAATAATCTAATTAATTAATTGAACTAATTCAACACTTGAATTAATTTAAGCCTTATTAATTAATCACATTAATTAATTAAATCACACACTTGGATTAATTTCTAGGCTAAAAATGAACTTGTCCAAGTTTTGTGTGTGACCCCTTAAATTCACTCTAAGCTAGTCGTGGGCTCACAACTCTTGTGATTTAGTTGAACAATTAATTGTTTCAATTAATTAATCCAATTAACTAATCCTCTTGGAATTCCAAGAACCTACAAGTATTGGGAAGCACCTAGCAGTGTATCATAACTCCTTATCTTAGGTGAAGGTGCGAACCTATTCCAATTACTAATATTATGCTAGTAGGGTTCTTTCATCATCTAATCTCCCGATTGAGCATGGGGCATGAATTACTAGTCGAAATTCTAATAGCTCAATAACTATACATCCATTCCTATTAGAATTGTTGGAATAAACATGATTGTTTTAAGGAGGCAGTCCACGAAATTTAGGAGATTTCAACCACAGCTAAGGGCATTCTTAAATTCCAACATAAATTGTATAGTGTCAAGGAATATTTAAAAATCTGGAACAAAACGGTGTTTGGTAACATTTGTGATGCTGTAAAGGAAGCTAAGATAGATTTGCATGCAAAAGAGCTGGATTTTGACAAAGAGAAGTTTGATCAAAACCTTATTGCACTTAAGTGTGCTCAAGCTCATCTTGCATTTTCCTTATCAAAGGAGGAGTCATACTGGAAACAAAAAGCTACTTGATGTTGGTTGAAAGATGGTGAAAGAAACACCTTTTATTTTCATTCCTAGGTGAAGAGGAGACATCATAATTCTTTCATACATTCGACTGAGGATGGAGATAAGGAGATCACAGATTCACATAGAATTCGGGAATCAGTAGCATCCTACTTTAAAAACCTCCTTATGGGTGGAATTGCTTTATTGTCAAATGCAGATTATAGTATTATATTTCAACTACTTACCGAAGATGATTGTAGGGAGCTTTGTGTTGTACCATCATTAGAAGAAATCAAGACAACAGTTTTTGGAATCGATTCTGAAAGTGTGGCTGGCCCGGATGGATTTTCTTCTCTATTCTTTCAAACTTGTTGGGATTTCATTGCTGGAAATTTACTCGAGGCTTGCACGGATTTCTTCAATGGCTATCCTTTACTTAGGAGTTTTATTGCCACAACCATTGTGCTTATCCCAAAGATAGACAAGCCTAAGAATTGGAGTTAATTTCATCCTTTTAGTCCATGTAATGTTGTGAATAAGATCTTCTCTAAATTACTTGTGTCCAAATTATCTTCCATTCTTCCTAAGTTGGTTTCGCCTTCCTAGAGAGGATTTGCTGCTGGGCGGCTCATTAGTGATAATATCTTACGTGCATAAGAGCTCACTCACTCACTTGATGCAAAATGCAAGGAAAGGAATATTATTCTAAAGCCGGATATGGTGAAGGCTTATGACCGGGTACAATGGAGCTTTGTTTATACCATTTTGCATAAATTATGGTTTCCATTGAAATAGATTCATATTGTTAGGAGCTGCATTGAAAATACTTGGTTCCATGTATTAGTGAATGGGACTGCTACTAGTTTCTTTAAATCAACATGGGGTCTTCATCAAGGTGATCCTCTTTCACCTGCATTATTCTTTCTCGTATCTAAATATCTATCTTCAGGATTAACATCATCTTATCTCAGCTAATGCAAGTATGGAATTTCGGTCTTCTGGAGGTTATGTGATTTCACATCTTGCATATGTCGATGATGTGATTATTTTCACTATTGCAGCTGAAAAAGGTTTAAAGGCTATTATGGAGTTCTTATATTTATATGAATCTATCTCTGGGCAATTGATCAGTACATTGAAATGCACTTTTGTGGTCAGTCGTCATATATCTTATGCGAAGGTGCAGTGTGTGAAGGCCATTATAGGATTCTATTTAAAACAACTTCCTTTATTATACCTTGGTGCCCCCCTTTACAAGGGTAGGAAAAAATCAGTATTATTTGATGGTATCATTGCAAAGATGCGAAATCAAATCCATGGCTGGGAAAAGCAATATTTGTCACATGGTGGATGTCTTGCTCTTATTCGAAGTGTGTTAAATTCCATGCCAATTCATATCCTTCAGGTACTCTTCACTCCAAAATCTGTTTTGCTTCGGATTGTTAGATTAATTTCCAGATTTTTTTGGGGCTCCACTAATGGTCAATCACGAATACATTGGTGGTGTTGGGAAAATTGTTGCTTCTCTCTTGTTGAGGCTGGTTTGGGTATAAGTCACTTAAAAGGATGTTTGCGAAGCTTTCTCTTATAAGCTTTAGTGGAACTTCAGAACCAATAATTCACTTTGGGCATCCTTCATGAGGAGCAAATATTGTTGTGATAATCATCGTTCTATAGCCAAATGCACAGTAAATAACTCTCCAATCTGGAAACGACTTTGTCTAATTCGCAATGTAGCTGAACCTCAATTATTTTGGTGAGTTGGTTACGGAAATATTAATTTCCGTATGATCAATGGATTGCATTGGGTCCTTTATACCAATTTGTTCCAGAGGAAGTGGCTTACACTATTAAGTGGTTTTGGAGTTCCAATGAATGGAATGAAGGTGAACACAACCATATATTTCCCCCTATTATTATGTCTGAAATTCTTAGCACTCCTGCCGTTTTATTAGAACCAGATTTCCCTACTTGGAAAGCTGCTTCTGATGGTACCTTCTCTCTCAAATCAGCTTGGTTTTTGATTCGACAAAAGTAGGTTGCAAAAGTCTATTTTTCCATTTATATGGAACTCTGTTCTCACGCCTACTTCTAGGATGTTCCTTTGGTGACTCCTCCATAACTGGATTCCAGTAGATAAAATAATGCAGTCTCGTGGTTTTGAGTTAGCATCTTTATGTCAATGTTGTTTTGCATCCAAGGAATCCTTATCACACCTATTTTTGCATGGACCTCAAGCTCAAGGTCCATGGTCATTTTTCTACTCCTTCGTCATTTTACCATTGCCTAACACGGATAATATTCAAATGTACCTTCAGATTTGGTTCAATTCTAGGCAGGTTGCGTGTATGATTCATATCAGGAATGTCTTGTCATTGCTTATGCTTTGGTTTCTTTGGACAACTTGTAATGACTCTAAGTATTGTGGATCCAAGTTTCAGCATTGCAACATTATTATGCGGATTCAACACCATCTACTTCTTTGCCAAAAGATGGCTTTATTGGGAGCTGATTTTTGGAAATGTGATTCGAATGTTGCACGCCAATGGGGATTGCGTGGTTTTTTGAAGAAATCCAATCACCCAAAATTAGTCTGATGGCTGCTCCCACTCTCTGGATGGCATAAACTAAATACTAATGGGGCTTGTAAAGGAAACCCGAGGATTACAGGATATGGCGGTATTATCAGTGATAGTGAGGGGATGCCGGTTATAGCTTTTGCTAAATTTATTGGTACTTCCACTAATGGTATGGCTGAACTTATGTCAGTTATTGAAGGCTTGTATTTATGCTTCAAACATGGATGTCATTTTGTTTAGATTCAGATTGATGCTCTATACCTAGTATCTCTTCTTACTAGGCGGATTGTGGGACATCGGAGCTTCCAGTCTCTACTTACACGATTTAACTTTTTCCATAGCAATATCTCTTAAGATCACTCACATCTATAGAAAGTGTAATCAAATTGATGATTTTTTTGCAAATCAAGCTTGTATGTATTAGTCTTCTTGCATTTGGAATGCACCAAACATGCCTAAAGATAAATTAGTTTTTCTTAGATTGGATAGACTATAGTTTCCTACTTTTTGATTTTGTAAGGGAGTTCCTCCTTATTTAAGCTTTCTTTGGTTTTGTAAAGGGATAGTACCCCTTATTTATTTTCTGCATTTTAAAACTCATGTATATTTTTTGAGATTAATAAACAAGTAGGGGTACATGCCAAATCCCCGTCCAGGTAATTTTGACTAAAAATAAATTGCTAGTAGCTTGACTCGATGATGAGCAATTAGAGAACTCCACATCTAATTTCCATCCAAGGAGTTTAGAGTCAAGTACAGTAGAACATATAGGAGATTCACTACTCATCTAGATAGGTGACGGATCCTTTGATGGCCACTTATTAACCTTCATATCCTTTGATGGCCACTTATTAACCTTCATACATGAAGATATTACACCCAACGTAAACCCCATGTGCTTGTTATGCAATCAGAAAATATATCATGCATAAAGTTACCATGGTAACTCAAGTCTAAAGACTAATTCTTGCACTATCGTAACGAGAAAATTTCCATTCGACAATAGAATATTTCCAATTGGGAATTTCCAGGTAGTGTAGTTCAGTATACTTATTCCGCAATAAGAACCCACATAGATGCACTAGTGTCTCCACACCAATGCCTATGGAATGAGGCATCTTTCTTTTGAGTCTGCAACGTATGCGCAAGTTTCAACAGGATTATTGAGATGGGATATCAATGATCCTTGACTTAGAATGCTTTAACACCACAACCTTGAAGGCATATTCAACGATCGCCATCATATGCGTGACCACGCCCCATAGTTGTATACGATCTAAGGACTTTATCTAATTCTTAGGATGAATTTATGATGAAGATTGCCAATTAATGATATTAATATGAATAAGATTGAACCTATAAGAGTATAAGGATGACCAAATCAATTAGCTCGTCGTTTTCCTAGAGATAATTGCCCTAGTATTAAGGCCCATATTCCCCAAGATATTCTTTAAATACTTATCTTGGGGGTTAAATTAGTGGGTTTGCTATATTTTATGCTGAGGAAAATCCTTTCACCCTAGTGTCGCCTCTATCAACGATTTTCAAAATCATGGTATTGCTAATCTATTTCTATTTGGATCCTTTGATAAGACCTTGACTTCTTTACTTGCTCAATAGTTCTATTATTATCGCTGTATTCTGGTACTCAATTAACAATGATTAGAACTACATACAAAACTTGGATAAAGTTCCCCATCCAAATAGTCTCTTTTCACAGCATTACATGCCATGATGTATTCAACCACAACGGTGGAATCTACGATTGTTACAAGTTTGGAACTTTTTCTAGTTAACTGTCCCTCCATTTAAGATGAACATGAATCTAGACATAGACTTCAAGTCATTTATTTTGGACTAAAAACTATATGAAGCATCTTAGTTTCAATTCTCCATAACCATACTCGAAGAAGAGATACTTAGTGCTATATAAGTACAAAATATCATCTTTATGGCTTCTAAAGTTTTTTGCATTGAATAAATGGATATCTGCTTGTGACACTCAGAGCATTTCTGATATCGAATCACATACATAGATTTGCATATTTTATGTTTCCAATCCTAGATGCATAAAATATGTGACTCATTCATTCTCTTTGTTCCAGAAGTCCATTGGGGATATGGGTTTCGAAAGAAAAATTCCATAACTCAAAAAGTTAGAATCTCTCTTAGGATTCTTCCATGCTAAACCCTTTTAGCATTTAATTTATGTACTTCGATTTAGGATAGGCCAAGCATCATTTCAGATCTATCTCCATAGATCTCAAACCAATCCCTAGGATGCCTATCCCAAATCCCTTATGGAGAACTTAGTAGATCATAAGTCTATGCTGATTTCAAAATTCTTACATCATCTCTATGAGTGGAATCTCATCAATGTAAAACACAACAAATATCACATACTCCCGTTAACCCTCTTATGCACATTTGGTTCATCCGTATTCCTAAGGAAATCAAACAATTTAACTTCCTTAGCAAATAGAATGTTCCATATTCTAGGAATTTTTTTAGTCCATAAATGAATCTCTAAAGCTTGAAAAACTTTTGCTTGCTTCTCTTCGATATGAAGACTTCGAGTTACTTAATTTATATCCCATTCTCAATACCCCTATTGAGAAATATAGTTTTCACATCTCTTTGTCATGTCTCTTATTCATAATATGTTGATATAGCCAACACGATCTGAATGGTCTTTAGCATCATATTTGGTAAAAGGCCTCCTCAACAGTCAACACCTTGACTATGAGCATAACATTTTCTACCAGTTGTGCCTTATAGGTCACCACCTCCCCATGTTCTCTAATTTTATATTTTTGTATACCCAATAGCAGCCAATGGGAACCATTCCCACCAATGGGCCCACCAAGATCAATACCTTGTTGGAGTAGAAGGAGTCTATTTCAGATTATATAGTATTTTTCCATCTTCCTGAATTGATGTTTTACATCATTACTCCTTACTTGAATCAATATTCAAAATGGAGATCCTCCCTTGCAACTCTCTAACAAGAGGCTCTTATAGTATAAGTAACCTTGAGATCTTTTCAAATCTCCTTGGAGGTTGTGCGCTAGAAGTTTCAGTAATTTGTTCATGCACCATTGTCACTTGTAGGACAAACAGTGGTTCTTGAACTCCTTTCAAGCTCTATGATCTAGCCATTTCTATCCAATAGAGGTGGTATTTCTAAAAAACAAACTTTTTTTCCTAGGATTATAGAAATAGTATTCAATAGATTCCTTTGGATACCCCACAAATTTGCAAGCTGGATTTACATCCAACTTATCTCCCACTAATTGTTTCAAAGAAGCATGCCCCTTTATACCCTTAGGTATGCATACAAAGGGTCTTTGCCACATCATATCCCATATAATGTTTTTGGACACCAACTTAAATGATATTCTTATTTAATAAGAATATCATCAAGTCTAGGGTGAATTCCTAGAATGAATGAGGAAATAGGTGAAACTCAACATGAATTCACTTAAAGTAAGAATCCAATTCTCTATTTGATAATCAAAGAACGTATCGCTCTTAGTATTCTTATCCTCGATCACATCGGAAAATTTAATACTTTAGATGGCTTAATTCTATACTTCGTGTCTAATCTTTGAACCTTTCAAATGATCTTAGAGTAATGAAGTAAGAATAGTTCTCTCGTGCACTAATAATTAGTAGACAATGAACGTCCATTTGGATCAAATCCAAATGAGTGGTCAGCTATATTTATCCCACAAATGGTGATTTGGTCATCTTTCCCTTGAGACGAGATTTTCAATTTGGCACCTCATGTAAGTCCAAGAGGTCAAGCAAGTGTGCATCTTGAACTCTTTCTTTAGAGATATGATATAATCTAGCTTACCACAAGTATACCCCATTTTGATTATCTAATTCTAATGTTACTTTGTTGATTATATAACTTGGAGTTTGGGATTGTATAGTTCACTTATCATTGTCGCAAATATAAATAACTAATAATATCCTAATTTCATCCAAAGTTAAGTCGATCATTCCTACAGCCAATAAAATAATGCTTTCATTATTCTCAAGCTTAAGGATTATTCTTTGTCTTAGTCTCCATTTTCTTGTCATCTGCAACAACCCCTTGTAGAGATGGGATCATATCTTATATTCAAACCCAAGAAAAAAATTATCAATGTTAGTGGTTAATTTCAACAAAGTTGAAACTTGAATTAGAATCCCTTCTAATTTAACTAAGAAATGGGTTTGGGTGTCCGCAACTTAGAAGATATCACACTTGCATTTTCCTACAAACCTTGGTGGCAACTTAGGACTGGGGATTCTCTATGGACCCAGTTTATGAACAACAAATATTGCATACATTCACATCATTTAAAAGCGAGATGTAGAAGTAACCATTCCCTGGTATGGAAGCGACTGTGCAGAGTCAGAGAGGATGCAAAGACTTAAATATACTGGTGCATTGGTCGGGGATATATTTCTTTTTGGTATGACTCTTGGTTAGAGAAAGGACCATTAGCTCGATTTTTTCCTAATGTGTCTGATTCTGCAAGGATATCTGATTACTGGATAAATAATGATTGGGATAAGGGCCGATTATTGGAATGGTTTCATGAGAAAATGGTGGAGCAAATATGTGACATTCAAGCTAGAAGTAGTATGTCAGATATTCCTATTTAGAAGCTTGTAGATAATGGACAATTTTCCTTGAAATCCACATGGAACCATATAAGAAAGAAGAAACAGAAAAAAGAGCTTTTTATTATGAGCTAGAATAAAACCCTTACCCCATCCATATTTGTGTTTCTTTGGATATTCTGGGATGAGAATATTCCAGTTGATGAGCGTTTATGTCATAAAGGAATTGAGATGGTATCTGTTAGTCCTTATTGTTGGGCACACGAGGAGACTTTTGCTCATATTTTTATTAATTGTCCACTATCTAATGCTATTTAGAGATTTTTTATAGGAAAATTCAGGTTGAAAATTCCACAAACATTTAATCTGTATTATTTTTTTAGGTATTGGAGTTCTTCTCATAGAACAGAGCAAGCCCTCTTGCAAGATCAATCATTCTGTTGTTAATTTTCTGGTTCATTTCGTCTATGAGGAATTATTCAAAACATAGAGGAATATGATCTCAATCTGCCAAAATTATTTGTAATTTCTTATGCTATCTAACTAATGCAGATTCTCCAATTTGCTGGGTGACAATTTTTGGAGGGGACATATACAGTTCGTAGACTTGTGGAACTTTAAACGGCCAAGGAAAAAAAAAGTCCATAAGAAAGTAACTTGGGAAAAACTGATGGAGGGATGGCTAAAGCTTAATTGAGATGATGCTTGCAAAGAAAACCCAAGTATTTTTGGCGCAGGGCACATTATTCAAAATATTTGGGCGATCCTCAGTTTGACTTTCCTATCTTCTTTGGTGAATCCACGAACATGTATGTAGAGCTATCTACACTGTTAGAAGGAGTATCAATGTGTTTTCTTTAGGGTATCAACAGACTTTGGATGGAAGTGGATGTAATGGTACTGACTCACCTCCTACAGGGATATAAATCGAGCAATTGGACTTTCCAAAAAATACTTGCTAAGTTCTACTTCTTCAAACATCATATGCGGCTCAAAATCTCAAATATTTACAGAGAAGGTAACTATATTGCCGATCGTCTGGCGGACCAAGTGACTTCAACAAAGCAGACATTAATATGGGATGCGAACAATATTATTACACTTCTCCAGGGCAGTTTGGCACTTGATAAAGCTTCTTGTCCTTACTTTTAAATCAAATAAAATTGTAAGGGGGATTATCCTTGATGAAAATTCAGCACTTACTGACATTACTTGTATTCTTTTTGAGATTCTAATAAATGGGTAAGGGTCTTTGCCTAAACCCCCACCTAGGCACAGACTGCTTTAGCTAAAAAAAAAAATCTACCCTTTCAGATAGATTAAGCCGTTAAGTTTGTTTGTGTGTCTAGATTATCCTCAGTAAAATTACTAACGATAATAATTATCTTATGCAAGGAAAAAATTAAGCATTTATTCTAATAATATCCATTTATGATTTGGTATTTAATCATAAATGTCTCCCACTATTTTATTCAAATCCCATCACCCTTTAGATGGAAATACAGGAAATTCAATTTCCTAGAGAGCTTTAGGTTTAATTAGCCTTGCCATACACTCTAATTTTATGAGCCCATACGACAAAACTAAAAGATAGCTAATACTATTAGTAATTGCATCCTCATGCAACCCTCAACCTATTTTACCTCACTTGTTCCCATACACCCCAATTTTATGAGCCCATATGGTACTAAGTGTCAAGAATTACCCATCACACATCTTTGTAGATGGAGTATTTATACGTCCCACGACTCATGGCCAAGGATAAAGATGAGTCCACCCTATGGGCATCATAATGCTTAATAGTAGTCACAACTTGCCTACACTTAGCATATCCCACGACTCGTAGCCAACAGATTAAATGTGGTAGTACATCAACATGCCACTACTTTTGATGGAAGGCGTGGATGATTGGGTCCCAATCAATATTGCCCATTTATGCTTATATCAAACTAATCAAGGTTCTCAACTTGAAATATTTTCAAGTGAGGGTCATACTAGATTTATTATGCAAGATTTCATCATTTCTTATCTTGTTATTCAAAGCTCACTATCTTAACAATGGAAAACATACATCATAAGGGAAGCATTAAGAAAAAAAATGCATGCATTACATATTAAAATAAATGGATGATTATGAGCCTTTTATCCGATGTGATCCACTCGAGTCAAAGTGGATCAAGGTTAATCTAAGGGTGATAATTAAAATGCAAATAGACATATCTATTACATAAATGTATCTAGATATTCATGTGCCTTGATTTCTCACCTTTGCCAATTTACAAAAAGATACACCTCACCACCTTATTCTACTCTCATTATATTTGCTAAAACTACAAGAAACTTTAGAACAATTCCAAAGGATGGTACACAGGAGGGAGATAGTAGTACATCAAGAATAAAAATAGAGAAAGGAGAGACTCGCATGCCTTATTTTAATTAAAACCCAAAAATAACTAAGAAGTGCATAAAATTAATCCAATCACATTGGTCTTGGCTCCATGATCATCTAACAATATGCTTAACAAATAATCATCATATGAGAACTAAAGCATGTAAATTTACAAATTAAGTTATGTGCAATTTCATTCAAATTTAGGATTAAAAAAATTAATTTTTCATGAAAAGTAATTTTTCGTAAATTAAAATTAGCATTTTATTTTAAAATAAAAAACCATAAATTCACGTAACAATTACATAACGAGATGAGATGGAACAGCAGCCCAAAGCTACTACCCATCGAGTGGCAGGCTGTAATGTGCAGTGCCCATACGTTTAACACCCATCAGGTGCCTTCATTGCTAGCACATCGGAAGCTCGACAGGTGCCGCGGAGCCATGTGCTAGAACTGGCCATTTTGCTGACCTGTTGCTTGATTAGCGACCCATTATTGGTCAGCCGACAATGAAGTCACATGTTGGGTGGTCGACAACCTAATTTTTTTTATTTTTTGTGTTGTCCAAGAATCCAAGGTTTTCACAAAATCTTGATTTCCTGATCTTATTAAGAAATCTTGAGAACTTGAATAAAAAAAACTAATTTTCTTGTTCAAGAAATTAATTTTTTGATGTTTTATTTCTTGCCATGTATCAAGAAATTCAAGATTTCAAAATTCTTGAAATTCTTGAATCAAGAAATCCAACTTTTTGATTTGTCTCGTATCTTAAAATATTTTTACAATTAAAACAATAAGTAAAATTAATCACAAATAAAGAAATAGTTTTGATCATATTAAAATGCACATATAAACATTCAATTTATTACATAAAATTAAATAAATATTATCATGAAGGTATTAAAAATGCATAACCTGGCTCTAATACCACTGTTGGGTTCACGTGGCCTCAGGATGCGAAACATAATCAAAATTTAAAAATTTTAAAACTACACATCACATGTGAAAATAAGACATCCCAAAACTCATGCGATTGATCGAATTATGCGTGTTAATGCCTTGTGTGGAAAAGTTTCAAAAACTTTATCTGAATTGTATTCCGACTGATATAGGGATATAAATAATGTAAATAGTTATCCTAGTACAAATGAATCTCCAAGTTCTTCAATTCAAACCCCTTTGGTTGAAAACTAATTCTTTTCTAGAATTCCAAAAGTTAGCCTTCCAATAGTACCCACACCTTGGATGCCCATTCCAATCAAATCCTATACTGGTAGTTTTTAATTCGATAATTTTATCCTAAAATAATTTTATTTGGAACAAGAACACACTAACCATTAGTGTATTAAGTGTTTAATTTAATTATTATTTCAACAATTGAATCAAGAATTAAACTAAGTAGAAGGTTGGCGAACTTTTGGAGATTGAAGGAGGAAGAATGGACAAATTCTTAGGGATGAAGAAAATATTTCTCTTTGAGAAAGGGGTTGTTTTTCCAGCAGAAAATCTGTAGTAGATGCCCCAAAAATTCATCCAAAAGGGTTCTAAAAAGTCTCCCTTAAGTCCCTTCCATATTGGACTCTCTTTCATTTCTTATCTCCAACTCTATTGGAAAGTTTCATTATCTCGTAAAGACTTTCATATTTTCTTATTACCTCTTAGGAATTGGATTCTCAATCCAACTTCCTCTAAAAATTGGATTCACAGTCCAACTTTCTCTAAAAATTGGATTCCCAATCTAATTTCCTAATGGGCTTCTTACAAGCCCACATCTATTGGGCCTAGACTTAATTGATTAGTTAGGCCCTAGTTTAATTTATCCAATTAATTAAATTAATTCATCTAATGAATTAATTAGACTCACTGATTAGGCCTAATAAATTAATCTTAGTTAATTGAACTAATACAATACTTGAATTAATTTAATCCCCATTAATTAATCACATTAATTAACTTAATCCAATACTTGGATTAATTTCTAAACTAGAAATGGACTTGTCCAAGTTTTGTGTGTGACCCCTTAGGTTCACTCTAAGCTAGCGGTGCACTCACAACTCTTGTAATTTAGTTGAATAATTAATTAATCTAATTAACTAATCCTCTTAGAATTAATCCATTAATTCGAAGAACCACAAGTTACTGGAAGCACCTAGCGGTGCATCATGACTCCTAGTCTTAGATGAAGGTGAGAACCTATTCCAATTATGAATACTATGCAACTATAGTTGTTTCGTCAACTAATCTCCTAATTGAGCCTATGGCATGAATTTTTAGTCAAAAACCTAATAGCTCAATAACTATGTATCCATTTCTAGTAGTTTGACTCATTTATTCTTAGAAGTTTGACTAAAATAAAAATAAAAATGATAGTCTCTAGAACGCTCTCTCTTCTCCTTCCTCTCTTAATCCTAACCCTAATCGTCCATTACCTAAACCTCCGGATCCCAATGGGTCTTATTCATTTACTGATGTTCTTTCCCCAACAGCAGATCATCCTATTGGATAAGGAAATCATAATTCTAAGAAGTTGCTTACTGATTTTGATGGGAAATCTTTCGGTCATACTTCTTCCTATAGGGGGGAAGAAATCCATCCAGTTCAATAGGGAGGAGAATCAGGAAATGGCTGCTCCATTTTGATTTACTTTAATTGGTAAGTTTTCTCCTGGCAATCCTTATATTAAACATATTCATACACGTTTATCAACCATGGGATTGCAAATAGCCTTTCAAGTAGGGGTGATTAATGGGAAACATATTCTAATTAAACTATCAAGTGAGAAAGATTTTCAATGATTATGGATGTGACAGATCTTATATCTTGATGGTTTTTTGATGCATTTGTTTAAATGGACTTCAAAATTCATTACTAAGGTTGAATCTTCTGTTATACCCGTCCACCCGAATTTTGATTTAACTTTTTCACAAAAAAGGGTTGTACGGTATTACATCTTTGATAGGTACCTAGTATGGCTCATATATGTGTGGAAATCAATTTATAAATCCCCATGAAGATGCAATTTTGATTGGTCTTGGTGATGCTGTGATTACTCAACCTGTTTTATATGAGAAAATTCCTGATTATTGTTCTCGAAGTAAACATCTTGGACATTATACTTCTATCTGTAAAGGAGATACTTATAGGGGTTCAAAACCTAACCCTCATTCTCAAATCCCTAAATCTGTTGACAAAGTGACAGATGCTTAGAAAAGGGAGAGTATTATGCGGGGTAAACAGGTTTTGATTGAGGAAGATGTTCCTGTCCAGTCTAAATTAATATGGGTAGAAAAAGCAAAATCAATTATCAATCATAATGCTGTGTCGAAAAGTGGTCCTATTGATTCTTCAATTGTGCAAAGTGGTGATTTTCTTGATCCTATAATGGAAGAATTATCAAAGAAAATACCTATTGAATTGTTTGAGAGGAATTATGTTGGTGAGACTGTTCCTATTAATGAAATTAAGAATGCAGGTACTGGAATTAGGGTTCTGAATGATGTTCCCTCCAATTATGATATAGAACTAATCTTTAATAGTGATTCTGTTGATATTAATGATGAGATGTGCTCATTAAATGCTGCGGACGAAGTTAATTTGCTAGATAATCCTTCAATGAATGAGGTGCTTGGATTTGTTACTGATACTTCTAATGTTGTTTTGGATCCTAACCCTAATGGCATTATTATGGATGTTGGATTTAATGTTGCTCATCATCGCCAAGCATAAGGAGAAATTTAGGATAATTTGTTAACTTTCTTTGAATAATCAAATGCAGAAATTCCATCTCCTTTTGTGGGTAAGCGGATGAAAAAACAAAATCATAAACAAGCTCCTCCTAAATGGGTAATTTGTTCGTCTTCAGATTTGCCTTCCCATTCTTTTTAATGAATTTTGTTATGTGGAATATCCGTGGGATTGGGAATGATTATAATCAATGTATGTTGAAATCTCTTTGTGTTAGAAATGAACCTTTGATGGTTGTAATTTTAGAACTTAAGATTTCTATAAATGCTCAGCAAATGTGTAGAAAAGTTGGTTTTGATAATGTTAATGCAAATGTATCTCGTCAAATTTGGTTGTTTTGGAAAGATGCTATTCATGTTGATCTTTTAACAAATCATGAACAATTCATTGATGTTAAGGTTCATTCTCCTCTATTCGCAACACCTTTTTATCATTCGATTATCTATGCTAAGCATACTAGGCTGTAATGTATGGTTCTTTAGGATGAGTTGCAGAAAGTTGATCATTCTACTGAGCTGTGTTTTTTGAGTGGGGATTTTAACACAATTCTTTATGCTAATGAGTATAAAGGTACGGCAGCACTTAAGTTGAAATCCAAGGAATATTTTGGTAACTTTATTTTGGTTTGTTCTCTAATGGATGCTGTCAGATCTATCCTGATTAATTCATCTTGCGCAGATTTATTTCATCATACTAGAATCAAGCACCTTGGTAGACGAAATTTGAATCATAGTCCATTGCTTATTGTGGCTGAAAACAATACTGATCGATGGCCTTCTCTGTTTTGGTTCCTTAATTGCTGGACCAAACATGATCGGTTTAAGGAGGCAGTTCAGGAAATTTGGGATATTCTTACCTCAACAAAGGTTATCTTTAAATTATAGCAGAAATTATATAGTGTCAAGGATTACTTGAAAACTTAGAATAAATCTGTGTTTGGTAATATCTTTGATGCTGTTAAAGAGGCGGAGAAAGAGTTGTAGGTGAAAGAATAAGAGTTTGATCATGAACAGTATGATTAGAATCTCAATGCCCTTAAACGTGCACCACCTCATCTTGCTTTTTCATTATCTAAGGAGTCTTATTGGAGACAAAAAGCTGCATGCCACTGGTTGAAAGATGGCGAAAGGAACCCCTCTTATTTTTATATACTTGGTGAAAAAGAGGCATCATAAATCCTTCATACACTCTATTGAGGATGGCAATGAGAAAATCACTGATTCACTACGAATTTGAGAATCAATAGCATCTTATTTGAAAACCTCCTTATGGTTAGGATGACTTCTTTATCAGAGACAGACTTTAGGACTATACCTTCATTGCTTTTCGATGAGGGTTGTAGGGAGCATTGCATTGTACCCTCCTTGGAAGAAATCAAAACAACAGTTTTTGGAATTGATCCTGAAAGTGTGGCTGGTCTAGATGGGTTTTCCTCATTATTCTTTCAAATTTGTTGGATACCATTGTTGGAGATTTACTCAAAGCTTGTATGGATTTTTTCCATGGTACTCCTTTACCTAGAAGCTTCACTACTACAATAATTGTGCTCATTCCAAAGACAGACCAGCTTATGTAACGTGGTGAATAAGATACTCTAAACTTTTTGTATCCAAATTGTCTTCTATTCTTCCTCAGCTAATTTTGCCTTCCAAAATGGATTTGTTGTTGAAAGGTTAATTAGTGATAATATTTACTTGCATAAGAGCTCACTCATTTTATTAATGCAAAATGTAAGAAAGGAAATATTATTCTAAAGCTAGATAAGGCGAAGTCTTATGATCGGTTTTAATAGAGTTTTTTGTAAAATATTTTATGGCGGTTTGGCTTTCCATTGCAATAGATTCATCTTGTTAAGACTGCATTAGAAATACTTAGTTTTCTGTATTGGTAAATAGGACTGTTGCTAGTTTCTTTAAATCATCAAGGGGCCTTCGTCAAGGTGACCCTCTTTCACCGGCATTACTCATTCTCGCCTTTGAGTATCTTTCTTGAGGTCTAAATCATCTCATTTTGGCTAATGCCAGTATGCAATTTTGGTCCTCTGGAGGTCATGTGATTTTACATCTAGCATATGCCAATGATGTAATTATTTTCACTTCTGCAACTAAAAAAGGCTTAAAGGCTATCATGGAGTTTCTACACTTATATGATTCGGTATCTTAGCAATTGATCAATACATCTGTATGTGCCTTTTTGGTAAGTCATCACATATCTTATGCAAAAGTGAAGTGTGTGAAGGCCATTATAGGTTTTTGTTTGAAAACACTTCCATTATTGTATCTAGAGATGCTCATTTTTATAAGGGTAGAAAAAAATTAGTTTTGTTCGATGGTATAATTATCAAAATATGAGGTCAAATTTGTGGTTGGGAGAAATAATATTGTCACATGGTGGACGTCTTGCTCTTATTCGAAGTGTATTAAATTCCATGCTAATACATATCCTTCAAGTTCTATCTGCTCCAAAATCTGTTCTGCTTCAGATTAATAGACTAATTTCTAGATTCTTTTGGGGTTCTTCTAAAGGGCAATCCCATATATATTGGTGTTCATGGAAAAATTGTTGTTTCTCTATTGGTGAGGCTGGTTTGGGAGTGAGACATTTAAAGGATGTTTGTAAAGCTTTCTCCTATAAGCTTTAGTGGAATTTCTGAACAAGTAATTCACTTTGGGCGTCCTTTATGAAGAATAAATATTGTTGTGATAATAATCTTTCTATTGCCAAATGCACAGTGAATAAATCTTCTATTTGGAAACGACTTTGTCTAATTCGTAATGCAACTGAACCTCAATTATTTTGGCGAGTTGATCATGGAAATATTAATTTTTGGAATGATAATTGGATTACGTTGGGTCCATTAATCCAGCTTGTTACATAATTGGTGGTCTGTGCACCTATTAAGTCTTTTTGGGATGATCGCATTTGGAATATTGGTGATTTTAGCTATTTATTTCCCTCTCACATTATGTCCGAAATTCTTAGTACACCTGTCGGATCACTTTTACCAAATTTTCCCACTTGGAAGGCTGCTTCTAATGGCATCTTTTTCCTCAAATCAATTTGGCCTTTGATTCGACAAAACAGACCACCAAAGTCCATCTTTCCATTTTTATGCAACTCTGTTCTCATGCCTCCTTCTTCGGTGCTCCTTTGGTGACTCCTCCATAACTAGATTCCGATTGATATTAGATTGCAAGGATGTGGTTTTGAACTAGCTTCTATTTTTCAATGTTG
Organism: Paulownia fortunei; assembly: GCA_019321725.1. Classification (NCBI taxonomy): domain Eukaryota; kingdom Viridiplantae; phylum Streptophyta; class Magnoliopsida; order Lamiales; family Paulowniaceae; genus Paulownia; species Paulownia fortunei. The sequence continues at coordinate 11,100,457 of CM033105.1, read as the reverse complement.
TTTTGCTTCCGAGGAATCTTTATCTCATCTTTTCCTGAATAAGCCTCAAGCTTAAGCTCTGTGATCTTTTTTGGCCCATTCTTCATTTACCAATGCCAAATATCGATAATATCCATACATATCTCCAACTTTGGCTCAACTCCAGATAGGTTGCCGGCATTACACATATTATGAATGTCTTATCGATATTTATACTTTGGTCCCTTTGGATAGCTCATAATGATTCTAAGTATCGTGGATCCAAGTTTCAGTTTAGCAACATTATTATATGGATACAACACCATCTGCTTCTTTGTCAAAAGATGAATGTATTGGGCATGGATTTTTGGAAAGGTGATTCAAGTGTTGCACAATGATGGGGATTACGTGGCTTCATGAAGAACACTGTTAAGCCAAAATGTTTTCATTGGCTGCTCCCAATGTTTAGCTGGTATAAACTGAATACTGATGGAGCTTGTAAAGGAAATCCAGGGGTTGTGGTATTATCATAAATTGCAAGGGAATACCAGTTATGGCTTTTGCTAAATTACTTTACAATTCCACCAATGGTGTGGCTGAACTAATGGAAATTATTGAAGGTCTTGAGTTATGCTTCAAATATGTGTTTTATTCTGTTAGGATTGAGATTGATGCCCTATACCTAGTTTCGCTTCTCATTAAGTGGATTGGAGGACATTGGGATTTCCAGCCATTAATTGCGAGATTTAATTTTTTCTATACCATTTTGTCGCTAAAAATCACTCACACATGTCGAGAGGGTATCCAGATTGATGATTTTCTTATGAATCATGCATGCATCAGTCTTCTTACATTTGGAATGCACTAAACATGCCCAAATATATTTTAGGATTTCTTAGATTGGATAGACTTCAATATCCATCTTTTTGCTTTAAATGTTTTTTATAAGGGAGTAGTACTCGTTATTTAAGCTTTGTTTTGTTTGTATGGGCTTTCTTTAAAGAGTGACTGCCACTGAGACCAAATTCCCTACTCTTACCCGTCCAACCCTAACCCTTAGCCACCACTACCAAAGCCACCAGATCTTATCGAAAATCAATCCTTTTTAGTTGCCATCCATTTCTCGCCAGCCAATGAACACCCCTCCATCTAATATAATCGGACTTCTAAAAAAACTTCTTATAGATTTTAATGGCCATGTATATGAACAACAATCTACCTTTAGAGAAAAAAAAATTATTTAGTGTTCTAGAAATGAAAATGAGTTAATATGGTTGCCCTGTATTGATTTTCTCTGATTGGTCAATTTTTTGATGGAAGTCCATCTTTAAAGAATATTCATTCCAAGTTCTTGGCCTTATGGTTGCAGGGCGCCTTCCAAGTGGGTGTTATTAACATTAAACATATTCTCATCAAGTTAACTAGTGAAGAGGATTTTCAAAGAATATGGATGAAGCAGATCCTTTATTTCGATGGATTTCCATGAGATTGTTCAAATGAATGCTTGAGTTCAACATAAAATCGAATCTTAGTTGTCCAGATTAGCCTTTTTGAACTTCCACTCCACGTATTTGATAAGAGAGGGCTGCATGGCATCGCATTATTAATTGGGAAGCCATTGAAAGTTGACGAGCTAATAGCAGACCGCACATATCCAAGCATTGCATGAGTATGCTTTGAGATTGATCTTTTATTGCAATGGGAAGAGGAGATTTTAATTAGATTAGGGGAATCAGTGATCACTCAAAAGGTCCTCTATGAAAAATTACCTAAATAGTGTATTAGATGCAAACATCTTGGTTATAACAGCGAAGAATGTTAGGGAGATTCTTATAGGCAATCAATTTTAGCTTTAGGCTCGTTTAGAAAAAGAAAGGTATCTAAAACGAATGATCTTAGATGGGAAAAAACTAGGCAAGGCAAGTAAGTCTCCATAGAGACGAAGGATTCTAGAATCCCGCCTAAGCAAGTCTATATGGAGAAGGCAAGGTTAAATAATCAACCACTTTTAATTTCAATAGATGGTGGGGCGAATAACACTAGAGGCAAATCTATTCAATTTTGAGATCTGATTGTTGATGAAATTAATGTCAAGGTTATAGAAAAAGAATCATCCAATTTTAATTTTCCTTCAACTTTTACACAATGGATTGGAATTAATGATTGTCCTCTAAGTCCTAGGGTTAGGGTTTTGGAGAGTTATTCAACTAATAGAATTATCGTCTTAAATGAGAAAATATAAGAATTAAATGCAGATGGGCAGAACATTATGAAAGTGGCAAAGGATAACCTTAAGGTTAGGGAGCTATTGAATAATGTTGATCAAATTACAGCTGGAAAATTTTTAGATAGCCTTAGGGTTTAGGATTTAAATCCTAATGATTCTCTTTAATCATTGCATGAGGATATCTGTTTTGATATGAATGACATGAATAATCCTCATGGTCAGCTAAGCAGAATGGAGATTGAAAATTGGGCTATGGACAATCCGCTTATTTTTTAGGAAGTAAGGTACTCGCATTACATAATTGGGAAAAACTGTAGAGAAAAACAATCTACCTTTAGAGAAAAAAAAATTATTTAGTGTTCTAGAAATGAAAATGAGTTAATATGGCTGCCCTGTATTGATTTTCTCTGATTGGTCAATTTTTTGATGGAAGTCCATCTTTAAAGAATATTCATTCCAAGTTCTTGGCCTTATGGTTGCAGGGCGCCTTCCAAGTGGGTGTTATTAACATTAAACATATTCTCATCAAGTTAACTAGTGAAGAGGATTTTCAAAGAATATGGATGAAGCAGATCCTTTATTTCGATGGATTTCCATGAGATTGTTCAAATGAATGCTTGAGTTCAACATAAAATCGAATCTTAGTTGTCCAGATTAGCCTTTTTGAACTTCCACTCCACGTATTTGATAAGAGAGGGCTGCATAGCATCGCATTATTAATTGGGAAGCCATTGAAAGTTGACGAGCTAATAGCAGACCGCACATATCCAAGCATTGCATGAGTATGCTTTGAGATTGATCTTTTATTGCAATGGGAAGAGGAGATTTTAATTAGATTAGGGGAATCAGTGATCACTCAAAAGGTCCTCTATGAAAAATTACCTAAATAGTGTATTAGATGCAAACATCTTGGTTATAACAGCGAAGAATGTTAGGGAGATTCTTATAGGCAATCAATTTTAGCTTTAGGCTCGTTTAGAAAAAGAAAGGTATCTAAAACGAATGATCTTAGATGGGAAAAAACTAGGCAAGGCAAGTAAGTCTCCATAGAGACGAAGGATTCTAGAATCCCGCCTAAGCAAGTCTATATGGAGAAGGCAAGGTTAAATAATCAACCACTTTTAATTTCAATAGATGGTGGGGCGAATAACACTAGAGGCAAATCTATTCAATTTTGAGATCTGATTGTTGATGAAATTAATGTCAAGGTTATAGAAAAAGAATCATCCAATTTTAATTTTCCTTCAACTTTTACACAATGGATTGGAATTAATGATTGTCCTCTAAGTCCTAGGGTTAGGGTTTTGGAGAGTTATTCAACTAATAGAATTATCGTCTTAAATGAGAAAATATAAGAATTAAATGCAGATGGGCAGAACATTATGAAAGTGGCAAAGGATAACCCTAAGGTTAGGGAGCTATTGAATAATGTTGATCAAATTACAGCTGGAAAATTTTTAGATAGCCTTAGGGTTTAGGATTTAAATCCTAATGATTCTCTTTAATCATTGCATGAGGATATCTGTTTTGATATGAATGACATGAATAATCCTCATGGTCAGCTAAGCAGAATGGAGATTGAAAATTGGGCTATGGACAATCCGCTTATTTTTTAGGAAGTAAGGTACTCGCATTACATAATTGGGAAAAACTGTAGAGAAAAACAATCTACCTTTAGAGAAAAAAAAATTATTTAGTGTTCTAGAAATGAAAATGAGTTAATATGGCTGCCCTGTATTGATTTTCTCTGATTGGTCAATTTTTTGATGGAAGTCCATCTTTAAAGAATATTCATTCCAAGTTCTTGGCCTTATGGTTGCAGGGCGCCTTCCAAGTGGGTGTTATTAACATTAAACATATTCTCATCAAGTTAACTAGTGAAGAGGATTTTCAAAGAATATGGATGAAGCAGATCCTTTATTTCGATGGATTTCCATGAGATTGTTCAAATGAATGCTTGAGTTCAACATAAAATCGAATCTTAGTTGTCCAGATTAGCCTTTTTGAACTTCCACTCCACGTATTTGATAAGAGAGGGCTGCATAGCATCGCATTATTAATTGGGAAGCCATTGAAAGTTGACGAGCTAATAGCAGACCGCACATATCCAAGCATTGCATGAGTATGCTTTGAGATTGATCTTTTATTGCAATGGGAAGAGGAGATTTTAATTAGATTATTGGAATCATTGATCACTCAAAAGGTCCTCTATGAAAAATTACCTAAATAGTGTATTAGATGCAAACATCTTGGTTATAACAGCGAAGAATGTTAGGGAGATTCTTATAGGCAATCAATTTTAGCTTTAGACTCGTTTAGAAAAAGAAAGGTATCTAAAACGAATGATCTTAGATGGGAAAAAACTAGGCAAGGCAAGTAAGTCTCCATAGAGACGAAGGATTCTAGAATCCCGCCTAAGCAAGTCTATATGGAGAAGGCAAGGTTAAATAATCAACCACTTTTAATTTCAATAGATGGTGGGGCGAATAACACTAGAGGCAAATCTATTCAATTTTGAGATCTGATTGTTGATGAAATTAATGTCAAGGTTATAGAAAAAGAATCATCCAATTTTAATTTTCCTTCAACTTTTACACAATGGATTGGAATTAATGATTGTCCTCTAAGTCCTAGGGTTAGGTTTTGGAGAGTTATTCAACTAATAGAATTATCGTCTTAAATGAGAAAATATAAGAATTAAATGCAGATGGGCAGAACATTATGAAAGTGGCAAAGGATAACCCTAAGGTTAGGGAGCTATTGAATAATGTTGATCAAATTACAGCTGGAAAATTTTTAGATAGCCTTAGGGTTTAGGATTTAAATCCTAATGATTCTCTTTAATCATTGCATGAGGATATCTGTTTTGATATGAATGACATGAATAATCCTCATGGTCAGCTAAGCAGAATGGAGATTGAAAATTGGGCTATGGACAATCCGCTTATTTTTTAGGAAGTAAGGTACTCGCATTACATAATTGGGAAAAACTGTAGAGAATGTCCTGATCAATTCTGGTGAAGGCGAGCAACCTCCTGCAAACATAAATCAAAAGAAGCAGTCTTCAAGTTCAGTTATAACTCGAAGAATGTCAAGGTCAGCTTCTAAATGTCCTCCTAATGTTAATTATCAATGAATTGTCTTGTTTGGAACATTAAGGTATTGGAAACAAAACTGCTCAAAATTGACTTAAAACAAAACTACTCAAAATTAATTTAAAATGATTTATAAAAAAAGAAAACCTAAATTGTTGGTTATTTTGGAACTAAAGACTAAGTTGGATGATAGAGGCAAGACATGAAAATTTGGTTTCTCTCATGCTTTTTCTAATTGCTCGGGATATATGTGGATACTTTGGAAATATTAGATATTTTGCTCTATCATGTACAGTTGTTGATGTGGCTATTAATTCCTCTTTACTATAGAAAATAATTTTTTCTTCCTTTGTTTATGCTAAGTGTGAAAGGTTGGAAAAAAATACTACTATGGAATGAGCTGTGACGGGTTAATCATGTTGCTTCTCCTTGGATGGTTTATGGAGATTTCAACATCATTTTACATGGTCATGAAAAAAAGGGAGGAGTGGTGCTCAAGCTTTATTCTATGGAGGAATGCTAATATGATGATGGATTGCTAATGGATGATGCAGGATTTGTTGGTAATAAATTTACATGGAATGGTCATCGTGTGATGCAATGGCTAGATGTGTTTCATGTGACGAAGGTTTCTTACCTCGTTAGGGGCACTCGGACCATACCCTATTGCTTATTAGACTTGAGACTATGGATGAAAAATCACCAGCTCCATTTCAGTTCATTATTGGTTAGATCAAACATCCCAATTTTGCAGAATTTGTTATGTCGATTTGGAAGCTCCCTATTCCTTCTAGAGGGATGCAAAAACTACAACAAAAACTTTACAACATCAAACAACACCTGAAATGTTGGAACAAGGAAATATTTAGTAACATATTTGATAAGATCATAGAGGACGAGGTGGATTAGAAGAAAAAAGAATTAAATTTTGTGGAAGACCAGTCAGATGCCAACTTGTTAGAGTCAAAGAGATGCCAAGTTATTTTCACGAATGCTATTGCTATTGAAGAGGCCTTTTGGAAACAAAAATTTGCATGTAAATGGCTAAAGAAGGGGGGACGGAATATTTTGTATTTCCTGTCTCTGGTTAAAAAGAAAAATAGTGAGTTTCTATTTTCTTTATCAAGGATGAGGGGCCTATACTCACAAATCCAAAGGATATTTGTGAATCTGTAGCTAATTACTTTGAAAAGTTGTTTATAAGGGAAAACAGACTTCTAATTCACTGATTTATCTTCCTTACCTTGTTTTATTTTTGAAGTTGATGTGAGATATTTGCTAGCTTATCCTTCCATTGAGGAGATTAAAGAGATAGATTTCAGCATTCATCCCGATTCTATTGCTAGTCCAGATGGATTCTCCTCACTCTTCTTTCAACACTGCTGGAAGTTTATTGCATCAAACATTTATGAAGCCTGTCTTGAGTTTTTTAATGGGGTGTCGATGTCATGGAATTTTACTAAAACATCTATTGTCCTTATTCCAAAATTTGACTTGCCTAAAACTTGGGGGGACTTTCAACTGATAAGTTTGTGCAATGTGGCGAATAAAAGTCTTCTCAAAAGTTTTGAGCAACAAGATGGCTGTTTTGCTCCTGAAACTCATTTCCCCATCTTAGAGTAGATTTGTGGCAGGTAGATTAATTAGTGATAATATTTTATTAGCACAGGAATTGATGTATTCCATAGACAATAAATGTAAGGATGTAATCTGATCTTGAAACTCGACATGATAAAGGCGTAAGATAGAGTTCAGTGGCTTTTTCTCTTTGTTGTAATGAGAAAAATGTGATTCCGATCGTAGTAGACTCACTGATGTTGTATTGACAATGCCTGGTTTTCAATTTTGATTTAACAGAAAGGGGGCTGGTTTCTTTAAGTCTAACCATGGACTTAGATAGGGCGACCCTTATCTCCTACATTATTCGTATTGGCACTCGAGGTTTTATCGAGAGGTTTGAATTTGTTGTTTTCTTCCAACTCATCCCTTCGGTTATAATCTTCCAGTAGTTTGTTGGTCCCACATCTAGCATATGCCGATGATGTTGTCATTTTGCTAAAGCACATGATGTAGGTATATCTAGAATATAGGAATTTATGTATAAGTTCAAAAATATGTCGGAGAAACTTATAAATAGTAGAAAATATTTCATAGTTCTTGGCAAAAAAGTCTCGACTTAAAGGATTCAAACGCTTAAGGATATCGCTACTTTTCCTTATGGAAGCTCCCGATCACATATCTAGGTGCTCCGTTGTATAAAGGACGGAAGAAGAGTGTCTTGTTTGACGGGATTATTGAAAAAATTAGAGCTTCCATTTCAAGCTGGGAAAAGAGAGCTTTAGAATATGGAGGCCATTTGATGCTCATCCACAGTGTTCTATCCTCAATGCCTCTTCATAGCATGTTAAGGCTGCACCAAAATGTGTTTTTTAGTGGATTGAAAGATTGTTGTCCAAATTTTTTTGGGGCTCAATGGAAGTGAGCTCAACAATTTATTGGTCCTCATGGAGTGATAATTGTTATCCATTAGAAGAAGGTGGCCTTGGCTCCCGACGCTTAGAGTATGTCTCATTAGCATTTTCAATTAAGCTATGGTAGTTATTTCGGACTTCTCACTTTTTATGGAGCAAATTCATGATTTTGAAGTACTGCTCAAATACTCATCCGATTTAAGCTAAGTGCACTCCTAACCATTCTTTGATTTGAAAATGGTTATGTCGTGTATGAGGGGTGGCTGAAAGCAATATTTTAAGAAAAATTAGGAATGGCAATGTTTCATTATGGCATGATAAATAGATTGAATAAGGTCTATTATCTCAATTTGTAAATCTGCCTATGCCTGAATTGAAGTTTGGAGAGATCTGGAGGGATGGAGATTAGCAATTTGATGGAGTTCTTGATAGTTTAGAGGATTCACTTAAACATAAAATCTCCTCAATTGTGCTGAATTTTGAAGTTACTGACTCTCCATTTTGGATGCCCTTTTATAATGGGAGATTCTCCTTACAATCCGCTTCAAAAGAAGTACGACAAACATGGATAAATTTGATGTTTACAAATATGTTTGGAATCCAGTTTGCACTCCAATGGCTTTGATTTTCCTCTGGTGACTTCTGCATGATTTCATCCCTATTGATGGTAGATTGATTAGAAAAGGCTTTGAAATCCCCTCTATTTGCTGGTGTTGTCATCGAGACACTGAATTCGTGGCTCATATTTTCTTCTTTTGTCTGGTGATAATTGAAGTTTGGCGATTTTTTGAGACATTATTTCATATCCCACATCTACCTACAGAAGATGTTCCAACTTTTCTCCAGTTTTGGTTTTTTGTCCTAGCCGATTGGAAAACTTCACGCTATAAGAGTGTGTCAACTACTAATTCTTTTGTACATTTGGTGTGCTAGGAATAATGCATAACACCATGATTACCAAGTATCTCATCCAAAAATCATAATGGATGTTCTAAACCATTTTTTTTTGGCAGCTTGGTACTCTTTACTTGGTGTGAATTTTTGGAAAGGCGATTCAGAGGTGGCGCATCATCTTCATTTTAAAACCCCCCTTCGAAGATCATAACATGTGAAGCTTCTCCTGTGGATTAGACCAAGCCTACATTGGATAAAAATTAACTGTGATAGCGCCTCCAAAGGTAATCTAAGAAAGGCAGTGGCAGGGGAAATTACAAGAGATCACAATGGTGTTGTGCTATTTACCTTTTACTCATACTTGGGAAAAGCTACTAATGTCTTTGCTTAATTATTTTCCATCATTGAAGGGCTATCTATTTGTCACGCTTGTGGGTACTCTAGAATTTGGGTTGAAGTGGATGCATCAAATTATTATCAATCTACTTAGGGGTTCCGCAATAGGACATTGGAAAATTCAGAAACTTTTTTCTAAACTTCTCTTGCTACAGCAGTGTATGGAGGTAGAACTTCACACATTTATCATGAGGCAAATCAGGTTGCTAACGAGCTCCCCAACCATGCGGTCTCTTCAGAAGAATCAAGTATATGGGAGAGAAACCATCCTAAGGTAGTTAAGGGATTTATCAAGTTGGATGACAACTGCCAAACTTCAAATTTAAATCAGGATATTAGCTTTATGTTTTTTTCTTTTCTTAAGATGTAAAGGAGTAGTACTCCTTTTTTTTATTAGTTATTAGATACTTTTTCTGTAAGGGAGTAAGTACTCCTTATTTCCTATTTTCAAAGTATAACATTTCACTCGTAGTTTTTAATAAAGTGGTATGGGTCAATGCTAAACCCTCATGCCTAGACGCAAACAGTTTTAACCAAAAAAATAATTCCTAGTAGTTTCACTCGATAATGAATAACTAGAAAAATCCATGTCTAATTTTCATTCAACCTTGACCAATGATTTTGAGTCAAGTACAGCAGAACACATATGAAATTCATCTAGATAGGTGATAGATCTTTTGTTGGCCATTTAATAATCTCCATTCATGAGGATGTTACACCCAACATAAATTCCATGTGATTGTCATCCAATCAGAAAATATATCAAAAAGCAGCATATCATGCATAAGGTTATCATGGTGTCTCAAGTCAAAGGACTAATTCTTGCATTATCATAATAATAAAATTCCCATTTGACAATAGATTATTTTCAATTGGGAATTTTTAGGTTAGGTAGTTTAGTGTACTGCATACATGCACTAGTGTATCGAGACTAATGCCCATGAAATGAGACATCCTCCTTATGAGCGTGCATCATATGCCCAAGTCTCAGCAGGATCATTGATGTCTCATCTCAATGATTCTTGATGTGGAACGTTCTAAAACCATAAACTTGGAGGCATATTTCACGATCGTCATCATATGCATGACCACGCCCCATAATTATATATGATGTGAGGACTTCATCTAATTCTTAGAATGAATTTAAGATGAAGATTCCTAAGTAGTGTTATTATTATGAATAAGATTGATTCCATAAGAGTATAAAGACAACCAAATTAATTAGCTCACCGGACAATACTCTAACACTAATTGGTACTTGAATTTTTTCATATATATAAGATTAGTATATATTAGATGGACTCTATCAAACTCTTTATCTAGAATTTTTTATATTGACGGATATATACCTTCAAACCCTTTCCATTATCTACTTATTTTTTATGATATATTCAATTGACTAAACAAATCATATCATTGTGACAATATAAAAAAATTGAGTAATAATAAATAATCAAATTAATGAAAAAATTATAAACATTCATTGTTAATTATTAAAGTCAAAATACAGCAAGATCCAAGCACTAACTTGAGAATTGCACTTTATAATATGAGATTTTAAATTCAATTATTGATAGCTGAGGGCTTGAAAAAGGAGTAGAAAAATAAAAGAAAAAATTCTTACTTTTATTGGATTTTCTTTCAAGTCTTTTTTCAATTAAGCTTAACCAATAAGATAAAGAATCTAATTTTTTTTCCAAACAACACAAAGACTAAAAAAGGTTTTGCTTTTGAAATATCACAATGAGAAAATTATAATATAACTTTCAGAAATTAAAATTAAAATTTCATGGCATGCATTTTAGTTTTTGAATTATTGTTCTTCTGTCAATTATATTTTAATTTTAGTCTCTTTTATTTCATCATAATATTTTTAAAATTTTTACTTTTATAGAGGTATATTATTAAAAAATTCAAATTTATTTTATCAATAGATAGTATTTAGTTTTACCAAATGAAATATAATATTCAAATTTAACAGAATTAGAAGTGAATAAGTTAAAGGTGTCATTGTAAGACATTTAAAAGGAAAACTAAATGGACATCATTATATTATTTTTTATGGCAAAATTCGGGTATTATTTAAAATTATGTGTGAAAATTCAACTGTGTGAAATATCACAAAAAATTAAATGTGTCTGAAATATTATATTTTTCTCATGATTAATTAAGAAGATTACTCATACCCCAAAAAAAACTAAGAAAAATATAATACTATATATCAATGCTTAGCATGTGAAATTAATCAATTTAAACATATACAATGCTTTGCAAAACTGCCTATATGATACTATATTTTAAAATTTTTATTAACACTAATTTATTTTGAAAACTTTATAAATTAATTCAAAAGCATGAATAATAATAAGTCATAATTTTTAATATTAAATTAATTTTAAGTCCTTGTTGTGTCTTAAATAATTAAAACATAATTATGTCACAATATTTCACTAATGTCAGCCAATATTCAATAATTAACTTAATTGTCTAATAAATTATTTTAAAAAAAAGTAACCTAATCTAATAGAGATAAAAATGTTACATATAATTACATCATATTGAAAAGTTATATATAGTATATTTTAACGGTTGTTTCTTAACCCCAAAGTAGTTAAGATTATAATATAAGTTAGAATGAAAATCAATAAGTACTCAAGTTTTTCCATTTATATTCATATGATATATAAATTTTATGAAGCTCTAATCGGTACCTGAATTTTGCCATAAATATAAGATTAATATTTATTGGATGGGCTCCATCAAATTCTTCATAGAATTTTTTATAATAATGAATATACTTTTAAATTATAATTTAATTTCAATTATATATTTAATTTTTCATGATTCATTCAATTGATTAAAACAAATTCTATCATTGTGATAGTATTAAAAATTAAATAATTGAAAATGCTTACATATAAAATTTACTTTTCGATCAATGAAAACTTGATTTTGTATATCACATGAACGCTAAAAAGTAAAATATTCGGTTTAAGGTCTGTAACTTTTCATTTGTCACATAAAATTTACATAGTTCTAATCATTCCTTTTCAATTACCAAATATCATTACGTCATTTTTCCTCATTTCACCATGTATTAATTAAATGTCAGGGTGTCACTCTAAGCAGTACAAATATCTGCAATAACAAAGAAAAATAATGGATTTTCCCAATTAGGAAATCACGCTTGATATAATTCGTTAGCAATCAACTAAACAAAAAATTAAAAAACAATAAGAAAAATTATCTGAAGAAGTAATCAAAACAAAAACTGCCTTGTCCTTTATTCTTGAATTTATCAACATTGAATGCTAAATGTTGATTGATATCATCAATATATATTAATTGAGTAATTAAATTAAAACTAAGCAGTTATCAAATTACTTAGTTGTCCTTAATAGTGTGACAAACTAAGTAATTTGATTGCTAGCGAATTATGTCTTGTCATTTATTAAAAGTGTGTAATTAACTATATCAAATTTCAAGGTTTTTTAGTAACTACTATTAACAGTGAATAGATACTGCATTGTCCTTTATTCTTTGCGTTTATCAACACTGGATACTAAATATTGAATGCTATCATTATTATAAAATTAATCAATTAATTTAATTCAAATTAAACATTTATCAAATTCCTTAATTGCTCTTAAAATTAACTATGTCAAAAGGCTTCTTCTATCAGATTATTTTTTTGAAAAAATCTTGAAACCTATTCACATTTTTAATAGTAGTATAGATATAGATACATATATAGAAGGTGGCAGAAAGTTTATTAAGTTGTAAGAAAGGTGTCTACAAAAACCTGACGGGTAGATTAGTTTTACAGATTTTACGAATGTAAGTGCATGCTATCATAAATAAATAATAAAGTGCATGAATCAAGTATCGTTCCCACAAAAATTAATTATTACTAAGTTCCAAAATTGTATTAACCCCATTTTTATTTGAATGATCGATAGATGAAATTTGATGATCATGTTGGATTCGCATGATTTCGGGATATGCGCAGTGAAAAAATAAAATTTTAAATTAAAGCATGCTATAACAGTTACAATGCGATTTTTAATGATCTCGCAATTTTCAATGGTTTAATATAAATTAAAACAGTTTCGATTTATACCTTTATGCACTCCGATTGTCATAGGGATTGAAGTAATCGATTACTAGCCCTTTTCTCAATTTTGATTCACAAATATCCAAATGTCTATTTCTATATCTACTACGGTCTTCAGCTGGAATTGTGAGCTCAACAAATGTCCCATCTAAGGTCCCCACTGCATTCTACATATATTATTATCAATGAGGCCTAAGAAGTAAACCAAAATGAAATTAAATACAAATTAAATGCTAAATTATTACCAGAAACCATCTCCACCTCTCAGCATCGCTTATATGAGATATTTCATTCCTTTGTTGCTTGACATAAAGCTTTCCAATTTTTAAAAACTGCCCGCAATAAGGTATGAAATTGCCTACTTACAGTTTCCCCCGAGCGCACACATGTAGTTGTAACAGTGCTATTCTTTTGATCATGGCCAACAATATGCAAGAAAAGTGCCACAATTTCTTGTAGCGTCACATTCTTTGTAACAATCAGTCCACCCTTATCGCACAATATGTCACATAATTTATTAAATGTTCTACTATTTACCCGTAGTTGCTTCAAACATGTTGGGTCATGACATAAAGATCTCATCCAAATTCCCATTTGGAAAGCCCTTTCGTCATTATCACTCATTGACAAGTCCTTAATCAAGTACTTGTCATGGTACCAAGATCCAATAATTCTAATTAAAAAGCTCAACAAAGATATAATGATTTCTGTCTCTTCTTCATCATTTTCCATTTCCCATCTTGAACGTTTTCTATAGCTATTATCCATTTAACCTACATCCATATTTTGATAATTTTTAATCTAATCATTTATAATATTATTTTACAAAATAGAACACAATAAAATCATATCACACCTGGACATTTATTGCGAATGATTTAAATAGAAAGAATATCAAACTATATGCATACACATTTTTGCGAATGAATTAATAAAACAAATACCTTAACTAAGTAAGGGTTGTTTAAGTCCCTTAACTAATCACGTACACAAAGTATGTTGACACAAGTCAGTTAATCAGAAATCACATAATGTAACTTCAAAGATAAACAACAACAGAATAGATGTAAACCAACAAAAAGAACATCTACAAAACTAGGCCGAGTCTCATTAGCTATTTGATGACTCGTATTTTTATTTGAACTTCAGACTTAAAAGAAATAAAAAAAAATAGAAATAAGAATATTCTACCCCAAATAAAGAAAAAAGAAAGATTTCCTCACCTTTGTCTGATGCAATTGCACAGATCCTAAACCACAAATTTAGCTTATCAAGACCTCCTTCTACTGAAATCGAGTTGATTACAACAAAATGAAATAGTATCTGAGAGTGTATGTGGCAAATATCGCTACTAACCTAGATTTTGAGTGAATATAGTGAATATTAATTCTTACTATTAACTAGTGATAAAAGAATTAATATTTTGACAAGGGATGAAGTTTTGGTGGAATAAAGGATAGAAGAAAACAAATTTTCTCCCTCTAATTTCTCTAATGGCTGAAAATTGGAGAGTAGAATTTTCGGTTCTATAGCTTTTGTAGTGGGACTCAAGAATTCCAAGAGTCCCACTCTTTGTATTTTTTATCTTATTTTAATTGTCGGAAGATTTTTGGTTGATTTTAATTCTCTCTAAAATTTTCACTTTTATCTCTTATTTCCAAAAATATTTTGAGTCTCTCAAGAATACAAGTTCTTGAGTTTCCATAATTTTTCAACAACCTTTGTGGGCCTCTCTTAACGGGTCCATTGCATTGGACTTGGATTTAAAATAAATCCTACAATTAATCCAAATAATTGTTTTAGTCCAAACTCAATTAATTAATTCCATCTAACCCACCTATTCAAATTAAGCCTAATTAAATAATCTAATTATTTAATTGAGTAAATTAATTTAATAATTAAATTAATTTATGGTCTACTCAAATGCCATGACTCATTGGAAAGAATTCTCGTTTGGATTCCTCCATGCTAAACCTCTTTAGCATTTTGTCTATGTACGTAGATTGAGATAGTCTGATCATCCTTCTAGATATATCTCTATAGATCTTTATTCCAAGAATAAAGGATGCTTCTCCTAAATTCTTCACGGAGAACTGGCTAGATAACCAAGTCTTAGTTGAGTGCAACATCTCTACATAATTCTTAATGAGTAGGATGTCACCAAAATACAACACAATATATATTACTGCACTACCACTAACCTTCTTGTAGACCCATGGTCCATCCGGATTATTTTGAAAATTAAATAATTTGATTGTCTCGTCAAACTGGATGTTCTAGCTTCGGAAAGCCTACTTGAGTCCATAAATAGATATATGGAGTTTGCAAACCTTGTGCTCACTCCCTCTAGATATGAAGCCTTTTGGCTGCCTCATATAGATCTCTTCCTTAATATTTTCATTAAGGAAAGCAGACTTCATATCTATCTGCCATATCTCGTAGTCATATTATGCTGATATGACTAGTAGTATCCAAATGGATTTAAGCATCGCTACTAGTAAAAAAGTTTTCTCATAATTAATTTCTTACTTCTGGGTATAACATTTTGCAACCAATCGTACTTTGTAAGTCACTACCTCTCCATTTACTCCAACCTTCCACTTATATACCCATTTGTAGCTAATGAGAACTATTCCTTGTGGTGGGTCCACCAAAGTCCATATCTCTTGGAGTACATGGAGTCTATCTCGAATTGCATGGCGTCTTGCTAACTTCTTGAGTCGATGTCAGACATCGCCTCTCCATAAGTCCTTGGATCACTATCCAAGGGGAGATTCTCCTCGTTGTTCTCTAACAAAAAGCCATACCACTCATGTGGCTTTGAGATTCTTTGGGATCTCCTAGGAGGTTGTGTCCAAAGGCCCGACCATAATTGGTTAGCCTATTACTATGTCTGTTGGGAGGCTATGTGGTTCTTGAATTTCTTCAAGTTCCACAACTTTGCCATTTCTATCCAATAAAAATTCTTCCTCTAAGAAGGTGGCATTCCTCGTAACAAACACCTTTTGTTCAAAGGAGTCGTAGAAATAGTATCCAATAGATTCTTTTAGATACCCTATGAACTCTCATAAACTGGATCTCATATCCAATTTATCTCCCACTTGCTGCTTCACATAAGCAGTACACTCCCATATCGTAAGGTATTTATAAAAGGGTCATTTCACACACCACATCTCATATGATGTTTTTAGGAATCGACTTTGATGGCACTCTATTTAATAGATATGCCGTTGTTTCTTGAGCATAACCCTAGAATGAAAGAGGAAACCTAGTGAAACTCATCATCGATCGAATCCTATCTAACAAGGTTTGGTTCTTACGCTCCACAACTCTGTTGAGTTGAGGAGTGGTAGAAGAAGTCCACTGATAGAGAATCCCATTCTCTTTTAGATAATTAAGAAAATATGTGCTCAAGTATTCACCTCCTTAATCTAATCGAAGAGCCTTGGTACTTAGCCTATTTTGTTTCTCCACCTCGCATCTGAATTCTTTTAACTTTTTAAAAGCTTTAGATTTGTACCTCATAAGGTAAACATAACCATACTTAAAATTATCATCAGTAAAGGATATAAAATGATGATAGTTCCCATGAGTACTAACACTTAGTAGCCTGCATACATCTAAATGGATTAAATCCAATAAATCTTTTAGCTCGCTCCACCTGTCCAACAAATGGTGATTAAGT
The DNA here is from genome assembly GCA_019321725.1 of Paulownia fortunei. Lineage (NCBI taxonomy): Eukaryota > Viridiplantae > Streptophyta > Magnoliopsida > Lamiales > Paulowniaceae > Paulownia > Paulownia fortunei. Next base: position 11,083,617 of record CM033105.1, on the reverse strand, counting down.
ATAAGTAACCCCTCTCTCCACATTTACAAGGTATGCACTTTAATTTCCTGCTTTTAGTTAGTACTTATTCTCTCAGATTTTTACTAACTTAAGTATTAAAGAGGCTTCCCTGGGATAACATCAGGGTCCTCCTAACCATCTATTCATGTTGTAGGCAGGGAACCCAACTTTAGGAGTAGTGAGCTTGTAGACATGTGTCGAGGGATAGTTGGCACACCCCAGCACTCAAAAGGTAACACGCATCAATTACCTAGAATTTTTGGCCTTTCCTCAAGAAGTGGCCAAAAAGGTGTCTAAGTACATTACCTAGTATCTACATACATTAGCTAGAATTTTTGTCTTTCCTTGGATAACCATTGACATTATTTGGGTAACCTTTTTTGCTAAACAATCCTCCATCTTTTATTATCTTCCAATTAGCTTGATGGGCCTCCACTATTAGGCTACAAGAATTATGGGCTTGGACTTTTAATCTAATTAAATGCCCATCAATTAATCTAATTGACTGAGCCCAAATTCAATTAATTAATTCCATCAAGCCTATTTGAATAATCCAATTATTAATTAGCTACATTAATTTAACAATTAAATTACTTTAATTTTTAATTTATTTAATTGATCATATCAATTAATTATTTCATTCCATTGAGTTTCCCAAACAAATTAGATTCAATTAAATAATTTAATTATTTAATTAAATATTTAGTTCAACACCTGAATTAAATTAAAGTCATAATTAATTAATCTCTATTAATTAATTAAATTCAACTAATTAAATTATTTTATGGTTTAAGAAATGGTTCCCTCCATTATAGTGTGTGGCTCTTTAGGTTCACAACTAAGCTAGTCGTGGGCTTTCAACTATTGCAACATATGAATAACATTTTATTTTGATTAATTAATCACATTAATTAATCCTCTTGAGATTAACTCCTTAATCTCAATAACCTCACAAATCTAGGGAAACACCTAACAAGTGTATCATGACTCCTAGTCTTAAGTGAAATAGCGTGCAAACCTATTTTGAATATGAGTGTCATACAAGTAAGTTCCTTCCATTATCTAATCTCTCAATTAATTATAGGATATAGATTATGAGTCATAATTGACTCAATAATTATGAGTCTATTTTAAGTTTCAATGACTTGTGATGAATCCAAATTCATCATGCCTTGGTCAAGGTCTTAGAGCTATGAACTATGAAAATATAGGAGATTCACTTGTGCTTTGACAAGTGATGGATTCGACATTGGCCACCCATTAGCCTCCATGCATGCCAATGTAATATCCAACATATCCCCTCTGTGATTATCAAGCAATTAGAAGATATATCAAAATGGTACATAGTGTACACAAGGCCACTATGGTGATTCAAGTTTGAGGACTAATCGTATACTATCGCATCTTGGAGACTTTTATTTCAACAACAATGTTTCTAATAAGAATCTTCAGTGTGTTCTCTAATAAACACCTGCATACATGCACTAGAATCGCTACATCGATGCCCATGGAATGAGCAATTCTCCTAATGCAAACATGCATCGTATGCTCGTGTTTTATTGGTTATTCGATGTCTCATCTCAAAAGTCCCTTGACACAAAACTAGTTTAAGACCAAAGCCATAAAAATATATTCCATGATCGCCATTATATGCGTGACCATGCCCTGCAGCTAATTTTAGTATAGACATTATCAAATATGTATAAATAAAGTGCAAAGCATAAGATAAAGAATGAGCCTTTTATTAATATGTTTCAAATAAGATTATCTTTTACAAAGTACAAGAGTAAAAAGATGCCTAATATAATTACTGAGTAGGGCACTACTCTAACATTGAGATTGGTGAACTAAAGATTTTACGCCCATATATGGTTTGAGAATATCAAAGTCATAGCACAAATTATCCAACATATGTAAACTGTCTAGAGCCGACAAAAGAGTTATTCAGATCAAAGAAGAAAAATATTAGAATTTGTAGTTGGGGATCAAGTATTTCTGAAGGTTGCTCCAATGAAAGGAATTATGCAATTTGAGGAGAAAGGAAAAACTTATTCATTGGTATATTGATCCATTTCATATTATTGAAAGATAAGGGGATGTTGTCTATAAACTTGACATGCCTGCATCAATCTCTTAGGCTCACAATGTGCTTCATGTATAATGAAGTATAATGCGAATCTATCTTATATTCTAAAGAGTGAACCAATAGAGTTAACATCATATTTGAGCTATGAAGAAAGACCTATAGATATTCTTCTATGAGAAGCAACTAAGGAAAAATAAAGATAAAATTTCAATGGTTAAGGTAGTTTGGCGATATCACTCAATAGAAGAAGTTAATTGGGAAAGGGAAAATGAAATAAGAATTAAGCATCCAAAACTCTTTCGGTAAATTAATTTTAGGGGCGAAATTTTTATAAGAAGAGAAGGATGTAATACCTAAGCCTAACACTACTCACTTGACTAATATCATTCATTCGTTATGTGCTACTCATATGTTGTTTGCAATGATATTGGCACGAAATCATTCATTTTATCTTATAATATAATTTAATCATAAATTTCTATAATTCTCATATATTGTTAGTTGTCGATCTCCCCTAATCTAAGTAGTCAATTTTACCTTGAGATAAGAAGGAAAATTAGGTTGATCAACATATTATATATTCATGTATTATGTTGTATATTCGTGGATTATATGCCATTGTTTTGGAAGTGTTGAAAGTGTTACAAGTAAGCTTATATGATTTGGTGCGATTCGATCAAGGTGCTTCAAAGGTATATATTGTAATTGGTATACTTAGGATAGTAGACATGCTATATCATGCTTGAAATGTGATACTACAAGGTTCATATGTGCGTAAAATTATCAAAATGCAATCTTGACAATCATGCAAGAATCGACTGTCAATCTGGTTAGAAATCAAATAAACGATTAGGAAATTAGGGTAGCCATTATTTAGGAAATCATTTGGAAATTAAAATAGGTTGTAAATAGAAAATATACATTGAGTAACATGTGATTTAGGCTTGCAAAGGTGATTGCAAATCATATTTCGACAACAAGTTGCCACCTCAAGCTTTGTCACCCCAAGCTTGAGCATCTCAAGCCTTTCTTCATTCACAAGCATTGAACCACGACCAAAACTATTTTTTTGAGTTATTTCAACATCCTAACCACTATTTTAAGCTCTCTAAGTTTCTCCAAAGTAATTTCAATTGAAAGAAAAAGCAAAACAAGCAAAGGGAAATAGTAACAAATAAGTAGACGCTGAAATTGAGCATAGGTGAGCTTCACATAACATAAACGTTTATATTCTTTGAGGTTTTATGAATTCTATAACTCCATATTTTGTTTATAATGATGTTAGGTTGTTACGGGTGGTGTTATTATGCTCAAGAGAAGGATATTTGATTGCAAACCCTTAGTAGGAATCACTAAGGGCAGGAATTGTAAAGCTGCTATTTTTTGATTATCTTTAAATATGCATAATACCTTGAGCATAACCTATATTATTCATCATGCATGTGTTTATAGAATAGTTAAGGTTCGGGATGTAAGATTGGAAAGTTTAGAAGTTGAAATATGGCATGATAATTGAATAGATACTCAAAATTGTCACTATAAAACTTTCAGTTTTTGTGGTGTGAAATGGGGGCTGATTTTGCTGAGGTAAATTCGTTATTTTAGATATGATTATGACATTGTTACCTTCAATTGTATGCTATCTTAATATGGTAAAAAGTATTGAATCTGCTTAGGGGTGTTAAAAACAACATGAACCTCAATTGGATATCAAGTAAATAGGAAATATTTGAATACGTCCCATTTGATATTTTAGCATATTTCAACCTATAAATATTGTTATTGAGTTCTAATGATAGAGGACTTGTTTTTTATAAACATTAGGGTTATAATACTTCAGTTAAATGAGGATGATATGCATTTTAGGTGATAAATTTTGGTTGTTTTGGGACAACTTTAGATTCTAGTTTATTAATTGAAAAGTTTATTTATTACCTAATTAGCCTTAATGTTTAAGGTCTTATATAAGATAACATGTTTTGAACTTTCCAATTTGGAATGATGTTTGATGTCAGATAGTATTACAGGTAGTTTTTCATCTAAGGTTGAGGAAAAAGATTTAATACGCCTATAGTAAGCGACCAACGTAATCAAAGATAAGTGAAAATCCATATACAACTACAATGCATGGATATAGTTTGTCTCAAAGTATTTATACAAAATGTGATGATAATATTTGAATAGGTATGATAACAAGCACATTATGTACCTTATGATATTGGCAATTCTTGAAAGATATTTAGAGCATAATGGCTTGCATTCCACTAAATATACCATTCTTGAGCATTGGCACGTGCATGCAGGACATATGGTCTAACTGAATGTTGCATGCATGAGATAATTTGAGAAAGGAAATTGTGTCACAAAGATATTTTTTTGGCCACTTGTATTGCCCAATTATCTTATACATAGTTAATAATAAACATCTTAAATGAATATGCATCTAATCAATATGCATTATCGGATTATAACATACAAATAGCATGATTGCACGAACATGAATAATTGTTACTATATGATCCACTTATGCTTTAACATGCATTAGTACATGAAATATGAGATCAAACTTTTGTTTTTTTTATTAACAAATTACTTAAGTGACTTTTTGCAGTGAAAAACTTAGTATCTAGATTAAGGAACATTGATGTGTTGAATGACCATGAAATGAATTATTTGTATTGCTCCTTACTCATTACATTTCAAAGTGATTAGTTGCCAAAATATTTGCTTGAATTATATTACATTTGGCTAAGAGCTAAAAGTATGCAAAATAGTGCAATTTGATTGGTTGGTTGACTAGGTTATATGAAATCATTCTAAACCGCATTACACTTGATTATAACACCTAAACATCAATTTTTGTCATCTCCCTAGCCCATAAACATGGCTCTTTGCATGAGAGGACACCAAGCATGATTCAACCAATCACAACCCTCCACTTACCTCTATTTAAAATGTCAAAAAAACCATTTTCATCCATATTTTCTAGTGGAAGCACCTCAAAAATGACAGCCCTTCTTCTCCTAAGTTTCTCTCAAATTTCTACACTCTCTTACTCACAAAAATTGAATTCAATCCATAGGAATCCATTGAAAACAAGCTAGAACAAGTTTCGACCCTTTTAAGCTTGAAAACCTTCGATTTTGAAGCTTAATTCCAATTTAATCAAGGTATATTCTGTTTCAATGTTTGTTATGAAAACTCAAGTGAGATAGACTAAACCAAGCTAGTTAAGCTAGTTTTTAGCAAAATTGATAGTCTTGTGAAATATGCTCAATTTACTTATTTTTATTGATTTTGTAATGCTTATATTATTTTTGAAAGTGCCTATAAATGATTGTGAATAGTATCAATTAGGTTGTTTAATTGAAGGTCATAATTAATTTAAGTTAGAACTGAGTTTATGTCATGTTAATTTGGATTATGTTCAAGTTTTGTGGGTTGCCCTAATAATTATGTTTGAATTATTAGTTATTTAATGGTTGCCCTAATGTTTAATAACATGAATTAGTAGTAAAATATAGAGTATGCATTGTTTTTGAGGTCATGTAATTGATATGGAATTGTTTACAAAGGATTGAAAGTGTATGTAATTTTAATTAGAATATATTATGTGATTTATTAAAAGGATATTGAAATGTACATGATTTGATTATGTTAGGCCTTTAACACATCCTATCTTTCAAAGAAATTGACCTTTTCACTTAGCTTAAAGTGGACTTGAGGTAAGTTGAAACTTTCATTTTCTGTATTACAAGAATCATATAATGTTGTTCGTGCTTTAATGTGATTGTCATTACTTGCCAAATGATGTAATGTTTGATGCATACATGGTTCATGAAGCATGATACTATATTAAGAATATAATGAGGTTTTTGAAAAGAAAGTATGGTACTTGATTAATAGTTAGGCAAGCAAGGGACTCGGGAGGGACTGACAGACCCAACAAATGGTGGCAAACACTTGAGGTTGAAAAACTAGTATAGAAAAGCCACAATGAATGAGACAGAATACGACTAATACCTGAAGTTGAAAGACCAAGTATGGAAATCCTGTATTATTTCTCTTATTGGCCAATCATTATGATCAGGTTCCAAAAACCACGGTCTATCGCCATTAGTTAGGTACCACACTTCAAGGGCCCTAAAGAATGATATATGAAAGAAAGTTACTAAATTGAACAATGGATTTAATCATTTATGTGATTTGTATGTACGTTATTTGTTATTGCATCAATTTCACCTTACTGAGCCTTTAGCTTATTAGATTTATGTGATGTAGGTGGAAATATACAGGTTTAGAGATTGACTGAGTCTCCATAGCGGCCGGACAAAGATTTGTTCATATGCTATGCTTCGAGTTATTTTGTAGCCTATTTTGAAAACTCTATTTTGTTTTTAAATAAGCCGCTTTGTTATGTTTTTGTAAGTAGATGTACTCAATTTTGATTTATGTATAAGGTGTGTTTAAAATGAAATGAAATAACAAATGAATTCAAATTCTTTCTCTTATAGGTAAAAAGGGGAACTTTTATTAAAACCATAATTCTAGTATTAATGAAAAGTTAATATTTTTTGACTTAACTGTATCAGTTTATTTAGGTTCTATAGTTAGGTTAAGGGGTGTTACAGTTTGTGGTATCAGAGTGGAGGTTTAGTCATTTTTGAAGATAGAAGAAGGCATATGAACACATCTTAACTAGGAAACTTGGTCAACTATTTGTTCATTTGTTGTTATGTTTACTTGATTAAATTTTATTTGATGTTATTATCATGATTATGCATTTATTATTGGTTAATGAATGGAATGAGATTGGGCAATGCATATCAGGTCGTGGCACCAAAAAGGAAGACAATTGATGACCATTAGGGTAATCATAGTTTGGTGCATAATTTGATTGATCTCATTTAACAACAGACTAGAATGCATGGTGAATAGATACAACAGTTGGTAGATATGTAACAAAGAAACCAAGAACAAAATCAGCGACTTCCTCAACCACAAGCTCGATAGGATAATTCACAGGCTGTATATGAAAAGTTTAGAAAGATAGAACCTGTTGATTTTACTGGTAGGTCTAATTCTATGGTTGCAGAAGAATAGGTTAAATCATTGGACACTATCTTTAACTACATGTGAATTGACGATGCTAAGAAGGTACTCTGTGTAATTTTCTTATTGAAGAAGGATGGTAGAACCTGGTGGGAAGGAGCGAAGCTTGCAGTGAACATGGAAGAACTAACTTGGGAGAGGTTTAAAAAACTCTTTTATGATAAGTATTTCACCAGGGATGCTAGGTCACTCAAAGTAAAAGAATTCTTGAACTCTTTTATATCTGTATGTGATTATGTGCGCAAATTTGAAAAGGGTTGCAAATAAGTGTCATACAACACCATAGACAACAATGAGAAGATGAATTATTTCTTGAGGGCCTTAATCCTAAAATTAGAAGAGACATGGGAATGTCCTCAGCAATAGAATTTAGCGAACTGGTGGACAAGGATCTGATGGATGACTTAGATGAGAAAGAGATTGAAAAAATTTATCAACAAAATAAGCAAGTATTCACTCCCAGAAATCTAAACCAGTAGAAGAATGGAGAGCAAAAGTCAAACCAAGGGAATGAAAAATGTCCTAGAGTTGGGCAGATTTCTACTATAGTTGAAAGGCCTAAATGTACTAAGTGTGGGAAGAATCATTTTGGGGAATGCTTTTGTGGTACTAATCATTGCTTTAAGTGTAAAAAGCCTGGACATATAGCAAAGGATTGCCTAATAGTGTCAGGGAGAGTTCAGGAAAAAGTATATGCAATGACATAAGAACAAGCTAATGCAGATGCTTCCGTAGTCACATATACTATTTTCATTTTTGGGATACCTATAATTGCATTGATAGATTATAGATCTACTCATTCATTTGCATCACGTGCATTTGTGAGAAAATTGGGCATTACACCAGATTTATTAAAAGTAAGGTAGAGTGTGACTGTTCCATCCGGGGAAGAATAGATTCCAACCAAATATTAAGGGCTTGTCCTATTCAGATTAGTGATAGAAAACTTTATGCAGATCTCGTTATTTTACCAATATCAAATTTTAATGTTATTCTGTGTATGGATTGGCTTACCAAATATCATGCAACAATTAATTATAACAAGAAAATTATGATTTTTCAACCACCCGAAGAAAAATAATTTGTGTTTAGTGGCACCTCATTGTCACGGTCCTTACCAATTATAACTGCTCTGAAATCTCAAAAGATGTTGAATAAAGGTTGTGTTGGATATTTGGCAAGTGTTCTGGACACTTCAGTCACAATTGAAGCCAAAAAATGTAGATGTGGTTCAAGAATCTCTTGAAGTATTTCCAGATAATTTACCAGGACTGCCACCAGATCGAGAGATTGAATTTGTGATTGATGTTATGCTAGGAACTACTCCTATTTCTAAAGCACCATACCGAATGACACCAACATAATTGAAATAGTTAAAAGTTCAATTACAAGAATTGCATGATAAGGGTTTTATTAACCCTAGTTATTCTCTTTGGGGAGTACCTGTGTTGTTCGTGAAAAAGAAGGATGGTACATTGAAGATTGTGCTGCAAGTTCTTAAGGAAAAGCAGTTGTATGCTAAATTCAAAAAGTGCAAATTTTGGCTTGAACAAGTGGTATTTCTAGGTCATGTAGTATCCAAAAATAGTATTTATGTTGATCCAATAAAGGTAGAAGCTGTCATTAAGTGGCTAACACCAACAAATGAATCAGAAGTAAGGAGTTTCTTGGGATTAGCAGGGTACTATCGACGATTTGTTTTAGGGGTTTTCAAAGATAGCAACTCCGTTCACAATGTTGATAAGAAAGAATGTGAATTTTTTGTGGACTGATGCTTGTGAAAGAAGTTTTCAAAAATTGAAACATAAATTGACTACAACTCCTGTTCTTACCATTCCAACAAGAACTGGTGGATATGTGGGTGCTTCATGTTTTGATGCAAAATGGGAAAGTTATTACCTTTGATTCAAGGCAATTCACTAAGTATGAAAAGAATTACCCAAATGGTGAGAAGTGTGAGATACACACAGATCATAAGAGTTTGAAGTACTTGTTTACCCAAAAGGAGTTGAATATGAGACAAAGAAGATGGTTAGAACTTGTGAAAGATTATGATTGTGTGATCAACTATCATCTTGGTAAAGCGAAGTGGTTGCAGATGCATTGAGCAGAAGATCCACGTCTTCTCTTTTTATCATACAAAAGTGAATATTACTGGATTTATAGAGATTAGGGCTTGAAATTGTACCTAAAAGGAAAAAGTGTTCGTTGTCGGCCTCACTGTTGAAACCTGCACTTCAAGATAGAATTAGAGAAGGTCAAAAGGTGGATATGCATTTGTGTAGATTAAAAAGAAAGATTGAGGCTAGAAAGAGGCCAGACTTCTCTGTTAATGAAGATGGAATTATTGAATATAAAAGGAGACTGTGTGTGCCGTTTGACAAGGCCATGAAAGGAGACATTTTTGAAGAAGCTCATACCACTCCTTACTCAGTACATCCAAGGTAGCACAAAAATCTTTAAAGACTTACAACAACATTAGCCAAAAATGAAGAGAGATATAGCAAAATTTGTGGCTGAATATCTAACTTGTCAACAAGTTAAGATTAAACATCAAAGACCATTAGGGTTATTGAAGCCTTTGTTAATTCTAAAGTGAAAATGGGAGCACATTACAATGGACTTTGTGCTTGAATTACCTAAAACTCAAAAGGGTATAATTCCATATGGTTGATTGTTGATAGATTAAATAAATCAGTCCATTTTCTTCCAGTGAAATCCACATATAATATGGACCAGTATGCTCAACAATATATTAAAGAGATAGTCGGGTTACATGGAGTGCTAGTTTCAATAATGTCTAATAGAGATCCTACGTTTACATCTATATTTTGGAAGAGCTTATACAATGCAATGGGAACGAAACTTGCATTTAGTACAACATTCATCCACAAAGTGATGGGCAATCAAAGAGGGTTATTCAGATATTAGAGGATATGTTAAGAGCTTGTGTGCTGGATTTTCAAGGGAGTTGGAATGCGAAGTTTCCATTAGTGGAGTTTACTTATAATAATAGCTACCAATCAAGCATTATATGGAAGAAAATATAAATCTCCAGTTCATTGGGATGAAGTTGGAGAACGAAGCCTACTTGGTCAAGAAATAGTTCAATATACTGCTAAGGTAGTGGAGAAGATATGAGAGAGAATGAAGATCGCCCAGACTAGATAGAAAAGTTTTGCAGATAAATGGAAAAAGGATCTAGAGTTTTCCGTTGGGGATTATTTGTTCTTAAAAGTAGCTCCCATAAAAGGTGTCATGAGATTTGGAAAAAAAGGAAAACTCAGCCCAAGGTATGTCAGCCCATTCTACATTCTCGAAATAGTTGGTGATAAGGCTTATAGCAGACCTGACCACGGGCCGGGTACAAACCGGACCCGGCCCGTGGCTGACCCGCGGACCCGTGAACTGCCGTGCCCGACCTGGCGGTTTTTAATTTTTTTAAATTTTTAATTTTTTAATCAAAATAGTGTAAAAGTGTGTTATGTAGGTTTTGAACCTGTGACCTCCAAACTATTAATAGAACACTCTAACCAATTGAACTAATGGACCATATATTTATAATTTTGAATAAGTACATAAATAAGTCTTATGATTTGTTTTTTCATTTTTTCCCCCTCAAATTGCTTGTCTTGTTTCTGAAAATCAATATAATTGATATTGTATCCTTTTTTAAATTTAATTAATTAGTTTCAGTAAATTACAAATCAAGTCCTATATTTAAGCATTCTACATTTCATCTTAATAATAAGTAAAGTTTTGGAAATTATCTAATGATGCTACTTTACAATTATCTTAATAATAAGTAAATTTGTAATTTTTTAAAAATATTTAATAATATTACTTTACAATATCTACTGTTTCTTCCCCAACTTCTCATTTAATATTATTAAATTGTTGTAATGTTTAATCGATTTTATATGATAATATTAACTCTAAAAATCAAAATTTAGTAAATTGTATTTTATCAATACAGTATAAATGGAAAAATTATTTTTTAGAAATTTCATAAATTAATTTAGTCATTTTTGTTTTGGATCATATACTTAAATTTTAGTTATTTTTTTTTAAATTTAAGTTATTTTTTTTCATTAAGTTCAAAAAATTACAATATTTTTGCAAATTTAAGTTCAAAAAAATTTAAAAAATAAAATAAAATATAAGGGTCTGAACCGGAACCGAAACCGACAGTTAACCGGAACCGTAACTGGAACAGGAACCAGAACTGACGGTTCCAGAACCAGGACCGTAACCGGTCTTGACGGTTAAGGTTGAGGGTTGAAATTTTCTTGAACCGTGGAACCGACGGTTCTGAATCGTAACCGGCGGTTCCTGAACTGTGGTCAGGTCTAGCTTATAAAGTGGCCTTACCTCCATCATTATCTTGTGTTTACAATGTTTTCTATGTGTCTATGTTGAGAAAGTTCATTTCAAACTCCTCTCATATGTTGAGTTATGAACCATTGGAATTGACTCCTGATTTAGCTTATGAAGAGAAACCAGTGCAAATTCTAGATTGGAAGGAAAAAGAGTTGAGAACAAAAAAGATTCAACTTGTTAAAGTATTGTGGAGTAATCATTCTATAGAAGAGGTCATGTGGGAAAGAGAAGAAGAAATGCAAAGCAAGTATCCGAAATTATTTAGTACGTCAAATTTTGAGGATGAAATTTTTATAAGGAAGGAAGGATTGTAATACCCAACAAATGGTGGCAAATACTTGAGGTTGAAAAATCTGTATAGGAAAGCCACAATGAATGAGATAGAATACAGCTAATACCTGAGGTTGAAAGATCAAGTATGGAAACCCCATATTATTTCTCTTATTGGCCAATCTTTATGAACATGTTATGAAAACTACGGTTTATTGCTATTAGTTAGGTACCACACTTCAAGGGCCCTAAATAATGATTTAAGAAAGAAAGTTACTAAATTGAATAATGCATTTAATCATTTATGTGATTTTCATGTACGCAATTTGTTATTGCATCAGTTTCACCTTACTGAGCTTTTAGCTTATTAGATTCATGTGATTTAGGTGGAAATGTATAGGTTTATAAGTCAACTGAGTCTCCATAGCGGCTGGACAAAGATTTGTCCATATGCTATGGTTCGAGTTGTTTTGTAGCCTATTTTGAAAACTCTATTTTATTTTTAAATAAGTCGCTCTGTTATGGTTTTGTAAGCAGATGTACTCAATTTTGATTTATGTATAAGGTGTGTTTAAAACGAAATGAAACAACAAATAAATTCAAGTTCTTTCTCTTATAGCCAAAAAGGGGAACTTTTATTAAAACCATAACTCTAGTTTTGATGAAAAGTTAACATTTCTTGACTTAACTTTATCAGCTTCTTTAGATTTTGTAGTTAGGTTAAGGGGTGTTACACCACTACTAGTGCACCGAAGCATTTGAGGCATACTTATGTGATATTTTAGGCGCCACAACTGTGATACATCTCAATGGTCATAGGGGAAGACAGGGGGTATACCTTTGGTGGATCACAAGAGGATGGTCCACTAGATTATATCCTATTATGATTGACATTGTGGGTGGGATACTTCTTGGGTGATCAAAGGGACAGACAGGGGTGGACCTCTAATGGTCATAGGAGGATGGTCCACTCGATTGTGTCAGTTTGAGTTTGGTAATTTGATTATTGATATTGTACAGAGCTCTTTTAAGTGCAAAGTAGGCGGGATTGATTTTAAGTGAAATGTTTTAATTCACGAGTATATACTTCTAGCATGATATCTTTGAAATGCAATGCACAAAGGTTTATATCATCCTTTTAGCATGTAAGATTTTCACTTACTGGGCGTTAGCTTATGTAGTTCTTGCATTTAGGTGAGCATGGTTGATCCTGAGCTCTTTGATTTAGTAGACTAGGTGGTGGAGCTCCTACAGGTTTTCAAAGATCAATATACATAAATAACGACATGTTGGGATATTTTGTGGGATGTTATTCGAATCTTGACATTTGTTGTATTATATTTTATGGTCTTCATATTGTATATAACTTTTGAAACCTTATCGTAAATAAGTCTTGAGTGTGGGATGCTTGTGATCAATATTATATTAAATATTAATGACATCGGTCCTACTGCACAAAATACGTGCATTAAGTTTGAAAATCGTGTATTATATGACAACAAAAATAATTAATTTTTTATTGAAAATGGAAAAAACAAATACACAATATAACATTACAGACCCTTGGTCTCATATTTGTTTATTTCTATGATATTATTATGTATTTCTACTTAAGAATGAAACATAGAAGTATTATGGTTGAAACCCAAGTACAAAGTTTTTTGAATCTGTTGCTTTTGTGCTTTAAGCTCAACATGAAGTTTGCATATGTGTATCTTATATCTAATAACTCATCCCTAGTCAAAATAGTGGACAATTTGAAGTTCTACACAAGTTAACATTGTATGCATTGGTCTCGTATAATTTTTTTAATGTTAATATCTATTTCTATTTAAGCATGAGCCATATAAGTGTTACGATTTAGTTTACGTATGGGGTAATAGGAGTGTCATTCCTTATTTGTGTATAAAGTTTCACATATAAACGAATTATGTTTTTTAGTTTGCTAGCAAAAATAATTAACCTCAAAGTTTGAGATAATGCACAAAATAACAATAAAATTACATAGTCTTCAATATAAGGTTCTTAACTCAATCGATGTTCGTCTCTTCTAAGATTTGAGTTAGAGATTTTTTATAGTGTAGGTTACACATGGAGTGAGTTGTGTCACAGTACGAATTCAGTGTGAAATGCTTTTATACATGCTCATGTTGAATTAATTTTTACTAGAAAAAAGTTTTGAACCCAAATTTGGCATGTGTGAGACCTGTATACATATTAACTCATCTCTATCAATACTATGGACTATTTGAAGTTCTACACAATATAACATTATATGCCTTTGTTCTCATATTTGTTCATTTCCATTATAGTAACACCTGTTTCAATTTTAAACATGAAACTTAGAATTGTTATGGTTTTATTTTTCATGTGTCCCTATGATTGTTATCTCAACCCACATTAAAAGTTAAGGCAGTTTGATATAATGCTCAAAATAACATTAAATAATCACACTATCGTATATATGTTTTCTAACCCAATTGATGTTTGTTTGTATTCAATTGAAGAAATTTTCTAACTTTTCTAGAAGCTATAGGAAAATCCCTTTTTATTGTCCCTTGATCCCATCCCCAATGGGAATTAGTTTCATTATTTATCTCCTATCATATCTCCAACGCCTTCCTTATCTCTAGCTTTTAGTATCAACACTTGTGCTCACACATTGTATTCATCACCTACTAGTATTAAATAGGGCTTGCTACAAGCCTATACTAATGGGGTTAGGACTCCACATGTTGCTAGACTAACTCATAAAGGAGTTATTGAAACCAAGTGCATCTTTCGAAACAAGCTGGACGAACAAGGATTTGTTGTCAGAAATAAATGAGATTGGTTGCAAAAGGCTATTCTGAAGAAGAGTGCATAGATTTTGATGAAACATTTGCTCTTATGGAAAGGCTTAAAGTAATCGGGATGTTCTTTGCTGATACAACATATAAAGATTTCATAGTCTATCAAATGGACGTCAAAAGCGCATTCTAAAATGAAAAGCTACAATAAGAAGTGTACATGAAGAAACCTCCAGGATTATCAGTCAACTCTCCAATAGAGATTTTCTACAGACTGAACAAAGCTCTATGGGTTAAAGTAAGCACTGCAGCCTAGTATGAAACACTTTCTCAATTTCTTATGTAGAAATAGTTCGACAGAGGTGAAGAAGACACTACTTTTTTAAGTTACAACACAAGCCAAATATTCTACTTGTTCACATCTTTGTTGATGGTATTATTTTTGGTTGTACTAATAAAAAATTATGCAAGAAACTTTTTGTCACAACCTCCTAAAAATATGTATACATATTTATATATAAACAACATGCGCAACATAATTTGTGCATGTATGCATGTGTATAACCCTTTTTTTTCCTTTTTCTAGCTAGTTAGTTTGACATAACACTGATAAAAGTAAAGTCCTTTCACATCCTATAACACTGTATATATATATAGAGATATTTATTTGAACAATAACAAGGTCTATCAAAATATAGATGCACCTTGGAGTTGATCAAATAAATCTTCTATTCTAACTTTATTTAAATCTCGGTAGTCTATACACAGTCGCATTGTACCATCCTTCGTATATAGAAATAGAATTGGGGCACCAAAAATATGGGTTTGATAAAACCTTTATCCATTAATTCATGTATTTGCATCTTCAATTCTTTCAACTCAGCTGGTGCCATGTGTTCCTGGATTTAGTTCAATGAAAAACTTTATCTCACGGTCGGGTGGTAATCTAGGAAGATCATCAGGAAATACTTTTGGATACTCCCGAACAATTGGCACTTCATTAAGGATCGGATGGTGTTGTTCTTTAATGCTCATAACACTCACTAAATATCCTTCACAACCACTATCCAACAATCTTTGTGCTTTCAATGTTGATATAATCAGGAATTTGAAGATTTTTACGATTCCAGTAAAGATGAATAGTTCTACTCCAGGAGGTTGAAAAGTCACTGTCTTTCTCTAACAATCTATAGTAACACAATGCTTTAACATCCAATCCATACCTAAAATCATATCATAGTCATTCATGGCCAATATAATTAAATCAACATAAAGTTCTCTATTTTCAATTGAAATAACACAATCTCTTAAAACCTAGTTAGTTTTTTTTTAATCTCCAAGAGGAATTATCACATTGTAACTGACCTCAACAGTATTAGGTACTCTACCCATCCTCTTCACATACTTAGGGAATATAAATAAGTGTGTAGCTCCAGAATCAAACAATACAAATGTTGGAGTACCAAAGATAGAGAATTTACCTATTACCATTGATTGGTTCGCCTCAACATCTGATCTAGTGATGGTAAAGACTCTAGCTAGCACTTTTTTTATCCTATTGGATTTGGATTATCTGGACATACTCTGGAATTATGTCTAACCTTCCCACACATAAAGCAGGTTCTAGTCTCCATCGGGCAGACTACACTGTGTTGACTACCATATTTAGGACAAGAAGATTGCGACATTGGTGCTTTGCCTTAATAAATCTTTGTACGCTTACTCTGATCCCATTGTTGTTGTCCTTGTCTTGGTTGGAATTTATATTTTTGATTCTATATTTGAAATGGTCTCTTCTTTTCATTTCCAACCCATCGTTGCCCCTGTCTTGCCTAAATTGGCGTTTAATCTCCTGAGCACGGGAAACTCTAAGTTCAGCTTGTTCTGCCACTAAAGCTCTCTCAAAAATTTGTGAGTATGTCACTCCTTGGATTCCTGTCATATTCACATCTCTATATGGCGCTGGTCTTAAGCCCTCAAGAAATTTTTTAATTTTCAATACGTCACTGTTGACCATATGTGTGGAAAATCTGGATAGCTGTTCAAACTTACGAATGTATTCTCCAACTGTCATAGTTCCCTACCATAGCTGTATAAATTCATTCATCTTCATTACACGAACTGGAGCTGTGAAGTTTTTATTTCGAAACAACTCTTTCAATCTATCCCAAGTCATGACAGTAGTGTCTTTGATGCTCCTCATTATATACCACCAATGTCTAGCACTGCTTCGAAGCATAAAGGATGCACAAATTACTTTCTCTTCTTCTAAAACTCCACTATACTGAAACATATTTTCAAGAGTTCTCTATCAATCTTCTATAGTGGTAGAATCTAATACATCCTCAAACACTGGTGGGTTTAGTTTTCTGAATTTTTCCCCAACTATCTCCACCTGTTCCACTCGGGGTTGTGGTTAAATCATTTCAGCCCTTGGTTGTCCACCCATATCCCTCTGCTAGATAAGCTATTGAATTTGTTTTGATTGTCGTTCAACAAGTTGTGTAAGTCAATTAATGATAACATCACGGTCATTATTCAGAATAGGTGTCTTATCTCCTGGGGTTATGGCTCCACTACTACTTTCACCCTTTCTTCTCACCATGACTGCAATACCATTTTTTTATAACAAATAGCCAGTATAATTCATGAAATATATAATGCATTATAATAAAAATAAAACTTACTAGCACGGTTGTGCTCCACAAGTTCCGAGATCATGTACATGGACATTATACATAATTAAAACTTGGGTTGTGATACCACTCTTGTCACAACCTCCCAAATATGATATATATAAACAATATGTGTCATATAATTTGTGCATGTATGCATGTGTATAACTCTTTCTTCATTTTTCTAGCTAGTTAGTTTGACAAAACACTGATAAAAGTAAAGTACTTTCACAACCTGTAACACTGTATATATATATATATATATATATATATATATATAGATAGTTATTTGAACAATAACAAGGTCTATCAAAATCATCACAAACTCAACTCATTTATAATGGAGTTTTGAAAGTGATATGCATGATAAGGTCCTAATATTATACAATAGACCATAAAATCCAAAGCATAACCATAAATAGCCCAATAGGTCATCATCTATGTACATTGATCTTTGAAAGCCTGTAAGTGCCCCACTGCCAGCCTAGTAAACCAGAGGTCTCAAGTCCAAGCTCACCTACAATGCTAAGAGTATGATATAAATTCTCACGCAACTCATCTATGTTCACGCATTGTAGTTGCAAATAGATCTTTACTTACCTTTCACCTGGTTGGTGGCTTAGTCTAGATTTGTTTAGTGTTCATCTCCAACCTTAGATGTAAAATAGCCTGTAATATTGCCCAACATCAAACACCATTCCCAATTTGGCAAGTTGAAAGCACAAAATCTCATACTAAAACCTTAAACACCAAGCTATCTAGGTAACGATCAAGCTTTTATAAACTAGAACCCAATATAGTCCATCAAATACCTTAATTTCTCATCTTAGATACATGTAAACATCATGTAATTGAATTATTATAACTCTAATAGCATGTACCTAATTGTTAGAACTCAATAGCAACGTGTTTAGGTGAAACATGCTAAGTTATCAAAATGGGACAGATTCACATTTTCATATTTGCTTGTTCTCCAATTTAGTTGCATGATAATTTTAAGATCCTTAAGCATATCCAATCACTCCCAAATTTTTACCACACTTAGCTAACATGTAGAGAAATGTAACCATATTATAGAATTTCATAAAATCACTAATTTACTTCAGTAAACTAGACCCCTTTTCACAACACAAAAACTGCAAGTTCTATCATAACTGTTTTAAGTGTCTCTTCAAATATCAAACCATATTTCAATTTCTCACCTCTCCAAACTCATATATAAACATATATATGGTGACATATATAGGTTTTAATCAAGTTATTATACATATATAAAGTTTTAAAGATAAAAATTAGCAAGTATATAGTTTCTGTCCCTCGTGATTTCTATTGTGATTTTGCAACTAAAAATCCTTCTTTTGGAATTATAAGAACATAAATAACATCCTAACATGATTATAAAAAATAATATAAGCTTTAAAAATCATAAACCCTCAAACAATTCAAGAATTGAAATAAAAAACATTAGTTAAGCTCACATATGCACAATTTTAAGTTTCTACTTGCTCCTCCCTTACTTTCCTTTGCTTCCTTCACTTTTTTCTTGGAATCACTTGAGAGAAACTTCTAATATTCACTATAGAGGTTCGGAAGGTGAAATAGCTCAAAAATGGTTTTTGGTCATGTTTAACGATAGAAATGAAGAAAGGTTGAGGTGGTAGCTTAAGGTGACAAAGCTTGAGGTGTCATGTGGTGGTTCAAATCTGATGTTATATACACCTTATACATCTCTAATCTAGTGTTTCTCATTATTATTTTTTTATCTATTTACAACCTATTTTAATTTTGTATGATCGGATAATAAATTCTACCCTAATTTCATAAATATTTATTTAATCTCTAAATCGATTGGCATCCGATTCCTGAATGATTGTTTAGTTTCCATTTCTAAAATTATATGCATATATGGACCTTGTAATATGGCACTTAAATCACATTATATCATGTCCAATATCCCAAGTACGTTAATTTATGACTGTATACTTTTAAAACACCTTGATCTAATTGAATCGAATCATATAAGTTTATTAGTAACACCTTTAACACTTCCAAAATTATAACATATAACTTACGAATATCCAATATATTGACCAATATTCTTTTTCTTATCTAAATGTAGAATTACTTAATTAGGTTATAAGATCTCAACACTAACATCATGTGATAGCATTAGAGGTCTAACGATTAAGATGCTATATAAGATGCCATGTAGATGTTAATGTAAATTAGCATATAAGTAGTATGTAAAGCATGAATCATATTGGCCAAGTGAGTAGTGTGAGGCTTAGGTATTACACTTTCAAAGCTGATTTTGATCAAATTTGAAATGAGTATAATGAGAGAGCTGAAAATCTTCCATGGACTATAAGTCATGAAGCTAAGTGAAGGTGTATTTTTCAATCAATCTAAATATACACGGACCTCATGAAAAAATTAGTCTAGAAAACCACACTCCAGCAAAGATCCCTATGGGAACATCCACCAAGTCGGACATGATGAAAATGATAATTCAATAGACGTAACCTAGTACATAAATTTCGTAGGCTCTCTTCTTTACTTAATTTCCATTGGACCTCATATAATGTTTGTTGTTGGTATATTTGCTCGATTTTAATATAATCCCATGAAATTTCACTATAATGCTGTGAAGAGAATTATAAGTACTTGAAGGGAACACTTAATGAGGGACTATGGTACCTAATGATTTAACTTTTAATCTTGTTAGGCATTTAGATGTAGATTAAGAAAATCACAAAATTGATAGAAAAAGCACCAGTAGAACAAGTTAAATGCTAGCAGCTGACTAGTGTCATTGTTTAGTAAGAAACAGACCTCCATAGCCACATCTATAGCAAAGGCTGAGTATATTGCAGAGTAAGTTATTGTTCTTAGATTCCCTAGATGCATTAACAATTAAGGGACCATGGAATAGACACAAAGCTAATATCGATTGCTACGTACGGGCATTATGTGGGCACACAGGCTTAGCCTGCGTGTGGTACCTAACGGGCACATTAGGCAACAACCTTGCAAGATTCACTATGTGTGTTATAGGCATGCTGCAAGATAGGTTGTTGTGCACATACATGGGGTAACAAATAGGCTTCCAAACATTGTTGTGTTGCAAGCAAAATTTTAATTATTTTAATTTTAATTTTTTTTAAGTTATGAAAAATGGTTTTTTGAAAAAAATCATGAATTTAATCATAGACTAGAAAAATGCAAGTTAAGAGTTGTATATTTACGTACTCTTAGTTATCCTGTGATGATTAATTTTTAGAATGTTGTGAATGTTGGATGATCATGGAGCCTTGACCAATGTGATTGAATTATTTTATGTTGAATGGCTTGCTTTGGGTTTCAATTACAATGATGCCTGCAAGTCACCTTCGTTTTTATTCTCTGCTTAATTTCTTCCTCCTCCTATGAACCTCTACTTAGAAGAAATTTCTAGGTTTCTTGTAGTGGTTCAATTGTAATGAGTAGAAAATAAGTAGTGAGGCTTATTTTTCATAATTTAGCATAAATTGCAAGAAGTCAGAATAATGAATAAGAAAGTAAGGAATGAAGGCCCATGACTGTGTGGGATATATTTAATGTAATAGATAGGATCTATTTTCATTTTCATTATCATTCTTAGATTGACCTACTTCTAATTTGGCTCGAGTGGATCGTATAGGATAATGTTTTTTGTTTATGTATGTATACGATACATACATGGTTTTTATTTAATGCTTTCCTTATGATTATACTTCCAATCATTAGGACAGTGAAACTTTAGAAAAAGAAAAACCTAGGAATTAGATGAGGTGTTGCAATAAAAAATTAGACTCACACTTGAAATAATTTCAAGTTAAAAGCTTTTACTAGTTCAATATTAAGTGAATGTAGGCCATATTGGGTTAGTCCTAATTGCCAATGCCTTCCATAGAAAATATGTGACATGTGACTTGCTACCACATTTAGTGTATTGGCCACAAGTCGTGGGATGTGCTAAATGATGGAAAGTTGAAATCAATACTTGCATGGAGATGCCCATTAATGCAATGTTTAAATGTTAGCCCCAAAACATAGGATATTTAAATGTTTTATTAGTATAGATGTTCGATGGTCTCACTTGACACTAAGTACTATATTGGCTCATAAAATTAGGTTATGTAGGAAAAGTAAGGTAAAATAGCTTGAGGGTTGAATGGGGATGCAATTGTTAATATGTTAACCACCTTTGTGATGTGGGCTAGTAAAATTGGGGTGTATGACAATGCTAATAAGACCTCAAGGCATTTCGAAAATAGGATTTCCTAAATTGCCATCCAAGGGTTATGGAATTTGAATGAAATATTAGCAACATTTATAATAAAAGACTATATTACAGATGAATAAATTTTTAAATCTATACATATGACAAAATAGTAGAAGACATTTACAAAATGGCGAAAAACTCACTTTCATCAATTCTAGACAACAATAAACTAACTGGTCCCAACTATGTAGATTGGTCGAGGCATTTGAATTGTTTTGTAATCCAAAAAGAGGGCCTATATCCGTGACATTATGGTGCCGCCAGTGAAGGCCACTGAAGAGGAGCTTGCAGAACATTGCAAGCAAGTTGAGGATGATATGCAAGCCTAGTGCTATGTTGGCATCAATGTTAAATGAGTTGTAGAGGCAACATGAGAATCTGGCATATGCTGGCGCGATTCACTTTTGTTGTAGTGCCTGAAAACTATTTTAATTGGCCAGGATTATACTCTTGTAATAAATATTCTTATTTGATTTACATTAATGAAAGGAATTCTTCATCATAAATTTACTTCACTAAAATTAGATGAAGTCTCTAGATCACATTTAGCTACTGGGCATGGTCGCACATAGGATATAGATGATAGAATATGTTTCTATGATTGTGATCTTAAATTTGTTTCAAATCAAGGGTCCATTAAGATGGAACATTAATGAACCTACAAATACTTGCACATACAACATAGGCTCAAGAGGGTGCCTCATTCCTTGGACACAGGTATTGTGACACTAGAGCATGTATGCAGGTGCTTGTTAGAAAATAAGTGCACTGAACTACCCCACCTAGAAATTCCCCAAAAAATATTGATTGTCGAATGTGAACTTCCTCTTTAAGATAGTGCATGAAGTAGTCCATTGACTTGCAACAATATTATAACCTTGTGCACAACATCATGAAATTTTATTTATTTCTTGATTGCCTGATAATCGCAAAGAAAATATTTTGGGTGCATTATCCTCGTGCATAGAGGTTTATGAGTGACCAACAAAGTATCCATCACCTATCGATAGAATAGGTAATATTCTATATTTTCCACCGTACTTGGTTCTGAAAATCCTTGGCCAAGGTTGGGATGAGTAATTAGGGAATGGATTTTTTAATTAGCATTAGCAAATCAATGTATTAGGAAAGGATACATAGACTAATATGGTTTCGACTGATAATGCATGCCCCAGGATTAATAGGGAGATTAGTTGACAGAAAGACCATATTTGCAGTATTCATAATTTAAAAGGTTTGCCCTCTTCATTAATATCTAGGTCTTAGGTACCCATGATTGATGAGGTTCTTGAAATTCATGGGTAAACTCTTAGATGATTAATTAGTTAGATAAATTACTATGAATAGTTACATAGCTTTTCAATTAAGTCACAAAAGTTGTGAGCCCACTACTAGCACATGGGTGAATTTAAGGGGTCACACACTAACTCGGACAAGTTTATTTCTTGGATAAGAAATAATCTAAGAATTGGATAATTTAAATTAATATTATTAATTAAACTAAGCTTAATTAATTCAAGTATTGAATTAATTCAATTAATTAATTAGATAAATTAATTAACCCAAATAGATTAGCTAGCTTAATATGGAACAAATAATTAATTGATTTGATCAACTAATTAGTAAGCCTTTTAATTCATGGGATGAATTAATTTAAATGATTGGATCAACTAAATTGGACCTAACTAAATAAGTTAGGTTAAGGTCCACTATTGTGAGCTTGAAGAAAGCCCATTAGGAATTAAATAGACATTTAATTCCTAATAAAATTAGGGTTTAAGTCCTCCACATGCTATGGAAGACTTACCTTAATTGTGTATAAGGTTGGATAAGGAAAGAATTCTATGTTGTGGAAATTAAATCAAATTAATCCTCTCTTGACAAATTTTTGTAAAGACAAAAATCCTCCCTTTTCCATTTTTTTCTTAGTCCAAAAGCCATCAAATCCTAGTTCTAGTTTCACTATCTTGATTGAATTCTTTTTTCATAAGTTGAATTAAGAATTAATCAAGAACTCCCATAACAATTGTTAGGAACAATTTGTATAGATTTTGATAATGAGTAGGTTAGTTTAGGATACACCGTAAAATTCATGAAAGATTTTCTATTATGTAGAATCTTTGTAAAGGCTACACTGCTTATGCAATGCTCGAAGAAGGAGACTTGGCATATAAATAGAAAATGTAAAGAATAAGAGCTAGCGATCAAAATGGTTAAGAAGTAGACCGAGACAGTAAGGTCCAAGACTGAAGTAGAAAGCTTAGCAGGCTAAGGGTTTCAGCAAGTGTGAGCATTGAAGGAGTCTAGTGAGAATGTAAAGTCACTAAGAAGATCAATGGATTTAGCCACGTCTTAAAAACAAACTAAAAAACAAGATTTTGAGAAACAACTTAGTTTAAGGCTAGAGCAGTGGACTTAGCATGGCTAAGGAGCCACAATAGAGTGAGGAAACATGTACCTTCATGAGATTAAGTTTTCAATTGTAAACCTTATAGTAATAATTCACTACAATCCAAGCCAATAGATAGTAAAGTAGAAAAGAGGTAGATAGGACGTAAAGGATAAAGACTACAAACAATGTCAGACTATGACTGCATAAATAGTGGGACAAAATAACTACACCATTGATACAAGAAAAGTTGGTGCAACTAGCAAAAATAAAAGCGCTTATAAAAGAGAAGTTGGAGAAAGATAATTAAGGCTCTTGACCTTTAAAGAAAAATGGTCTATATTCACTTTCTATTTTTTTGAGAGAAATACATAAAGAGGTATTAAAAGTAGTCTGAGAAAAGGCACACAACAAAATCTTAATGTGCAGATCCTCTTCTTAAGTGATATCACACATTCTAAAAAGAGTCGTCGAGGTGAACCTTGACTAGTGTGGGAGAAGTTAAGACCTCAAGCCTATGTGGAAGAGTTGGAGCTTGGACCTGTGTGGGAAGAGTTTGAGCTTGGACCTATGTGGGAAGAGTAATCTTATTTATGTGGAAATATTCATCAGTCGGACCTATATGGGAAGACTAGGTCAGACCTATACGGAGAGATCGGGTTGGAGTATCAACAGAGTTCAGGGAATGAGAGGCACAGAAGAAATCAAAGAGATAGTTTGGGGAACTAAGTGTTATATTTGAACTGACTTGGTTATAAGTCTTAATATGTTCTAGTGGATTCCTCTTGTGCCTGGGAGTAGAGCAGATAGAAGGATTACCCGACCTTTATACTACTATAAATTATGTATCGTTTGTTGTACATAGCATTGAGCATAAAGCGATGCATGTGCATTTAAAATAGCTCTATGTTATCTTCGCTACATAACTCTGAACATCATCAAGTTGTTTTCATTTGGTCCAAACCTATTGAAACTTCTCACTGAGCAACATAGTTACTTTTTCAGTAAAACTAAGCATCAGTGTTATCAAAGAAATAGGTATAATGTTCATGCTAGTGGCATAAAATGAAGAACTTTGAAGTTTTGTAGAAGTTTTGAAAGGTCTATTTACCCCCTCTTAGACCCTTTCATGCCACTTGAGACCAACAAGTGGTATCAGAGTGGTTGACTTTCAATAACTCTTGTTGTGTTTTCTAAATTGGATGATTTGAATCAAATACATATTTTTGAGAACTTATACTCATTTTTCAGCATGAAAAAAATTGATAGCGTATAAAAACTTCCTATATGTTCTATTGATGAATAAGGTGATTGAAGATTCATATGTAGGCATACTTATCAGCACTTGACGATGATATATAGATGATACTAAAAGTTGGTCGATGGAGAATCACTAAGGCAAATTCAATAGAGAAAAGAGCTCATAGACAAACCAAAATTCAAATCTTTATTGGCTAACAAGAAACTTTTGAATTTTGACAATGTGGTTAAGGACAATATTTTCGAAACTTTTGATAAAGCTATGTTCAACAAAGTTAAGAAATATCCGACTGTAAAATAGATTTGGGAAAAGATGACTATGGTCTATGAGGGGACCGATCAAATAGATCATATAATGGAGAACAAGCTCTCCTTGGTATTTTAAAAGTTTAGAAACTTAAAGATAGAGCCATGTGAAACCTTAGATGAAATGGATGGAGAGGTTCACTTCTCTCATCAATGAACTCATCGTGGAAGAGAGTACACTACTAAGGAAATTGTGTTAAAGGTGATTAGAGAACTTCCTAAGGAATGGGATATCAGGACAGAGGCCATGAGAGAATCAAAGGAACTATCCCTCCATGAATGCTTCTCGGGCCTCAAATCCTATACGTTTGAAATATGAAGAAGGATGGAAGGGAAAGCCACCACATTAGGTGAAAAAACTAATATACTAGTAGTCAAAGACTACTGTGAAAGGGTTACTGATCCATCAAAAGATTAGTCAATGACCCTACTAATAAGAAACTTCAGGAGGTTTATAAAAATATTATCACATGAAAATCATGATACCCAAAAGCAACTTTAAAACTAGTTTTGTGAAAACAAACTAGAAAATCTTATACTCACCAACTTCTATTATAACTACAAAAAATTAGGACAATTTCCTAGAGAATGTCCATATCCAATTGTACAAAAGTACACTGAAGAGGAGAGAAAAGCTCAAAGAGAGAGACGCCTCAAAATGAAAGAAGAAATTTTTATTGCTGAAGCAAAAACCAACAAACAAGAAATAGAAATAGAGTATGAATCTTCAAGTGATAATGATAGTAACACAGAAGAGGAAGCCTTAATATGCTTAATGGTGAATGACACAGTTAAATTTTCATAAACAATAAATAGGGTAAGTATTCTTTTTTTAAATGATATATTTCATGAAGAATTATGTTAAGCTTTTCAAGAATCTATTCACAGTCTATATAACATTATTGAAAAGCACACACTTCTTACTGTTAGGAACAACAAGCTTTAAAGTAAGCACAAAAATCTCCTAACCACGTGGAAAAGTCAACGAGCTTACTTAAATATGTGTGAAAATCTCAAGGCAGAAAATTTCCAGTTGAAAGAAAATATAGTACTGATAACACAAATAGAGTTTATGCTAACTGCAAATAATGCAGAACTAGAAAAGCTAATCTCTCCATTTTCAAAAGCGTCCAAATATGTGGATAGCTTTATAAGCTTGCAAGAAGCATTTTATGATAAGAGCATAATCAAATTTGAACATCTAAATGTCGCAAATATCCTCTAGCAGTGATTGAACACAAAAAGGATATTTCTAAAGAAAAGTAAAACATTTAAAAGTCAAACTAGGCAAACTCAAAGCCTAGACCATCAAGAGATATCAAAAAGGCCTGACGTTAGTCAAGTTACTAGGAGAGGGCTGGGATACGTAAAGGGAAAGAAACCTGCCAAGGCTCTATCATCCAGAGGTTAATGTTCTAATGTATGGCCAACTAAAGGACAAACAACTCCAGATGAATAAGGTCAAAAGAAAGGATAATATATAAAACCTATGTTGAGGCACTTTACTTAACACAAAGAGAAATGAGAACCTACTATCAAGTGAATGATAGAAAAGTTAAATCTCACAAAGGGTACTAGGATCATGATATAGATAAACTTGATCAACACCATACAATTGAACACTACAAAATTCATAAAACGTGCATACACATGAATAATCACACACCTACACGTATGCATCACACACTTATTTATCAACGCCATTATCTATTAGCTACAAAAAACCAATAAAGGAATGCACATATGTACGGTTCAAATTTATCTGTGCAAAAGAAGCCTAGAAAAGTTGGCCTCCTAAATTAAGGGTCAAACAAGTATGGCTTGCTAAGAAACAAACCATGAATGACCCAAGATAACATGGGTACCTAAAGCTTAATTGTCTAAATATAGAAAGGACAACCTATGGTTTTCCACTATGGTATATTGGCAGTGATTGGAGATAGAAAACTGTTGACATAGTTTGAAGCAATCAAAGGCCCCTAAGTTTTTTTGGAGATGACTTCAAAGGGAAGATCAAGAGAAACAATAAAGTGTGCATAGGTAACATATCAGTAACTGATGTTTCTTACATTAAAGGTTTAAAATATAAAATTGTTTAACATCAGTCAACTTTATGACAAAGGTCACACAGTGGCATTCTATAATAATTATTGTACTATAAAAGATGACAAAGATGGTGATATTAATATCACTGCAGTGAGAAAAGGGAATGTCTATATTATTGATTAGTTATTATCTTATAATATTAATCCCACTTGTTTTAGTACAAGTAACTCTTCAGAAAATGGTTGGTTATGGTACAAACACTTAAACCACATCAACTTTAAGATAATTGCAAAGCTTTACAAGCATAATTTGGTTGAAGGACTTCTGAATGGAACATATCAAAAGGACAGAGTATATCATGCTTCCCAATTGGGTAAACAGACTAAGTCAATGGTCAAGAGCAAAAAGCATATGTCAACAACTAGAATATTGGTGTTATTCCATTTGGACTTATTTGGCCATTAGTTTGAGCAAAAACAAGTACACCCCTCATAGTTATAGACGACTATACCAGATATATTTGGTTGTATTTTTTCCAAGCAAAGATCAAACATACAACAAGTAAATGGGCCTCATGAAGAGAATCCAGAATGAGAAAAGCAAAATCATATATATTAGATTAGACAGAGGTACTAGATTCACAAATGGTGAAATGGAGAAATTTTGCACTTCAAATGACATAAGGCACTCACTTTTAGTAGCTAGAACTCCTTAACAAATCAGATTCCTGAGAAGGAACAGAACCTTAAGGAAGTTATATGAACAATGTTGAATAAATTAAAACTTTCTAAAATTCAGGGCTAAAGCTATGAATGTTCCTTTCTACACTAAGAATTAGTGTACAATAAACAAGTTACACAATAAGATATCGTATTAGTTGTCAAAAAAAAGAAAGCATAATATCTCCTACTTTCACATATTTGGGTGAGGATCAACTTAAAGATGTTATCACCAAAATTAACTTGACAGTGAAGAGAATGATACATAGCTAAACGTCCTAATTTTAACAAAAAAAGACAATCAAGGAGCAATCGAGTCAATTGAAGATCAACTGACTATACCTCAAATTGACTTGAGATAGCTTAAAGACCATCTACGAGATTTAGAAATTGGATCACCAATAGTAGGAGTCTGAACAAGGTCTGTAATGTAAAATAAAGTAATATTTCTTCCATTCTTATTGTAAATAAAGTTGAATGCATCAGAGAAACACTAAAAGATTCGGGCTGGATCGAGCCATGCAAGAAAAACTTAACAAATTTGAAAAAGTACAGTTTGGACACTAGATCCTTGACCAACTCATCAAGGAGTTATTGGAACCAAGTGGGTCTTTTAAAATAATATGGACGAGCAATAAGTTGTCATTAGAAATAAAGTGAAATTGGTTGCAAAAGGGTATTCGTAGAAAGAAGTTATAGATGTTGATAAAATATTTTCTCTTGCGGCAAGACACGAAGTAATCAAGGTTTTTCTTAATTATACAGTCTATTAAGTGGATGTTAAAAGTGCATTGAATGGAAAGCTGTAAGAAGAAGAGTAGGTAGAGCAACTTCTTAGAGTAGGCAAGCTAATTACTTTAGTCATCCTTATAAGAAAAGTAGTTTATAGTTTCCACCAAAGCTTAGACTCAAACACCTTAGCAAAATCATTGATAGCTCGAATCCCCAATCCTCCCTCATTTTATGGCATACAAAGTGGATGTCTTGAACTCCAACGTAACCGCATATATCCCTTAGAAAAGCCCTAAAAGAATTTTGAAAAATAATCATTCGATTTGTGATTGAACCACTTTAGTGGGATTTAGCACTTGCAAAAGGTGTAATGGCATGGGTTGCAAGATTCTTTGAATGAGCTCACCCAAAGACAAGGTATTCATTTCCCACCTTTTCAATCGATCCTTTACTTTGGATATGACACCATCAAACAACATTTTTCTACTTTTGCCCTTTATAGAGAGGTGTACCAAGATACAATATAGGGATTTTCTTCCATACACACCCTGTAATATATTTAATACTTTTGAATTAAAAAAGAATGAACTTTTTTACCAACCATAATAAACTTTTGGCCAGATTTATCTACTATTTAGAAGAAGTCTCATAATGTCCCAAAGTTGCCATTAATTGTTGTAAGTCTCCTTTATTAGCCTTTTTGAAGATCATGAAGTCATTTGCATACACCAGATGAGTGATCAACATTTCTCTAGATGCAAATTGCATCTTCGAATTATGAGCAATCAGGTGTTGAACTCCTCTAGATAAGGTCTCAGCTACAATCACAAACAAAGCTAAAGAGAGCGGATCACCCTGCCTTAGCCCACAAGATGATTTAAGCTAGCCCTAACTTCATTAATCAAAACTAAGAATTAAAAATTTTCAATGCAATGAGAAACCAGAGTAATCCACCTGTCAGTAACACTTATTTTATCTAAGACTACATATAAAAACTGTAACTAGACCCAATCAGAAACCTTGGATATATCCAACTTTATTATCAAATTTTCTTCTTTACATTTGTTATCAATTACATGTACCATTTCCTATGCTAGTGTAATGCCCAATTATCTCCTACATAGCTAATAGTAAGCATCTTACATGATGAATATGTATCTAACCAATATGTATTATCGAATTACGGCATACAAATAATATGATTGCTCGAACATGAATAATTGTTATTTATGCTCCCATTATTCTTTAAATGCATTAGTACATGAAATATGAGATTAAACTTTTATTTTTTAATTTAACGTTTTCCTTAAGTGTCTTTTTGCAGTGACAAACTCGATATCTCAGTTAAGAAAGATTAAGGTGTTGAAAGGCCATGAAATTAGTTATTTGTATTGCTCCATACTAGTTATATTCTAAAGTGATTGTTTGCTTAAATATTTACTTAAAATATGGCTAAGACCTAAAAGTACGCAAAATGGTGCAATTTGATTGGTAGGTTGAGTAGGTTGCAAGAACTTATTCTGAACCGCATTGCACTTGATTATAACACCAAATCATCAATTCTTGTCATCTACCTAGCCCATAAATATGGGTTATGGAATGAGAAGACACCAAGTATGAGACAACCAATCATCACCCTTGACTTACCTCTCTTTGACATTTTTATCCATATTTTCTTGTGGAAACTCCTCAAAAATGACCAACCCTTCTTCAAATTTTCTCCCAAATTTCTACACTCTCATACTCAAAAAGGTTGAATCCAATCCACAAGATTCCATAGAACACAAACTTGAGCAAGTTTATACCCTTTTAGGCTTGAAAACCAATGATTTTGGAGTTTAATTTCAGTCTAATCAAGGTATATTATTTTTCAATGTTACTTATGATGAATATATCTTGGATGGTTACATGGTTACATCTTTTTGCATGATTGAAAACTCAATTGGGATAATAGCATCTAGTTTGTAGCAAAAATATTGCCTTATGAAATATGATTATTTTACTTGTTTCTATTAATCTTGTAATGCTTATATTATATTTGGAAGTGCCTATGAATGATTGTGAATAATAGAAATTACTTTTCTTAATTGATGGTCATAATCAATTTTAAGTTAGAATTGAATTTACGTCGTGTTAATCTAGATTGTGTTCGTGATTTGGAGGCTGCCTTAATATTTATGTTTAAATTATTAGTGATTTAGTGGCTGTCCTAATGTCTAATGTCTTGAATTAGTAGTAATATAGAGTATACATTATTTTTGAAGTCATGTAACTGATATGAAATTATTTACAAAATAATGATTATGTGATTGATTAAAAGGATATTGAAAGCTATATGATTTGATTATGTTAAACCTTTAGCATATCATATCTTCTAAAGAGACTACTCACCTTTTCACTTAGCACAAATCAGACTTAAGGTAAGTTGAAAATTTCATTTGTTGTATCATAAGAATCATTTAATGTTTGTTCATGTTTTAAAATGATTGTTATTATTTGTCTATGAAGTATAATACTATTAAGAATATAATGAGGTTTTTGAAAATGAAGTATGGTACTTGATTGATGGTCGGGAAGGCAAAGGATGTGGATGGGATCGGTAGACCTAACAAAAGATGACAAACACTTGAGGTTGAAAAACCAAGATAGGAAAACCATAATGAAGGAGACAGAATATGGCTAATACCTAAGGTTGAAAGAACAAGTATGAAACTGACCAATCATTATGAACAGGTTTTGAAAACCACAGTCTATCACTATCAATTAAGTACCACACTTTAAGGGTATCCGAAAGAATGATTTATGAAAGAATGTTATCGAATTGAACAATCTATTTAATTACCGATGCAATTCACATATACTATATTTGTTATTGCATCAGTTTCACCTTACTGAGCCATTAGTTCATTAGATTCTTATGATGCAGGTGAAAAAGTACAGGTTTAGAGGTTGACTAAGTCTCTAGAGCGGCCAGACAGAGATTTGATCATATTCCATGCTTCGAATAGTTTTTATAGCCTATTCTAAAAACTCTATTTTTATTTTTAATAAGTAGCTTTCTTATGATTTTGTTAACAAATGTGTTAAACTATGGACTGGATAATAGCATCGTGTACTCAATTTTAATTTATGTAAATGGTGTGTATAAAATGAAATAACAGAGTAAATGAATTCAAGTTCTTTTTTCTATATAACCAAAAAAAGGGGGACTTTTTATTAAAATCATAACTCTAGTATTGATAAAAGGTTAACATTTCTTGACTTAACTGTATCAACTTGTTTAGGCTCTACAATTAGGTTAAAGGGTGTTATAGTTTATAGTATTGGAGCAGAGGTTTAGTTGTTTCTAAAAATAGAATTAGGCATATGAACATATCTTGGTTGGGAAACTCGGCCAACTATTTATTTATTTGCTTTTATGCTTACTACTTGATTAGATTTCATTTTATGTTATTGTTATGAGTACACATTTATTATTCATAATGAATGGAATGAGATAGCCAATGTATAGCATTGTGTGAGAGTAAGCATTTTCTAGTGTTAAAGTAGAATGCTAGTATAACATTCACGCATTTATTATTCATAAGTATTTAACGAAGGATGCTATTGTTAGAGTAGGATGCGCAGCACCCCAATTAGATTGCACATGGCTAGTGTCACATCCTCCCAACAATATGTATACTTATATATACATATATATATATATATATAAGCAACCAGTGCAACATAATTTGTGCATGTATGCGTGTGTATAACTTTTTTTTAGTTAGTTTGACATAACATTGATAAAAGTAAAGTGTTTTCACATCCTATAACATTGTATATATATAGGTAATTATTAAAACATTAACAAGGTTTATCAAAATCACCACAAACTCAAACTCTCTATCACAAAGGATTTTTTAAAGTGATATACAGGATAAAGCCACTAATATAATACAATAAACTATAAAATCAAAAGCACATCCCACAAAATAGCCCAACAGGTTGTCATCCAAGTACACTGATCTTGGAAAGCCTGTAGGAGCTCCACTGCCAGCCCAATAAACCAGAGGTCTCAAGTCTCACCATGCTCACCTATAATGCATGAACTACATGAGCTAACGCTCAATAAGTAAAAATCATGCATGGCAAGAATATGATATAAAATCTCATGCAACTCACCTCTAAGATATGATGCTATAAATGTGTCAAATTTGAGTACTCATAAAATAAAGAGTTTTTATTTAAAATCACTTCATTTTATTGGGTTATTGGCCCACCTACTATGTACCGAAAAGAGCTCTGCACAATATCAATAATCAAATGGGCATAAACAAATTGACTCAATCCAGGGGCCATTTCCTAGATTACCAAAGGTCCACCCCTATCTTCCCCTATGATCCTGCAGAAGTCTTCCCACCGGCAGAGTCAATAAGGGCACAATCAAGTGGTCCACTCTCTTATGACCACCTGTCAACCACTATGATCTTCTAAGAAGTAATACTTGCGGTACCCCAAAATATCACGTAAGCATGCCTCGCATGCCTCGACACA
This sequence comes from Paulownia fortunei, assembly GCA_019321725.1. NCBI lineage: Eukaryota > Viridiplantae > Streptophyta > Magnoliopsida > Lamiales > Paulowniaceae > Paulownia > Paulownia fortunei. The sequence continues at coordinate 11,050,014 of CM033105.1, read as the reverse complement.
CTAGTAGTGACCAACCAAAATATTTTCTTTCTGAAAATCATGACTCAAATTCCATACATGCTCATGTATATGCTCATGAATGGTATGTTCAATATGAAATGCAAGTCATCTCACTCTCAACATGTTTCATGAATCATAAAATTCTTAAGGTACATACTATACTTGTCATCCAATCAATTTAAATATCATCAACACATTAGGTATAAATACTTCAATACATACTATGACTATGCATTGTAGTTGCAAATAGATCTTTACTTACCTTTCACTTGGTTGGTGGCTTAGTCTAGATTCGTTTATAGTTCCCCTCCAATCTTAGGTGTAAAATAGCTGGTAATATTACCCAACATCAAGCACCATTCCCAATTTGGCAAGTTGAAAGCATAAAATATCATACTAAGACCTTAAACACCAAGCTATCTAGGTAACAATCAAGCTTTCACAAAGTAGAACCCAATATAGTCCCTCAAATACCATAATTTCTCATTTTAGATATATGTAAACATCATATAATTGAAGTATTATAACTCTAATAGCATGTAAGTAATTGTTAACACTCAATAGCAACATGTCTAGGTTGAAACATGCTAAGTTATCAAATGGGACATATTCACATTTTCGTATTTTCTTACTGTCCAATTTAGTTGCATGATAATTTTGACATCCTTAACCATATCCAATCACTCTAAATTTTTGCCACCGTTAGCTAACATGTAGATCAATGTAATAATATTTTATAATTGCCTAAAATAACTGACTTACATCAGCAAAACCAGCCCACTTATCACAGCACAAAAATTATAAGTTCTAACATGACAGTTTTGAGTGTCTCTTTAAATATCAAACCATATTTCAATTTATAACCTCTCCAAACTTACATACATCACATAAAATCATATATAAACACATATATAGTGAAATATATAGGTTTAAATCAAGTTTTATACATATATAAAGCTTTAAAAACAAAAACCAGCAAGTATACAATTTCTATCCCCAGTGATTTCTATTGCGATTTTGCAACTAAAAATCCCTCTTTTGTGAATTATAAGACCATGGATAACATCCTAACATGATTATAAATAATAATAGAAGCTTTAAAAATCATAAACCCTCAAGCAATTCAAGAACTTAAACCAAAACATGAGTTAAGCTCACTTATGCACAATTTAAACTTCTACTTACTTCTCCTTACTTCCCTTTGCTTCCTTCACTTTTTCTTTACTTGGAATCACTTGAGAGCAACTTTTAAAATTTAATATGGAGGTTTGGGAGGTGAAATAGCTCAAAAAAGGTTTTTGATTGTGGTTCAATGATAAAAATGAAGAAAGGTTGAGGTGGTAGCTTGAGTTGGCAAAGCTTGAGGTGGCAAAGCTTGAGGTGGCAAGTGGTGGTTCAAATCTGATATTATTCACACCTTATACAGCTCTAATGTAGTGTTTGTAAATATTTATTTATCTAATTACAACCTATTTTAATTATCATATGATCGGATAACAAAGTTTTGCCCTAATTTCTTAATCATTAATTTGGTCTCTAAACCGATTGACACCCGATTCTTAAATGATTATCTAGTTTGCATTTCTAAAATCATATGCACATATGGACCTTGTAATATGACACTTAAATCACATTATATCATGTCCAATATCCCAAGTATGTTAATTCATGGATGTATACTTTTAAAATAGCTCGATCAAATTGAATCAAACCATATAAGCTTACTAGTAATAGCTTTAACACTTCCAAAATGATAAAATATAACCTATGAATATCCAATATATTGACCAATCTATTCTTTTTCTTATCTAAATATAGAATTACTTAATTAGGTTATAGGATCTCAATCACTAACATCATGTGATAGCATTAGAGGTTAAATGATTAAGAATGCTATAAAATATGCCAGGTAGATGTTAATGAAAATTAGCATATAAGTAGCATGTAGTGCATGAACCATATTGGCCAAGTGAGTAGTGTGAGGCTTGGGTATTACATCCTCCCTCCTTATTAAAATTTCGTCTTCAAAATTTACTTACCGAAAGAGTTCTAGATATTTAACTTTCATATCATCTTCCCTTTCCCAAGTAGCTTCTTCTATTGATTGATTTCTCCATAATACTTTAACCAATGGGATCGTTTTATTTCTGAGTTGTTTTACTTCTCGTAGAAGAATCTCTACAGGCCTTTCTTCATAACTCAAATCTACTTTTAGCTCTATAGGTTCATTCTTCAGAATATGAGAGAGATTTGCAATATATTTCCTCAACATGGATACATGAAATACATTGTGCACTTGAGACATTAATCCAGGTAGGTCGACTTTGTAAGCAACATCCCCAATTCATTCAATAATATGAAATGTACCAATATATCTAGGACTGAGCTTTTTTTTCTTTCCAAACAGTATAATCCCCTTCGTTGGAGATACCTTTAGAAATACTTGATCTCCTACAGAAAATTCTAACATTCTTTTTGTTTGATCTACATAACTTTTCTATCCACTTTGGGTAGTCTGCATTCGTTGACAAATTTGTGTCACAACTTCTGTCATTTCTCGAATCATATTTGGGCACAAAAGTTTTTTTCACCAACCTCATCCCAATGAATTGGAGATCTACATTTTCTACCATATAATGCTTTATAGGGGGCCATTCCAATAGTGGACTGATAGTTGTTATTATAGGAGAATTCCACTAAAGGTAAAAATTTGCTCCATTGACCATGAAAATCTAACACACAAGCTCTAAGCATATCTTCCAATGTTTGTGTTGTTTGCTCTGATTGTCCATCAATCTGAGGATGATATGCAGTACTAAAAGATAATTGTATTCTCAATACCTTGTGTAAACTCTTCCAGAACATAGATAAAAACTTGAATCTCTATCAAAAATAATAGATAGTGGTACCCCATGAAGTTTGACCACTTCCTGTATATATATATATATATATATATATATATATATATATATATATATATGCATAACGGTCCATGGAATAGGTGGAACATATTAGAAGAAAGTGAGCAAATTTAGTTAGCCTATCAATGATAACCCAAGTAGCATCGTGACCTTTAAGTGTTTTAGGTAATCCCAACACGAAATCCATAGTAATTCTTTCCCATTTCCATTCTAGAATAAATAAAGGTTGCAAGGTTCCTACTAGTCTTTGATGTCATGCCTTTATTTATTGACATGTTAAACATTGTTCTACAAATTGAGCAACATCTCTTTTCATACCTGGCCACCAGTAATGCGTTCTCAAATCCCTATACATTTTAGTAGTTCTTTGATGCACTGAATATGGTGTTTAATGTGCCTCTGCCAAAATATATTCCCGAATGTTGTCTACATTAGGCATATATAGTCTTTTGTGGAATCGCAAGATACCATTCTCTGACATATGAAAATCAAAACACTTTCTTAAAGTAATATCCTTCATAATTTTAGTAACATATTCATCAACTTGTTATCTATGTTGAATTCTATCAATCAGGGTCATATTGAAGTGTTAAAGCTGCAAATTTAGCCTCCACTCGTCCTTGTTGTACAATCTCTACATTCATTTTCTGTAGCTCCATTAATTCTGATTTCTGTGTCAAAGCTAAAGGTGCAGTATTCTATGTTGATTTCCTGCTCAATGCATCAGTCATAACATTAGCTCTACCAGGATGATAGTTGATAACACAATAATAATCTTTCACCAACTCCAACTGTAACACCTTAACCTAACTGCAGAACCTAAACAAGCTAATACAGTTAAGTCAAGAAATGTTAACTTTTCATCAACACTAAAGTTATGGTTTTAATAAAAATCCCCTTTCTGGCTATAAGAGAAAGAACTTAAATTCATTTGTTGTTTCATTCTGTTATAGACACACCATATACATAAATCAAAATTGAGTACATCTGTTTACAAAACCATAACAGAGTGGCTTATTTAAAAACAAAATAGAGTTTTCAAAATAGACTACAAAACAGTTTGAAGCATGACATATGAACAAATCTTTGTCCAGCCGCTCTAGAGACTTAGTCAACCTCTAAACCTACACATTTCCACCGGCATCACATGAATCTAATGAGCTAAAGGCTCAGTAAGGTAAAACTGATGCAATAACAAATAGCATACATTCATATCTCATAAATTATTAAATGTATTATTCAATTTAATAGCTTTCATTCATAAATCATTATTTAGGGCCCTTGAAGCGTGGTACCTAACAGATAGCGATAGACTATGATTTTTAGAATGTGTTCATAATGATTGGTCAATAAGAGAAATAATACGGGGTTTCCGTACTTGGTCTTTCAACCTCATGTATTAGCCGTATTCTGTCTCATTCATTGTGGCTTTCCTATACTGGTTTTTCAACCTCAAGTATTTGCCCCCATTTGTTGGGTCCGTCAGTCCCTTCCGCGTCCCTTGTCTGCACGACCATCAATCAAGTATCATACTTCCTTTTCAAAAACCTCATTATATTCTTAATAGTATCATGCTTCATGAACCCTAAATGCATCAAACATTACATCATTTGACAAATAATGACAATTACTTAAAACATGAACAATATTATATGATTCTTGTGATACAACAAATGAAAGTTTCAACTTACCTCAAGTCCACTTTGTGCTAAGTGAAAAGGTCAATCTCTTTGGAGGATAGGATGTGTTAAAGACCTAACACAATCAAATCATGTAGCATTTGATATCCTTTTTATAAATCATATAGTCTATTCTAGTTAAAATCATATACACTTTTCAATCTTTTGTAAATAATTTCATATAAATTACATAACCTTAAAAACAATGCATATTCCATATTTTACTACTAATTCAAGACATTAAACATTAGGACAACCATTAAATAATTAATAATTCAAACATAATTTATTAGGACAACCCCTAAAACAGCACACAATTCAAATTAACATAACGTAAACTCGGTTCTAACTTAAATTGATTGTAACCTTCAATTAAGCAAACTAATTGCTATAATTTTCAATCATTCATAGGAACTTCCAAACACAATATAAGCATTACAAGATTAGTACAAATAAGTAAATTAAGCATATTTCACAAGACTACCAATTTTGTTAGAAACTAGCTTAACTAGCTTGGTTTTGGCTTTAAGTGTAATGCACTTAAGTTTTCAATCATACAAAAAGATACTAAAACATGTAACCATCCAAGATACCATAAATTCATCATAAGAAACATTGAAAAAGAATATACCTTGATTTGATTGGAATTAAACACCAAAATCAATAGTTTTCAAGCTTAAAAAGGGTAGAAACTTGTTCTAGATTGAGTTTTATGGATTCCTATGGATTGAATTCAATTTTTGTGAGTATGAGATTGTAGAAATTTGGGAAAAACTTGGAGAAGAAGGGCTGGTCATTTTTTAGGAGCTTCCACAAGAAAATATGGCTAAAATGACTTCTTTGACATTTCAAAGAGAGGTAAATGGAGGGTGATGATTGGTTGCATCATGCTTGGTGTCTTCTCATGCCAAAATCACGTTTATGGGCTAGGGAGATGACAAAAAATGATTCTTTGGTGTTATAATCAAGTGCAATATAGTTTAGAATGATTTCATGCAACCTAGTCAACCAATCAATCAAATTGCACCATTTTGTATACTTTTAGTTCTTGGACAAATGTAACATATTTCAAGTAAATATTTAGGCAACCAATCACTTTAGAATGTAACAAGTATGGAGCAATACGAATAATTCATTTCATGGCAATTCAACATATCAATCTTCCTTAATTGAGGTACTAAGTTTTTCACTGCAAAAAGGCACTTAAGAAATATGTTAAATCAAGAAACACAAGTTTGATATCATATTTCATGTACTAATGCATGTTAAAGCATAATTGGAGCATATAGTAACAATTATTCATGTTCGTGCAATCATGCTATTTGTATGCCATAATTCGATAATTGTGGAAGCTATATCCGTGATTTTTAGCAATTCTATGATATGGTTACATTTATATACATGTAATATAAGTGTGGTAAAAATTTGGGAGTGATTGGATATGCTTAGGGATGTTAAAATTATCATGCAACTAAACTTGACAGCAAGAAAATATGAAAATGTGAATCTGCCACATTTGATCACTTAGCATGTTTCAACCTTGATATGTTGCTATTGAGTGTTAACAATTAGGTACATACTATTAGAGTTATAATACTTCAATTACATGATGTTTGCATGCATTTAAGATGAGAAATTGAGGTATTTGAGGGGCAATATTGGGTTCTAGTTTGTGAAAGCTTGATTGTTAGCTTATAGCTTGGTGTTTAAGGTCTAGTATGAGATTTTGTGCTTTCAACTTGCCAAATTGGAAATGGTGCTTGATGTTGGGTAATATTACCGGCTATTTTACATCTAAGGTTGGAGAGGAATACTAAACAAATTTAGACTAAGCCACCAACCAAGTGAAAGGTAAGTAAAGATTCATTTGCAACTACAATGCATAGACATAGTAGATGTGTGAATTATATGTAATATCATAAATCATATGTGCATAGTAGAGGACTCTCAATTGAGCATACATACATGGGCATTGTCATTGGCACGTGCATACATCATATACGCGCATTGTGATAAATCTTGCATTGCACGGCATGATTGTGAGAAAGGAAAATATTTTGCTGACCACTACTAGTGCACCGAAGCATGCATGGATTTGCATGGTTTATGCATGGATTTGCAGGTTCGCGTGCATGGATTTGCATGCTTATATGATTATTAGCCATTCGATTATGGCGGTATATAGAGCTCTTTTCCGGTGCATGGGATAGTAGCGTTGGTCAGGGGCCCAAGAAAGAAATGATTTTGAGAGAAATATTTTGATGCATAAAATTGCATTATGGGCATAGCATATTGAGATGCATGACTCGATATTGTGGATTATTCTTTGACATGCATAATCTTTACTTGCTGAGCGTTAGCTCATATAGTTTATGCATTGTAGGTGAGTACGACGATACCTGAAGCATCTTTTATTGGCTGAGCGGCGGTTGGAGCTCCTGCAGGTGTCTGAGAGAGTGTGTACATGGATGACGACCTGTTGGGCTATTTTGTTGGCTTGTTATATTTTGAGTCTGTTGTATTATATTTTAGACTGGTACTATATTTCGCTTTTACAACTTTACTGTAAATAAGTATGTAAATATTGGGTTATTGTGGGTGTTGTGTTTTTATATAAATATTGATCCTGCTATATACATGATATGTGTTAGAAAGTATTTTGAATAGGGTTGTGCATGTAAAAAGTGATATATCTTTTCTTAAAGTGTTTAAAAAAAAATATTCCATGCATGCACACAGGTTCTATCATGTTAAATTATAATATATATCTAGTTGTGTAGTAATGGGGGTGTTACAATAATGCACATTGATTAGATGCACATTCATGAAATATGCTTATTATTGGCTATGTAGGAGAGAATTGGGCATTACAATCCTTTCTTTCTTATAAAAATTTCATCCTCGAAATTTAACGTACCAAATAATTTTGGATACTTGCTTTGCATTTCTTATTCTCTTTCCCATGTGGCCTCTTCTATAGAATGATTCCTCCATAATACTTTAACAAGTCAAATGTTTTTCGTTCTCAACTATTTTTCCTTCTTATCCAGAATTTGCACTGGTTTCTCTTCATAGGCTAAATCAGGAGTCAATTCTAACAGTTCATAACTCAACACAAGAGAAAGGTTTGAAATGTACTTCCTCAGCATAGACACATGGAAAAGATTGTGAACACTAGACAATGACGGAGGTAAGGCTACTCTATAAGCTTTATCACCAACTCTTTCGAGAATCTCGAATGGGCTGACATACCTTGGGCTAAGTTTTTCTTTCTTTCCAAATCTCATGACACCTTTCATGGGAGCTACTTTATGATCCCCAATGTCAAACTCTAGATCTTGTCTCCGTTTATCTGCTTAACTTTTCTGTCTACTCTGCACGATCTTTATTCTCTCTCGTATCTTCTCTACTACCTTAGCAGTATGTTGAATTATTTCCGGACCAAGTAGGTTTCATTCTCCGACTTCATCCTAATGAATTGGAGGTCTACATTTCCTTCCATATAATGCTTCATAAGGTGCCATTCTAATTGTTGATTAGTGGCTATTATTATAAGTAAACTCCACTAATGGAAGCTTTGCATCCCAACTCCCTCGAAAATCTAGCACACAAGATCTTAGCATATCCTCTAATATTTGAATAACCCTCTCTGATTGCCCATCACTTTGTGGATGAAATGTTGTACTAAATGCAAGTTTTGTTCCCATGGCACTGTGTAAGCTCTTCCAAAATGTAGATGTAAACTTAGGAGCTCTGTCGGACACTATTAAAACTGGCACCCCATGTTACCTAACTATCTCTTTAATATATTGTTGAGCATACTGGTCAATATTCTGTGTATTTCACTGGAAGAAAGTGGGCTAATTTAGTTAATCTATCAACAATCACCTATATGGAATTATACCCCTTTTGAGTTCTTAGTAATCCAAGCATAAAGTCTATTGTAATGTGCTCCCATTTCCACTCTGGAATCAACAAAGGCTTTAACAATCCTGATGGTCTTTGATGTTTAATCTTAACTTGTTGACAAGTTAGACATTCAACCAAATTTTTTTCTATATCTCTCTTCATTTTAGGCCACCAATAATGTTGTTGTAAGTCCTTATACATTTTTGTGCTACTGGATATACCGAGTAGGGAGTAATATGAGATTCTTCTAAAATGTCTCCTTTCATGGCCTTGTCAAATATCGCACACAGTCTCCCTTTATATCGAATAATTTTATCATCAGTAATAGAGAAGTCTGGCCTCTTTCCAGCCTCAATCTTTTTTTTCAATCTACATAAATGCATATCCACCTTTTAACCTTCTTTAATTCTATCTTGAAGTGCAGGTTTCAACACTAAAGCTGACAACGAACACTTTTTCCCTTTAGGTACAATTTCAAGCTCTAATCTTTGTAAATCTAGTAATATTAACTTTTGTATGACAAAATGAGAAGACGTAGATTTTTGCTTAATGCATCTGCAACCACATTCGCTTTACAAGGATGATAGTTGATCACACAATCATAATCCTTCACAAGTTCTAACCATCTTCTTTGTCTCATATTCAGCTCCTTTTAGGTAAAGAAGCACTTCAAACTCTTATGATCTGTGTATATCTCACACTTCTCACCATACAAATAATGTGTCCAATTTTTCAAGGCAAAAACCACAGCAGCAAGTTTCAAATCATGGGTTGGATAATTCTTTTCATACTCCTTCAATTACCTTGAAGCATAGGTAATAACCTTCCCATTTTGCATCAAAACAGCACCCAAACCATTTTTTGAAGCGTCGCTATATACCATGAATCCACCAATTCATGTGGGAATGGTAAGAATAGGAGTTGTAGTTTATTTATGTTTCAGTTCTTGAAAACTTCTTTCACAAGCATCGGTCCACAAGAACTTCACATTCTTTCTTGTCAACATTGTTAATGGAGTTGCTATCTTTGAAAACCCCTTAACAAATCGTCGATAGTACCTTGCTAATCCCAAGAAACTCCTTACTTTTGATACATTTTTTGATGTTGGCAACTTAATGGCAGCTTCTACCTTGCCTGGATTAATAGAAATATCATTCTTAGACACTACATGACCTAGGAATACAACTTGCTCAAGCCAAAATTCGCATTTCTTGAATTTAGCATATAACTGCTTTTCCTTAAGAACTTGTAGCACAATCTTCAAATGTTCCTTGTGCTTTTCTTTATCACGTGAATAAATTAGGACATCATCAATAAACACAATCATAAATTTATCGAGATATTGCATGAACACCCTATTCATTAGATCCATAAAAGCTACAGGGGCATTGGTTAAACCAAAGGGCATCACTAGAAATTCATAATGTACATACCTTGTTGGGAATGCAGTCTTTTGTATGTCTTCTTCCTTAATCTTCAATTGATGATACCTAGAGCGTAAATCAATCTTAGAAAATACTGATGCTCCCTGCAATTGATCAAACAAATCATCTATTCTTGGAAGTGGATACTTATTCTTGATTGTTACTTTATTCAACTCTCTATAATAAATGCACAACCATAATGTACCATCCTACTATTTCACGAACAACACAGGTGCTCCCTAAGGAGAATAACTAGGGCGAATGAAATGCTTATCAAGCAATTCTTGCAATTGAACTTTTAACTCTTTCAACTCTATTGGTGCCTTCGGTATAGTGCTTTAGAAATAGGAGTAGTTCCTGGTATAACATTTATCATAAATTCAATCTCTCGATCTAGCGGCAGTCCTGGTAAATCATCTGGGAATATCTCAAGAAATTCTTAAACCACATCTATATTTTCTTACTTCAATTATGCTTTGACCGAGGTGTCCAGAACACTTGCCAAATGTCCAACACAACCTTTATTCAACATCTTTTGAGCTTTCAAAGCAGTTATAATTGGTAATGACCGTGACAATGAGGTACTACTAAACACAAACTGTTCTTCCCCAGGTGGCTGAAAAATCATAATCTTCTTGTTACAATCAATTGTTGCATGATATTTGGTAAGTCAATCCATACCAAGAATAACCTCAAAATTTGGCATCGGTAAAACAACAAGATCTGCATAGAGAGTCCTATCACTAATCTGAATAGAACAATCCCTTAACATTTGGTTGGAATCCATTTCTTCCCCGGATGGAACAGTCACACTGTACCTTACTTTTAATAAATCTGGTGTAATGCCCAATTTTCTCACAAATGCACGTGATGCAAATGAATACGTAGATCTAGAATCTATTATCGCAATTGCAGGTGTCCTAGAAATTAAAATAGTATATATGACTACAGAAGCATTTGCATCAACTTGTTCTTGTGTCATTGCATATACTATTTCCTGAACTCTTCCCTGAACTGTTGGGCAATCCTTTGCTATATGTCCAGGATTTTTTCACTTAAAGCAACGATTAGTACCATTATAACATTTCCCAAAATGATTCTTCCCACACTTAGCACATTTAAGCCTTTCAACTGCAGTAGAAGTCTGCCCAACTCTAGGACATTTTTCATTCCTTTTGTTTGATTTTTGCTCTCTTTTCTTTCACTGGTTCAGATTTCTGGGAGTGAATACTTACTTTTTTTGTTGATGAAATTTCTCAATTTCTTTCTTATCTAAGTCAGTCATCAAAGCCTTGTCCACCAGTTCCATGAACTCTATTGCTGAGGACATTCTCACATCTCTTCTAATTTCTAGATTAAGGCCCCTCAGGAAATGATCCATCTTCTCATTGTTGTCTCTAGCAATGTATGGCACATACTTGCAACCCTCTTCAAATTTTCTAACATAATCACATACAGACATCCCTCCTTGTTTTAACTCCAAGAATTCCTTACTTTGAGCGACCTAGCATCTCTGATGAAATACTTATCATAAAAAATTGTTTTAAACCTCTCCCAAGTTAGCTCTTCCATATTCACTGCAAGTTTAGCTCCTTCCACCAGGTTCTAGCATCCTTCTTTAACAAGAAAATTGTATAAAGTACCTTCTCAGCATCATCAATTCGCATGTAGTCATAGATAATGTCCAAAGATTTCACCCATTCCTCTACAACCATGGGATCAGACCCACCATTAAAATCAACAAGTTCTATCTTTCTAAATTTTTCATATACAACTTCTGAAGTATCCTGTTGAGCTTGTGGTGGAGGAAGTTGTTGATTCTGTTCTTGGCTTCTTTGTTGCATATCTAGTAATTATTTTACCTATTCACCATGCATTCTAATCTATTGTTGAATGAGATTAGTCAAATTATTCACCACACTATGATTACCCTCATGATCATCCATTGTCTTCATTTTTGGAACCATGACCTGGTATGCATTGCCCAATCTCATTCCATTCATTAGCTAATAATAAATGCATAATTATGACAATAACATGAAATAAAATCTAATCAAGTAAACAAAAAGCAAATAAATAAATAGTGGACCGAGTTTCCCAACCAGGATGTGTTCATATACCTTCTTTTGTCTACAGGAATGACTAAACCTCTGCTCTGATACAATAAACTGTAACATCCCTTAAACCTAACGACAGAGCCTAAATAAACTAATACAGTTAAGTCAAGAAATGTTAACTTTTCATCAATACTAGAGTTATGGTTTTAATAAAAATTCCCTTTCTGGCTATAAAAAAAAGAACATGAATTCATTTGTTGTTTCATTATGTTGTAGACACACCACATACATAAATCAAAACTGAGTACATCTGTTTACAAAACATCATAGAGCGGCTTATTTAAACATAAAATAGAGTTTTCAAAATAGACTACAAAACAACTCGAAGCATGGCATATGAACAAATCTATGTCTGATCGCTCTAGAGACTCAGTCAACTTGTAAACATGTACATTTCCACCAGCATCACATGAATTTAATGAGCTAAAGGCAAAGTAATGTGAAACTGATGCAAGAACAATTAGCATACATGCACATCTCATAAATCATTAAATGCATAATTCAATTTAATAACTTTCATTCATAAATCATTCTTTAGGGCCCTTGACGTGTGGTACCTAATTGATAGCAATAGACCGTGGTTTTAGCGATAGACCGTAGTTTTTGGAACTTGTTCATAATGATTGGCCAATAAGAGAAATAATACGGGGTTTCAATTCTTGGTATTTTAACCTCAGGTATTAGCCGTATTCTGTCTCATTTATTGTGGCTTTTCTACACTGGTTTTTCAACCTCAAGTATTTGCCACCATTTGTTGAGTGCGCCGGTCCCTCCCGCATACCTTTTCTACCCAACCATCCATCAAGTATCATACTTCTTTGTCAAAAATCTCATTATATTCTTAATATTATCATGCTTCATGAACCATAAATGCATCAAACATTATATCATTTGACAAATAATGACAATCAAATTAATACATGAACAACATTATATGATTCTTGTGACACAACAAATGAAAGTTTCAACTTACCTCAAGTCCACTTTGTGCTAAGTGAAAAGGTTAATCTCTTTGGAGAATAGGATGTGTTAAAGGCCTAACATAATCAAATCATGTTGCATTTGATATCCTTTTTATAAATCATATAATCTATTCTAGTTAAAATCATATACACTTTTCAATCTTTTCAAGTAAATATTTAGGCAACCAATCACTTTAGAATGTAACAAGTATGGAGCAATACGAATAATTCATTTCATGGCAATTCAACATATCAATCTTCCTTAATTGAGATACCGAGCTTTTCACTGCAAAAAGGCACTTAAGGAATATGTTAAATCAAGAAACACAAGTTTGATCTCATATTTCATGTACTAATGCATGTTAAAGCATAATTAGAGCATATAGTAATAATTATTCATGTTCGTGCAATCATGCTATTTGTATGCCATAATTTGATAATGCACATTGATTAGATGCACATTCATGCAATATGCTTATTATTGGCTATGTAGGAGTGAATTGGGCATTACACCAACCATCTTCGTTGTTGCATATTTAACTTTTTTGGGTGAAGAAATATTTGAAGTTTTTATGATCAGTATATATCTCACATCGTTCACCATACAAATAATGTCTCCATATCTTAAGTGCAAACACCACTGTAGCAAGCTCTAAATCATGTGTAGGATAATTCTTTTTGTACTCTTTAATCTGTCTGGATGCATATGCAACTATTTTACCATTTTGCATCAATACACATCCCAACCCATTTTTCAAAGCATTACTATAAACCACAAAGCCTCCAGTACCTAATGAAATAGAAAGAATGGGAGCTAAAGTTAACCGCTTCTTCAATTCTTGAAAACTTTTCTCAGAAGCATCTGTCCATCTAAATGTCGCACATTTTTTGGTTAATTATGTTAAAGGAGAAGCCATCATGGAAAATTCCTCTATAAATCTATGGTAATATCCTACTAAACCCAGAAAACTTTGTATTTCTGAATGATTAGTAGGTTGTGACCAACTATTAATAGCTTCTACTTTACTTGGATCTACAAATATTCTTGCTCCTGATATTACATGTCCCATAAATACTACTCAATCAATCCAAAATTCATATTTCATAAATTTAGCATACAGTTGTTTCTTTTTCAAAACCTCTAAAACCATTCTTAGATGTTCACCAAGCTATTCTTTAGTGCTAGAGTAAATCAGGATTTCATCAATAAACACAATAACAAATCTATTAAGAAAATTTTTAAATACCCGGATCATTAAATCCATAAAAGTTGTTGGAGCATTTGTCAACCCAAATGGCATCTCCAAAAATTCATAATGTCCATATCTCATGCTAAATGCTGTCTTTGTGACATCATCCTCTTTTATTTTCAGTTGATGGTACCCAGATCGCAGATCAATTTTTAAAAACATAGATGCACCTTGGAGCTAATTAAATAAATCTTCTATTCTAGGTAGAGGATACTTATTCTTGATTGTAACATTATTTAAATCTTGGTAGTCCATACACAATCGCATTGTACCATCCCTTTTACATACAAATAGAACTGGTGCACCCTATGGTGAAAAGCTGGGCCTGATAACACTTTATCCAATAATTCCTGTATTTGTACCTTTAATTCTTTCTACTGAGTTGGTGCATTTGGTATGGAGCTTTAGATATTAGATGTGTTCCTAGATCTAGTTCAATGATAAACTCTATCTCACGGTCTGGTGGTAATCTACGAAGATCATTAGGAAATACTTTTGGATACTCCCAAACAATTGACACTTCACTAAGGATCGGATGGTGTTGTTCTTCAATGCTCATAACACTCACCAAATATCCTTCACAACCACTATCCAATAATCTTTGTGCTTTCAATGCTGATATAATTGGGAACTTGAAGCTTTTTACGATTCCAATAAAGGTGAATAGTTTCTGTCCAAGAGGTTGAAAAGTCACTGTCTTTCTCTGACAATCTATAGTAGCATGATACTTTGACAATCAATCTATGCCCAAAATCATATCATAGTCATTCATGGTCAATACAATTAAATCAGCACAGAGTTCTCTATTTTATATGGGAATAACACAATCTCTTAAAACATGCTTAGTTTATTTTGAATGTCCAGAAGGAATTATCACATTGTAACTGACCTCAACCTCTTCATATACTCAATGGATATAAATGAGTGTGTAGCTCCACAATATAACAATACAAATGCTAGAGTACCAAAGATAGAGAATTTACTTGTTACCACTAATGGGTTCGCCTCAACATCTGATCTAGTGATGGTAAAAACTCTAGCTGACACTTTTCTTTATCCTGTTGGATTTGGATTATCTGGACATACTCTAGAATTATGTCCAACCTTCCCACACACAAAGCAGGTTCAAGTCTCTGTCGGGCAGACTCCACTATGCTGACCACCATATTTAGGACAAGTAGGTTGCGACATCGGTGCTTTGCCTTGATCAATCTTTGTACGCTTACTATAATCCCACTATTGTTGCCCTTGCCTTGGTTGGAATTTAGATTTTTGATTCTGCATTTGAAATGGTCTCTTCTTTTCATTTCCAACCCATTGTTGCCCCTGTCCTTGTTTAAATTGGCGATGAATATCCTGAGCATAGGAAGTTCTAAGTTCAGCTTATTCTACCACTAAAGCTCTCTCAGCAATTTGTGAGTATGTCACTCCTTGGATTCCTTCCATATTCACATCTCTATATAGTTCTGGTCTCAAGCCTTCAAGAAATCTTTCAACTTTCAATGCATCAATGATAACCATATGTGTGGCAAATCTGGATAACTGTTCAAACTTATGAATGTATTCTCCAACTGTCATAGTTCCCTATTGTAGCTGTATAAATTCATTCATCTTCATTGCACGAACTGGAGTTATCAACTATTTATTTCGAAACAACTCTTTGAATCTATCCCAAGTTATGACAGTGGTGTCTTCGATGCTCCTCATTGTATCCCACCAATGTTCAACACTGCCTCAAAGCATAAAGGATGCACACATCAATTTCTCTTCTTCTGAACTCTACTATACTGAAACATGTTTTCAAGAATACTCAACCATTCTTCTACAATTTTAGGATCTAATACATCCTCAAACACCAGTGGGTTTAGTTTTCTGAATCTTTCCCCAACTATCTCCACCTGTTCTACTTGGGGTTGTGGTTGAACCATTTCAGCCCTTGGTTGTCCAGCCATATCCCTCTACTAGATAAGTTGCTGAATTTGTTTTGATTGTCATCAACAAGCTGTGTAAGTCTATTAATGATAACATCACGATCATTATTCAGAATAGGTGTCATATCTCTTGGGGTTCTGGCTCCACTACTACTTTCACCCCCTTGTTCTCACCATGACTACAATACCAATTTTTTTTAACAAATGGCCAGTATAATTCATGAAATATATAATGCATTATAGAAAAAATAAAACTTACTAGCACGACTATGCTCCACAAGTACCAAGATCATGTACATGGACAGTCTACATAATTAAAACTTGGGCTCTTTTTTTCCTTTTTCTAGCTAGTTAGTTTGACAAAATACTAATAAAAGTAAAGTACTTTCACATCCTGTAACATTGTATATACATACGTAGTTATTAAAACATTAACAAGGTCTATCAAAATAATCACAAACTCAAACTCTCTATCACAAAGGAGTTTTGAAAGTGATATACAGGATAAAGCCACTAATATAATACAATAAACTGTAAAATCAAAAACACATCCCCACAAAATAGCCCAACAGGTCATCATCCAAGTACATTGATCTTTGAAAGCCTATAGGAGCTCCACTGCTAGACCAGTAAACTAGAGGTCTCAAGTCTCACCATGCTCACCTACAATGCATGAACTATATGACCTAACGCTCAATAAGTAAAAATCATGCATGGCAAGAGTTTGATATAAAGTCTCATGCAACCCATCTCTAAGATATGATGTTATAAATGTGTCAAATTTGAGTACTCATAAAATAAAGAGTTTTTATTAAAAATCACTTCATTTTATTGTGCCATTGGCCCACCTACTATGTACAAAAAGACTTATGCACAATATCAATAATCAAATAGCCATAAATAAATTGACTCAGTCCAGGGGGTCATTTCCTTAGATTACCAGAGGTCCACCTCCTATCTTCCCTTGTGATCCTCTAGAAGTCTTCCCACCGGCGGAGTCAATAAGGGTACAATCAAATGGTCCACCCTTTCGTGACCACCAGACGCACACCCCCTGTCAACCCCTATGATCCTCTAAGAAGTAACACTCGCTGCACCCCAAAATATCACATAAGCGCACCTCGCATGCCTTGGTACACTAGTAGTGGCCAACCAAAATATTTTCTTTATGAAAATCATGGCTCAAATCATATTGTGCATGCAAGAACCTCCACTACACTCATATGTCGTGCATGCTTATGTATATGCTCATGAATGGTATGTTCATTATGAAATGCAAGTCATCTTGCTCTCAACATGTTTCAAGAATCATAAAACTCTTAAGGTACATACTATACTTGTCACCCAATCAATTTAAATATCATCAACACATTTGGTATAAATGCTTCAATACATACTATGTCCATGCATTGTAGTTGCAAATAGATCTTTACTTACCTTTTACTTGGTTAGTAACTTAATCTAGATTTGTTTATTGTTCCCTCCAATCTTAGATGTAAAATAGTCTGTAGTATTACCCAACATCAAGCACCATTCCCAATTTGACAAGTTGAAAGCATAAAATATTATACTACGACCTTAAACACCAAACTATCTAGGTAACAATCAAGCTTTCACAAACTAGAAACTAATATAGTCCCTCAAATACCTTAATTTCTCATATTGAATACATGTAAACATCATATAATTGAAGTATTATAACTCTAATAGCATGTACCTAATTGTTAACACTCAATAGCAACATATCTAGGTTAAAACATGCTAAGTTATCAAATGGGAGAGATTCACATTTTCATATTTTCTTGCTGTCCATTTTAGTTGCATGATAATTTTGACATCCCTAAGCTTATCCAATCACTCCCAATTTTTTACCAAACTTATCTAACATGTATAGAAATGTAATTATATTTTATAGTTGCCTAAAATAACTGATTTACCTCAGAAAAACCAGCCCAATTATCACAGCACAAAAATTATAAGTTCTATCATGACAGTTTTGAGTGTCTCTTTAAATATTAAACCATATTTCAATTTATAACCTCTCCAAACTTACATACATCACCTAAAATCATATATAAACACATATATGGTGAAATATATAGGTTTTAATCCGATTAATATACATATATAAAGCTTTAAATAGAAAAACCAACAAGTATACAGTTTTTATCCCTAGTAATTTCTATTGCGATTTTGCAACTAAAAATCCCTCTTTTGTGAATTATCATACCATGAATAATATTATAAAATGATTATAAACAATAATAGAAGCTTTAAAAATCATAAACCCTCAAGCAATTCAAGAACTTAAACCAAAACATGAGTTAAGCTCACCTATACACAATTTAAACTTCTCCTTGCTCCTCCTTACTTCCCTTTGCTTCCATCACTTTTTTATTTACTTGGAATCACTTGAGAGAAACTTTTAAAATTCAATATACAGGTTTGGGAGGTGAAATAGCTCAGGGGTTTTTAGTCGTGGTACAATGATAGAAATGAAGAAAGGTTGAGGTGGTAGCTTGAGTTGGCAAAGCTTGAGGTGTCAAGTGGTGGTTCAAATCTGATATTATTCACACCTTATACAACTCTAATCTAGTGTTTCCCCATATTTATTTATCTAATTATAACCTATTTTAATTGCCATATGATCGGATAATAAATTTTTGCCCTAATTTCTTAAATCGATTGTTTAGTTTATTAGGTCTCTAAATCGATTGACACCCGATTCTTAAATGATTGTCTAGTTTGCATTTCTAAAATCATATGCACATATGGACCTTGTAATATGACACTTAAATCACATTATATCCTATCCAATATCCCAAGTATGTTAATTCAAGGATGTATACTTTTAAAACACCTCGATCTAATTGAATCAAATCATATAAGCTTACTAGTAACACCTTTAACATTTCCAAAATTATAAAATATAACCTATGAATATTCAATAAATTGACCAATCTATTCTTTTTCTTATCTAAATATAGAATTACTTAATTAGGTTATAGGATCTCAACCACAAACATCAAGTGATAGCATTAGAGGTCTAATGATTAAGAATGCTATATAAGATGCCATGTAGATGTTAATGCAAATTAGCATATAAGTAGTATGTAGTGCATGAATCATATTGGCCAAGTTAGTAGTGTGAACCTTGGGTATTACAGCTTAGTCCTTGAACTTAAGGCACGATGGTAGCCTTGTGTGCTTTCTACAACACTTTGATATATTTTCTAATTGCATGACAATCACAATGGGGTATGTTAGGTGTTGCACTGATGTACATGGAGGTTTGTCAGTGGCTAACATTGTAACACCCCTTAACCTAACTGCAGAGCCTAAACAAGCTGATATAGTTAAGTCAAGAAATGTTAATTTTTTATCAATATTAGAGTTATGGTTTTAATAAAAGTTCTCATTTTTAGCTATAAAGAAAGAACTTGAATCATTTTAAATACACCATATACACATATCAAAACTGAGTACATCTGTTTACAAAACCATAACAGAGCGGCTTATTTAAAAACAAAATAGAGTTTTCAAAATAAACTACTAAACAACTCGAAGCATGGCATATGAACAAATCTCTGTCCGTCCGCTCTAGAGACACAGTCAACCTCTAAACCTGTACATTTCCATATGCATCACATGAATCTAATGAGCTAAAGGCTCAATAAGGTAAAATTGATACAATAACAAATAGTGTACATATCAATCACATAAATGATTAAATGCAGTATTCAATTTAATAACTTTCTTTCATAAATCATTCTTTAGGCCCCTTGAAGTGTGGTCTTAACTAATAGCGATAGACCGTGGTTTTTGGAACCTGTTCATAATGATTGGCCAATAAGAAAACTAATATGGGGTTTCCATACTTGGTCTTTCAACCTCAGGTATTAGCCGTATTCTATCTCATTCATTGTGGCTTTTGTATACCAGTTTTTCAACCTCAAGTATTTGCCACCATTTGTTGGGTCCGTCGGTCCCTCCCGCGTCCCTTGTCTACCCGACCATCAATCAAGTACCATACTTCCTTTTTAAAAATCTCATTATATTCTTAACAGTGTCATGCTTCATGAACCATAAATGCATCAAATATTGCATCATTTGACAAATAATAACAATCACATTAAAACATGAACAACATTATATGATTCTTGTGATACAGCAAATGAAAGCTTCAACTTACCTCAAGTCCACTTTGTGGCAAGTGCAAAGATCTATCTCTTTGGAAGATAGGATGTGTTAATAGCCTAACATAATCAAATCATGAACCATTTAATATTCTTTTTATAAATTATTTAGCCTATTCTAGTTAAAGTTCATATATACTTTTCAATCTTTTGTAAACAACTTCATAACAATTTCATAACCTTAAACATAATTCATACTCCATATTTTACTACTAATTCAAGACATTAAACATTAAGGCAACCATTAAATAACTAATAATTCAAACATAATTATTAGGGCAGCCCCTAAAACATGTACACAATCTAAATTAACATGACGTAAATTCGATTCTAACTTAAATTGATTGTACCCTTCAATTAAGCAAACTAATTGCTATTGTTTTCAATTATTCAAAGAAACTTCCAAACACAATATAAGCATTACAAAATCAATAGAAACAAGTAAATTAAATAATTTCACAAGACTATCAATTTTGCTAAAAATTAGCTTAACTAGCTTGGTTTTGGCTTCAAGTGTAACTTACTTAAGTTTTCAATCATACAAAAATATACTAAAACATGTAACCATCCAAGATACTACAAATTCATCATAAGAAACATTGAAAAAGAATATACCTTGATTAAGTTGGAATTAAGCTTCAAAATCAACGGTTTTCAAACTTAAAAGGGTGGAAACTTGTTCTAGTTTGTATTCTATGGATTCCTATGGATTGAATTCAATTTTTGTGAGTATGAGAGTGTATAAATTTGGGAGAAACTTAGGAGAATAAGGGCTGGTCGTTTTTGAGGTGCTTCCACAAGAAATATGGATGAAAATGATTTCTTTGACCTTTCAAAAAGAGGTAAGTGGAGGGTGATGATTTGTTGCATCATGCTTGGTGTCTTCTCATGCCAAAAGCCACGTTCATGGGCTAAGGAGATGACAAAAATTGATGCTTTGGTATTATAATCAAGTGCAATGCGATTTAGAATGGTTTTATGCAACTTAGTCAACCAACCAATCAAATTGCACCATTTTGCATATTTTTTGTTCTTAGCCAAATGTAACATTATTTCAAGTAAATATTTAGGCAATTAATCACTTTAGCATATAAATAGTATGGACCGATACAAATAATTCATTTCATGGCCATTCAACACCTCAATCTTCCTTAACCGAGATACCGAGCTTTTCACTGCAAAAAGGCACTTAAGGAATATGTTAAATCAAGAAATAAAAGTTTGATCTCATATTTCATGTACTAATGCATGTTAAAGCATAATTAGAGCATATAAAAATAATTATTCAAGTTCGTGCAATCATGCTATTTGTATGCCATAATTCAATAATACACATTGATTAGATGCATATTCATGCAAGATGCTTATTATTGGCTATGTAGGAGAGAATTGGGCATTACAAACATAGAATTCATCCTTGTCATTTTAACAAAGGAATCTCCTCTATTTTTATAGTTCGTGATTCGAAGACCTTGGCTAAAGCAGGATGAATTTTGATTCATCAGGAATCATTGAAACTTGGAATAGGATCATATTTATTGAGTCATTTAGGGTTTTGACTTATAATACTTGCCCTAAACTCCATCGGGAGATTAGTAGTCGGAGAGACCGTACATGTGTAGGACTTGTAACTGAAATAGGTTTACTTATTATTTTACCTAAAATTAGTTTGCATGATTACTTTTTAGGTATTTTCATAGATAGTGAGGTTCTTGGAATTAAGAAGTTAATTCCAAGCAGATTAATTAGTCAGAATAATTGTTATTCATAAGTTGCAAATGTTATAAGCCCACCACTAGTTTAGTTGTGAACCTAAAGGGTCACACACAAATTTGGAGTGGAACATTTCTAATCTAGGAATTAATCCAAGTAGTTGGATATATTTATTTAGTTAATGGAGATTAATTTGGTGCCTAAATTAATTTAATGGGTCGAATTAATTATTCAATTAAGTAAAGAGATTATTTACTTTGAACTAATAAGATTAGGAACCCTACTTGGAGTGTAGTAATTAATTAATTGATTGGAACAATTAACTGGAATTGGGTAAATTAGGTTATGTAAAAGTCCAAGCCTAAAATTAAGGTGATTTTTTATTTAAAGGCCCACTTGAATTATTGGAAGAAAATAAAAATAAGATAATATGATTTTCTTATTCATTATCTTATGAAGATAATTAGAGATATTAGATATTTATTTTAATTGCATTAGAAGAGTCCAACACAATTAAGAAGAGAGAAAGGGGGGGAGGGGCAATTTTTTAGCTTGTAGAAGTCCACAAAATCGACCACATTCATTCTTTGGGGATAAGTTCACTGAATTGGTTATTTTTGGAAAGTTTGACTCTTCGAAAATAACTAATTTCTACACATGAAAATATGAGAAATGATGGAAATTATGGGATAATTTTCAGCCACCTATTTTTCAAGATATGGCCGAAAATTAGATGGTATGTATCTACCCCAATTTTTGGCCACTTAACCAAAAACCTCTTCCAAGATAATAAAAAATTATCTTTAATTATTTTAGGTATTGAATTCTTATTTGCACAAGTTGGATTGCGAATTAATACACACGAAAAACACTCCAAACTAGATTAAAAAAAGAATTAAAAATCACTAGCGAGATTTTTAACTCTTTGTTCTAGTCCAAACTTGTGAGCTATCTTTAGAGGAGAGATATTTGGATCCCTTGTAGATCTTTTTCGATAGTAATTGATAGCAATTGATTATTACACACCTACAGTAATCGGAGTGCATCAAAGGTAAAAATTCAAGACTTTATTTACTCTTTTGTGACCATCAAATACACGCGATCGTTAGAATTACTTTGAACTAGGGGTGATGCAATAATTACTATTGCATGTTTTTTTTGTTAAATTAATTTTTATATTCCACTGCACACACCCCAAAGTTATCGCAAACCCAACAGTAGTATCTGAGCCATAGTTTCGTATTTTTGATGTGTTGTTTTTGGATTTATTTTATGTTTATATTTTATATGCATATATCATTTAATTGTTAAATGTGTTGCAATTTTTGTTAGATTGTGGGATAAAATGTTTTTCATAAATTGTTTAATTGGTTAAATTGATGCTCACACAAAAATACTTGAATGTTTCATTGGTTACAAGTTGGACATCGACCGATGGGGTTCGATTGTAGGCTTGAGTGATGCATGTAGGGTGATGACCACACAAACTAGTCGCCTGCGAACACCCCACCAGGTTGATGCCCGGTGAGTGACCGATGGGACCATCGTGTGGTTGCCCAGTACCCTGATGGGTTGGATTGCAGCTGCCCGATAGCATAACGGAAGCAGGTGTAGTTTGCTCCTATTTGCTGAGAGCAGTGTGCTCTCGACCGACTGCCCAACCCGTGTGCTGGGCAGTCCCGCCTGCATGTGTATGTGTTTTTATGGATTAACATTTTCATTAAAATTAATTGTTAATTTTAATTTCAGAAAAATGGTTTTTCTTGAAAACTTTATTTTATTATAAATCTTTAAAAATTGACAACTTTAAATAACTTGGTAAGTTTATATGCTTTAAAATTCATATGATAAATGTTTATTACATGATTTATGTAAGGATGATCATGGTCCTATGACTAATGTGATTGGATGTTTTTAAATTATCTTTGGGTTTTTAGGGCCTGTGAGCCTCTTATTCTAATTGTATTTAAATTATTACAAAGAGGGTAGAAAAGAAAGTGAGATTTCTATTTTAATTTTATAAATGGAGGACATTCAATGCCTAAAGGTCCATGCTTATATGGGCTACTAAATGCAAATGGAATAGAAAAGGAGATTCAAGGCCCACGAATGTATGCGTAGAAAATGAAATGTAATAGAATTGTTCTTTATATTTCTACCCTTAGATTGACCTTGACCCATTTTTAGATCAAACAGGTCACATAAGTTGTGTAACAACCCTTAACCTAACTGCAGACCTTAAACAAGCTGATATAATTAAGTCAAGAAATGTTAATTTTTCATCAATACTAAAGTTATGGTTTTAATAAAAGTTCCAATTTTTTTAGCTATAAGTGAGAGAGCTTGAATCGTTTTAAACACACTATATACATATATCAAAACTGAGTACATCTATTTACAAAACCATAATAGAGCGGCTTATTTAAAAAACAAAACAGAGATTGTGGGATAAAATGTTTTTCATAAATTGTTTAATTGGTTAAATTGATGCTCACACAAAAATACTTGAATGTTTCATTGGTTACAAGTTGGACATCGACCGATGGGGTTCGATTGTAGGCTTGAGTGATGCATGTAGGGTGATGACCACACAAACTAGTCGCCTGCGAACACCCCACCAGGTTGATGCCCGGTGAGTGACCGATGGGACCATCGTGTGGTTGCCCAGTACCCTGATGGGTTGGATTGCAGCTGCCCGATAGCATAACGGAAGCAGGTGTAGTTTGCTCCTATTTGCTGAGAGCAGTGTGCTCTCGACCGACTGCCCAACCCATGTGTTGGGCAGTCCCGCCTGCATGTGTATGTGTTTTTATGGATTAACATTTTCATTAAAATTAATTGTTAATTTTAATTTCAGAAAAATGGTTTTTCTTGAAAACTTTATTTTATTATAAATCTTTAAAAATTGACAACTTTAAATAACTTGGTAAGTTTATATGCTTTAAAATTCATATGATAAATGTTTATTACATGATTTATGTAAGGATGATCATGGTCCTATGACTAATGTGATTGGATGTTTTTAAATTATCTTTGGGTTTTTAAGGCTTGTGAGCCTCTTATTCTAATTGTATTTAAATTATTACAAAGAGGGTAGAAAAGAAAGTGAGATTTCTATTTTAATTTTATAAATGGAGGACATTCAATGCCTAAAGGTCCATGCTTATATGGGCTACTAAATACAAATGGAATAGAAAAGGAGATTCAAGGCCCACGAATGTATGCGTAGAAAATGAAATGTAATAGAATTGTTCTTTATATTTCTACCCTTAGATTGACCTTGACCCATTTTTAGATCAAACAGGTCACATAAGTTGTGTAACAGCCCTAACCTAACTGCAGACCTTAAACAAGCTGATACAATTAAGTCAAGAAATGTTAATTTTTCATCAATACTAAAGTTATGGTTTTAATAAAAGTTCCCATTTTTTCAGCTATAAGTGAGAAAGCTTGAATCGTTTTAAACACACTATATACATATATCAAAACTGAGTACATCTATTTACAAAACCATAACAGAGCGGCTTATTTAAAAACAAAACAGAGTTTTCAAAATATGATACAAAACAGCTCGAAGCATGACATATGAACAAATCTCTGTCCGGCCGCTCTGGAGACTCAGTCAACCTCTAAACCTGTACATTTTTACCTGCATCACATGAATCTAATGAGTTAAAGGCTCAGTAAGGTGAAATTGATGCAATAACAAATAACGTACATACAAATCACATAAATGATTAAATGCAATATTCAATTTAATAACTTTCTTTTATAAATCATTCTTTAGGGCCCTTGAAGTGTTACCTAATTAAATAGCAATAGACCGTGGTTTTCGGAACCTGTTCATAATGATTGGCCAATAAGAAAAATAATACAGGGTTTCCATACTTGATCTTTCAACCTCAGGTATTAGCCGTATTCTATCTCATTCATTGTGGCTTTCCTATACCAGTTTTTTCAACCTCAATTATTTGCCACCATTTGTTGGGTCCGCAGGTCCCTCCCGCGTTCCTTGTCTATCCGACCATCAATCAAGTAGCATACTTCTTTTTCAAAAACATCATTATATCCTTAATAGTATCATGCTTCATAAACCATAAATGCATCAAACATTACATCATTTCACAAATAATAACAATCACATTAAAACATGAATAACATTATATGATTCTTATGATACAGCAAATGAAAGCTTCAACTTACCTCAAGTCCACTTTGTGTTAAGTGAAAAGGCCAATCTCTTTGGAAGATAGGATGTGTTAAAGGCCTAACATAATCAAATCATGTATCATTTAATATCCTTTTTATAAATCATTTAGTCTATTCTAGTTAAAGTTTATATACACTTTTCAATCTTTTGTAAAGAATTACATATCAATTACATAACCTTAAAAACAATGCATACTTCATATTTTACTACTAAATCAAGACATTAAACATTAGGGCATGTAACACCCCCATTACTATAGAACTATATATATAGTATAATTTAACATGATAGAGCCTGTGTGCATGCATTATTTTTTTTTTTTTTTCTGCAACATATTAATAAATAATAAATATTTTCCCACTCACAGACTAATATATATACCTACAGATGACCCATAACAATCATAATATTTATGTACCCGTGTACAGAAAAATTATAAAAGTAACATATTGTACAAATCCCAAAACGTAATACAATAGACTACAAAATTAAATAAGTTAACAATCAACCCAACAGGTCGTCATCCATGTACACTAATCCTCAGAACCTGTAGGAACCCCAACAGCTTGCCCAGTAAGTCCATGGTATCAAGTATCACCAGACTCACCTACAATGCATAAACTATATGAGCTAACGCTCAGCAAGTAAAGATTATGCATGTCAAAGAATAATCCACAATATCAAGTCATGCATCTCAAAATGCTATGCCCACAATGCAATTTTATGCATCAAATATTTCTCTCAAAATCATTTCTTTCTTGGGCCCCTGACCAACGCTACTATCCCATACACCGGAAAAGAGCTCTGCACATCGCCATAATCCAATGGCCAATAATCATAAAAGCATGCAAATCCATGCACACTCATACGCATGCAAATCCATGCACGCGAACCTGCAAATCCATGCATAAAACCATGCAAATCCATGCATGCTTCGGTGCACTAGTAGTGGTCAGTAAAATATTTTCCTTTCTCAGAATCATGCCGTGCAATGCACGATTTATCACAATGCTTGTATATGATGTATGCACGTGCCAATGCCCATGTATGTATGCTCAATGGACATGAATGACAGTAATGCATGCCCTCTACTACGCACATATGATCAATGGTATTACATATAAATCATACATTTACTATGTCTATGCATTATAGTTGCACATGAATCTTTACTTACCTTTCACTTGGTTGGTGGCTTAGTCTAAATTTGTTTAGTATTCCTCTCCAACTTTAGATGTAAAATAGCCTGTAATATTACCCAACATCAAGCACCATTCCCAATTTGGCAAGTTGAAAACACAAAATCTCATACTAGACCTTAAACACCAAGCTATAAGCTAACAATCAAGCTTTCACAAACTAGAACCCAATATAGCCCCTCAAATACCTCAATTTCTCATCTTAAATACATGAAAACATCATGTAATTGAAGTATTATAACTCTAATAACATGTACCTAATTGTTAACACTCAATAGCAACATGTCTAGGTTGAAACATGCTAAGTGATCAAATGTGGCAGATTCACATTTTCATATTTTCTTGCTGTCAAGTTTAGTTGCATGATAATTTTAACATCCCTAAACATATCCAATCACTCCCAAATTTTTACCACACTTATATAACATGTATATAAATGTAACCATATCATATAATTTCTAAAAATCACGGATATATCTTTCCAAGTTCAGCTCTCTTCACGACATACTGAAACAGATTGTTTCCTACCGTGACAGTTTTGCACACTTCATGACATTAATGGTTTTGGCACCAT
This sequence comes from Paulownia fortunei, assembly GCA_019321725.1. NCBI lineage: Eukaryota > Viridiplantae > Streptophyta > Magnoliopsida > Lamiales > Paulowniaceae > Paulownia > Paulownia fortunei. The sequence continues at coordinate 11,021,929 of CM033105.1, read as the reverse complement.
TAAGTATATTCAATCACTAAAACATTCTCACCATACTTAGATAACATATATAAAGAGACAACCAGGTCATATTATTACCAAAAATAATGGATTTAGCTCCCTTAATTCAGTTTCCTTCACAGCACACCAAAACAGATTTTGCTATTTTGGCAGTTTGAGTGTTTCTCCAATATCATTCTCTATTTCAATTTCCAACTGATAAAACTTCATTACAATACTCTTAAATCATATATAGTCATGTAAATGGTAATAATTATAGGTTTTATTAAACATACCATACACTTTTGAAGCCTAAAACACAAGAAAATAGTAAGATGACAGTTTCTGCCACAAGTATTTCCTATTAAGTGTTTGTCATCCAAAACCCTTTCTTTGTGCACCAAAGTCTAACTAAAAACTTCTTAACACTTTTATAAGAGATATTGAAAGCTTAATAAACAATAAAACCATTCCTAATAATCTGCAAACTAAAGGCAAAACCGTAGATAAGTGTTACCTAACTTGATGGTAATCACTTCTTCTTTGCTTTTCTTGCTTTTATTTCAACTTGGAATCAATTTGGATCACTTGGAGACCTTAAGGTGTGTGTTTGGAAGATGAAAATGGCTGAAATGAGGGTCTGGTCGTTGCTTAAGGGTGAAGGGTTTGAGGTGTTAGCTTGAGATGTTAGCTTAAGCTTAATAAGAAAGCATGAGGTGGCAAGTAAATGGCAAATCTGATTTTCTCCCTTATCTTGCAGCCCTAATCTTGTGTGTCTCATCTATTTTTATTTGGTTGCAACCTATCTTAATCACCATTCATTCCCATAGGTAATTCCTATGTCCGTTCATTCGATCTCCAAACCGATTTGCATCCGATTCTTAAAGAATTATCTAGTTTGCATTTCTAAAATCATATGCACATAAGGGCCTTGTAATATGACACTTAAATCATATTATATCATGTCCAATATCCCAAGTATGCTAATTTACAAATATATACTTTTGAAATAACTTGATCAAATCAAATTAAACCGTATAAGGTTACTAGTAACACTTTTAGCATTTCCAAAATTATAACCTATATATCTCATCTATATCTAATATTGATCCACATCACTTTCTTCTTATTTCAATATAAAATCAACTACTTAGATTAGGAAATTCAATAACTAATACCGTGCAAGAGCTTCAGAATTAAGTTTAATATTCAAGAATGTCGTATAAAATGAAATAAATTATGCAATGTCAATAGAAATGCAATTAGCATATAAAATTAACACGTAATGCATGAATCATATTTGGCCATGTGAGTAGTAAGAGGCTCGGGTATCACAGGGCAGCCATTAAATAACTAATAATTCAAACATAATTATTAGGGCAGCCCCTAAAATATGAACACAATCGGAATTAAAATGACGTAAACTTGATTCTAACCTTAAATTAAGCAAACTAATTGCTATTGTTCACAATCATTTGTAGGCACCTTCAAACACAATATAAGCATTACAAAATCAATAGAAACAAGTAAATTAAACAATTTCACAAGACTATCAATTTTGCTAAAAACTAGCTTAATTAATTTCGTTTTGGCTTCAAGTGTAACTTACTTAAGTTTTCAATCATACAAAAATATACTAAAACATGTAACCATCCAAAATACTACAAATTCATCATAAGAAACATTGAAAAAGAATATACCTTGATTAAGTTGGAATTAAGCTTCAAAATCAACGGTTTTCAAGCTTAAAAATGGTGGAACTTGTTCTAGTTTGTGTTCTATGAATTCCTGTGGATTGAATTCAATTTTTGTGAGTATGAGAGTGTAGAAATTTGGGAGAAACTTAGGACAATAAGGGTTGGTCGTTTTTGAGGTGCTTCCACAAGAAATATGGATGAAAATAATTTCTTTGACCTTTAGAGAGAGGTAAGTGGAGGGTGATGATTTGTTGCATCATGCTTGGTGTCTTCTCATGCCAAAAGTCACGTTCATGATCTAAGGAGATGATAAAAATATGGATTTATTTGGCTAGAGTTTCTAAGTGGTAAGGTTGTTTAGTTAAATTGAAATTCAAGAACTTTATACTACATTAGGTATAATGAACATGTTAATTGTGGATGGTGACTGATATTGTAACAGTCCTTAACCTAACTGCAGAGTTTAAACAAGCTGATACAGTTAACTCAAGAAATGTTAATTTTTCATCATTAGTAGAGTTATAGTTTTTAATAAAAGCTCCCATTTTAAGCTATAAGAGAAAGAACTTGAATCATTTTAAACACACCATATACATATATCAAAAACTGAGTACATCTGTTTACAAAACCATAACATAGCGGCTTATTTAAAAACAAAACAGAGTTTTGTTTATAAACTACAAAATAGGTCGAATCATGGCATATGAACAAATCTCTGTCCGGCCGCTCCAAAGACTCAGTCAACCTCTAAACCTGTACATTTCCACCTGCATCACATGAATCTAATGAGCTAAAGGCTCAGTAAGATGAAACTGATGCAATAACAAATAACATATATGCACATCTCATAAATCATTAAATGCAGTATTCTATTTATTAACTTTCATTCGTAAATCATTCTTTAGGGCCCTTGAAGTGTGGTACCTAACTAATAGCGATAGACCGTGGTTTTTGGAACCTGTTCATAATAATTGGCCAATAAGAGAACTAATACGGGGTTTCCATACTTGGTCTTTCAACTTCAGGTATTAGCCGTATTCTATCTCATTCATTGTGGCTTTCCTATACCGATTTTTCAACCTCAAGTATTTGCCACCATTTGTTGGGTCCGCTGGTCCCTCCTGCGTCCATTGTCTACCCGACTATCAATCAAGTACCATACTTTCTTTTTAAAAACCTCATTATATTCTTAATAGTGTCATGCTTCATAAACCATAAATGCATCAAACATCACATCATTTGACAAACAACAATCACATTAAAACATGAACAAACATTATATGATTCTTGTGATACACCAAATGAAAGCTTCAACTTACCTCAAGTCAACTTTGTGGCAAGTGAAAAGACCAATCTCTTTGGAAGATAGGATGTGTTAAAGACCTAACATAATCAAATCATGTGCCATTTAATATCCTTTTTATAAATAATTTAGTCTATTTTAGTTAAAGTTCATATACACTTTTCAATCTTTTGTAAACAACTTCATATCAATTACATAACCTTAAAAACAATGCATACTCCATATTTTACTACTAATTCAAGACATTAAACATTAGGGTAGCCCCTAAAATATTAACACAATCTGAATTAAAATGACGTAAACTTGATTCTAACTTAAATTGATTCTAACCTTCAATTAAGCAAACTAATTGCTATTGTTTTCAATCATTCAAAGAAACTTCCAAACACAATATAAGCATTACAAAATCAATAGAAACAAGTAAATTAAACAATTTCACAAGACTATCAATTTTGCTAAAAATTAGCTTAACTAGCTTAGTTTTGGCTTCAAGTGTAACTTACTTAAGTTTTCAATCATACAAAAGCATACTAAAACTTGTAACTATCCAAGATACTACAAATTCATCATAAGAATCATTGAAAAAGAATATACCTTGATTAAGTTGGATTTAAGCTTCAAAATCAACGGTTTTCAAGCTTAAAAGGATGTAAACTTGTTCTACCTTGTGTTCTATGGATTCCTATGGATTGAATTCAATTTTTGTGAGTATGAGAGTGTAGAAATTTGGGAGAAACTTAGGAGAATAAGGGCTGGTCATTTTTGAGGTGCTTCCACAAGAAATATGGATGAAAATGATTTCTTTGACCTTTCAAAGAGAGGTAAGTAGAGGGTGATGATTGGTTCATCATGCTTGGTGTCTTCTCATGCCAAAAGCCACGTTCATGGGCTAAGGAAATGACAAAAATTGATGCTTTGGTGTTATAATCAAGTGCAATGCGGTTTAGAATGGTTTTATGCAACCTAGTCAACCAACTAATCAAATTGCACCATTGTGCATACTTTTAGTTCTTAGCCAAATGTAACATATTTCAAGTAAATATTTAGGCAATTAATCACTTTAGCATATAAATAGTATGGAGCAATACAAATAATTCATTTCATAGCCATTCAACACATCAATCTTCCTTAATCGAGATATCGAGCTTTTCACTACAGAAAGGCACTTAAGGAATATGTTAAATCAAGAAATGAAAGTTTGATCTCATATTTCATGTACTAATGTATGTTAAAGCATAACTGAAGCATATAATAATAATTATTCATGTTCGTGCAATCATGCTATTTGTATGCCATAATTCGATAATGCACATTGATTAGATGCATATTGATGAAAAATACTTATTATTGGCTATGTAGGAGAGAATTGAGAATTGGGCATTACAGGTTGGCCATGATCATCCATTGGCTTTTTGCATATGATGCATGTTAAATATTATTTAATGTTCTTACTTTCACATATATGATGATGACATTAAATAAACCACCTAGTTATTTAACTAATAATATCTTGGATTAAATCAAACCCACTTATTTTATGAAATTGAGTAAAGAATTTTCTATAATTCGATTTCAAACAAAAATGGACAAGTTAGGTAGGACATATCGTTGCACGCCTATCATGAGCTATGGGGTGGTCTTGTGTTGGAAAGTTATGATCTCTATCAAGTATAGAGATGCTCGTGGGATGGATTCATCATTATGTTGGCCATGATTCATGGGACATCTTGATGCTCTATCTGTTAGAGTACTGCCCGACGAGCCAATTAGCGACGAGCTCTTATACTCTTGTAAAAATAGTTTTATTCATATTGTTTAAATAAATAAAAGGTATTTCTTTATCTTTAATTGTTTTCATCAATTAGATAAAGTCCCTAGATTATTTTTAGCTACGGGGCATGGCCATACATATGATGGTGATCATGTAATATGCCTCTATTGTTTGAACTTTAATATGTTCTGAATCATGGGTTCATTGAGATGGGACATCGATAAGCCTGATAGACTCGCACACACGATGCATACTCGAAAGTAGAATGTCTTATTCTATAGACATTGGCATAAAGAGACTAGTACATGTGTGTGGGTGCTGTTTAGGGAATGAGTACACTAAACGGCCAGCTGGGAAATTTTCAATTGGAAAAGTATTATTTATCGAATGAGAATTTTCTAGTTACGATAGTGCATTAATTAGTCTTTTGACTTGAGGCACCATGGTGACCAATATTTTCGTTAGACCTCGAGAGAGGCTAGTAGATAATTTAGGGATTTTTTACTATCACTTGGAAAATAAATTGAGATTGATGAGATGAATTATTAAATTCGGACTACCTATAATGAAACCATAATCCTAGGTCTTTAAGTTATTGAATTTCTTCTTTAATTGTTTTTTATTATTAGTTTAGTTTAGTTAGATTTAGTTTATAATCATCAACACATTCTTGCATTTATTCAAATAAAATTAGAGTTAGTATAATTTATATACTTAATAATTCTATAGTCCCCATGGGAACAATACTTATTCGTCACTTTATTAATTGTTAACGATAATGTGCTTGCATACGCAAATTCCACAATAAGTTTTTGGCGCTGTTGTCTTGGGACTATTTTTTTTTTGTTAGTATCGATACCAAGCAACTCTGATTATAATTTAAATTTTTCTTGTATTTTTTATTTTGTTTATTATTTAAGAGTGTCCTTGTTATGTCATCTCAGGTATTTCTTAGGTATGTGAGACGAGCAGAAAGTGATAGACGAGATGGATATGATGCATATTATTGGCCAACTCAATATGGTACGACGAATCAGGGTTCAACTCAAGCCTTTAGAATTAATCGAGTAGATGCCATTAATGCCTTGTCTGCCCAAGTAAAAGTCATTTCTAAACAGTTGGAGAAATTTGCAACAAATACTATTCATACACCATTTAAGGTATGTGAGTCATATGGCGGTTTCCATTCAAGAACACAATATCAAGAGAGCAACCAGTTTGCACCACCATATGTTGAGCATGTTGAATATGAGTAGAATTACAACCATTTACAAAATTATCCTTAGTCTAACACTTATAATCAGGGATGGCCAAAATATTTGAATGCTTCATGGAGAAATGATTAGAATATGATATGTCATGAACCTAGTTACCCACTATTAGAGAAGAAGCTAAACCTTGAAGAAGCATTAGCTCAACTGGAATTTACTACCAACCAATTTATTCTGTGAACTAAACCTAGTAATCCATCACAAGAGAAGAAGATAAGTCTTAAAGAACCAATGACTCAATTAGTAAACACTCAGAGAAAATTTATGTTGGAAGATGCACATAACGGGCTGATTCTTTAGATTCAGCTTTATTCTAATATGTTGTAAATTAAGTTAGGTCCAAAATAAGATCATTGGCTATGAATGTCATTATGGAAAGCTTTTCAATTTATCAATTTCAGCATACTGATTAATTTAGGTAAGAGGAAAGCCTGTAAATTTTCATAAGTTGTTATCAAATAAAGACTCTGCAATAAAGGGTAAATTAGTTGCCTATTTTCGAAATACTAATCGCCATTTACTTTCTTGATTGATTCTAAGAGATTAACTATCCTTATTTTCTTTGAAAACCTTTCAAGATAATTAGTTGCCATTTACTTTCGCGATTAAAAGGGATTGGCCTTTCTTATTTTCTTTTCTTAATATGGGACATTTTACTTTAATCATTGAAAGGGCTAGTTTTCTAGGATTTAATTTATTTTGTTTTTAGGTTATTTAGTAATTCAGCTTTATAAAATAAAGTAATCCTAATAGAAAATGATTCAAGGTTGAAATAATATTTGTTAAGAGTTTTCCTCAATGGTTTTTCAAAGAACTATTTTCTTAACTTATCAAAATTCTTCTTGTGGCGTTCATCCTTGACCTATCACTCACAATCGTTCTCATCTGTTTCGAGTTGGCATCTACCCAAGTTTCTTATACCTTTGTTTCTTATCTTTTAATAGATATTGGGCCAAAATCATTGTTCTTGCCAGATTGTGAATCTGAATTAAGACGATCCCATGAAAAATACCCTTAAGGATATTCGGGTCTCATTTTTCATTGTGAGATTCTTATCTTTTAATGATGAGAATAATGGAGTATCATTAAAGTATCCATTGCATGTTCTTGTTGGACTAAAAATAAAGACAAGGGCTAAAAGGTTCAAAGATGCACTTATTGGGCGATTCACTATATTCGAGTTGATTCTAATATGTTGCAATTTAAGATGGGTCCAAAATAAGATCATTGGCTAGTCAACGTCATTAAGGAAAGCTTTTCAATTTGTCAATTTCAGTATATTGATTGATTTGGGAATGAAGAAAGCTTGGAAATTTGCCAATTTTCAGTATGTTGTTACCAAATAAAGATTTTGCAATAAAGGGCAACTTACTTGCATATTTTCAAGACAATAAATCGTTGTTTACTTTTTGGATTGATTTAAGGGATGGACTATCCTAATTGCCATTTACTTTTGTGATTGTAAGAGAACGACCTTTCATATTATTGAACATTTTACTTTTCTGATAGTACGGATTAGTTGTTTAGTATTTTGATTTATTTTGTTTTTAAGTTATTTAGTATTTCGGCTTTGTAAAATAAAGTAATCAGTGGTTGTGAAAGAACATACAATTTTACTTTATTGCATTGGTATTAATTGGGCTTATGATAGGAAACTGGTCTTCAAGACAATTGGACATTTGGGTGGTTTTGAATCTACTCATGGTATACTTCATTTCCCTTCATTGATTTATAGTTTACTAACCTCTCAAGGTTTTGTGAAGAAGGGCTCAGAAGTATTGGAAAGCCCTCCAGGACCTATATGTGCATCCTACAGGTTATTTTGTGGGACTCACATCAATGATCTCCCTCAAACTAATAGAAGAAATGCACCATCTACAAATGTTGGATTAGATATTCCACAAAATGTTATAACATCATCTACATTGTTGTTAAGGTTGGAAATTGAGTTGGCTGAGGCTCGTAAACAAATCCAATATTGGACTGACATGAAAATAATGGTTGTTAAGCTAATTCATAAATAGAGGCCTTCCACATCCACTAATCTATCTTTGGCCACTTTTGGTCAAAAAGGGGGAGAATCAAGTGTTGTTGTTGTACAAGCTCAGGGAGAGCAAGATAAAGATGTTGAAGAAATAGATGAGGAAGATGCTGATGAAGATGATGATTGATCATCTTTTATGTTTTTTTTTTATTTTTGCAAATGATTTCTACTGTGATCTAATAATATGTATTGTGGTACTCAAAATAGTTGCATTTGATGATTGGTTTATGCTTTGATGGATTTTTATCTGCTTTGGTATTTGATTCAAATATGCAGGGGGAGTAGTACTAGTATCTTGTTGGATGAGATAAGAGCAAGTGTTGAAACATTTACATTACAATATTTTGATATTTTGATGTTATTTTTTATACTGAATTTTGAAAACCTGCATTTGAGTTTTAGGGGGAGCTTTAGTTGATTTTGACCAAAAATGCTAAAGATGGAGAACACTAGTGTCAGAAAAGGTTGGCATTTATGGAAGCTGGAATTTTACACAGAAACCAGGTGTTGCAAAAAATATTGTGAGAGATGTTGCAACACTTGAGAAACAATATTTAATTAATTAAGTATTTTAATTAATTATAATTATTCTGGGAAAGTTTCAATTATTTAGGGATTTTTGAAATATTTATTTTAGGTATTTCATAAAGTCACATGTGAAATAAATGTGTTGAAATTAAAGATATTATTGATTTGTTTTGATAAGGTAAGAGAAGATTTGGAGAATCTTATGGATAAGGCAACAAAACAAGAAATTAATCTATTTCAGATATGTGGCAATCAAGACCTGATTTTAAGGGGATTTAGACTGAAATACATGGCTGCATATATACCAAGTCTCAATATTAAAGAAACTAAGTGGATAAACTGAATAGTACCACGAAAGTGATTCAAGGGTAAGGCAAATTTTACTCACATACATTGTTCGAGAGAAGAAGGTGAAAAGGTCTTCAGGAGATGACAGCATCAACCAACTGAAGGAGTTCAGAGTTGGAGGGAGTCCATCAGTGCTGATTACTCATATACATTCTTTGGGAGAAAAAGATAAAGGTTTTCCAAAGAAGACAAGATCAGCTATCTGAAGAAGTTCAGAGTTGTAAGAAGTCGAGCAGTACTGATTAAAGTCGAGGGGAGCTCGTAGGAACAACTAATTAGTAGAATACATAGGATGGTCTTCATTTAGAGAGGGAGTCTTTAAATTATTTTAGTTCGATGAGATGTATTTTGTAAACTATTACTAATTAGTGGATTATTTCTTTCTCTAGGCGTGACCTCGTGCATGTAGAGTACGTAGTACTTGAAGCACGTAAAAATCTTGGTGTTATCTTTTTATTTCTACTACGTGTTCTATCTAGATGTTATAATACTTTTCACAGTACTTAGGACTTTAAGAAAAAATTGGGCAACAGATTCTATCAGAGTTATAGAGAACTGTCTACAATTATTAAAGAAGGACCTCCTATTAAAGTTATAGGAGATTCTAGTTGTCGAAGCCTAATTTTGATTGTTGATTTTACCTGCTCTACGGAAATAGTTCTAAGAGAAAAAATGAGAAAATGTTCTTAAATACAAATAAACATACAAAATTAGGAAAATCTAGAAGATTAATCCAGATAAGTTAGGTTCATGCCACCATTGCGGAATGCCAGGGCATAGAAAGAGAAATTGCAAGAATTAACTTGCTTAAATGAGTTAGAAGGTGTTCTAATTCGAACTTTAAGTTAGAAAGGTTTCTAATTCAAAATTATATTTGGTTGAAGTTAACCATAGGATTAAAAATTCTTCTAGGGTATTGTATATCGGATAATGATCTCGTCTATACAAAGGATTGCTAGAGATGACCAGAAGAAGGCGTCTATGTAGAGGAGAGTTGACCCTTAGGCTGGAGAATGCAAAAAAAGTTGTTACATTGGCCATGGGACTGTCAACTCAGCATTAAGCAATAGAGTTAAGATAGTTTTAAATAATTATTTTTACATTCTTGAATTAATAGAGAACATTATCTCTATTCTTGATTTGAATAGAGAGGGTTGTGCTTTATAAGTGGAAGGTGTTCCATTTATCATGGTTCTTCATTAGTTCTTGTTGAAGTATTGACAAATGATTCATATACTATCTCATCCCAAAACTTCATCTTGCACATACAACAAAATAAAAGAAAATTAGATGATCTTAGTTCCACATACTTGAGGTGAGCTAGGCTAGGTCATATCTCTGAGAAGAGAATCGATAAGATGACCACTTGCCTGACCTTAGGGACTTGCAAGAATGTCAATTAGTGAATCTTGTCTTAATAAAAAATGACCAAGTCACCATTTGTGGGACAAGTGGATCGTGTTGCAAATCCTTTGGACTTGATACATTCGAATGTATGCAGGCCACAAAATGTTAGTGCTCGAGAAAACTACCATTATTTCATTATATTTATCGATAATTACTCTAAGTGTTAGTATATGTATCTTTCGAGATATAAATTTGAAGCCTTCAAAAGGTTCAAATACTTCAAGCATGAAGTAGAGAAAAAAACCCAGTGAAGTAGTATGACTCTTCGATCTGATCGAAAAGATGAGTACTTTAGGCTCAGAGTTTCTTGATTATCTAAATAAAAATGGGATTCTCTCGTTGTGGAATTTGCCTACTACTCCACATGCCAACGAGGTAGCTAAGTGTAGGAAACGAACTTTGTTGGACATGGTTTGGTCCATGATGATTTTCACTAGTATTCCTCTTTCATTATGAGGCTATGATCTAAAATCGATAGCATATTTATTAAATAGAGTGCCTTCAAAGTTAGTACCCAAAACACCATATAAGATGTTGTGTGGAAAGATTCTATTTTACAAATACCTTAGCTATGGGTTGTCCTACTTATGTGAAGCTGTTAGTAGGAGATTAATTTGATGCTAGATCCACCTTATGTAAGTTTGTGGGGTATCCAAAGAAATCTGTTGGATATTATTTCTATGACCCTTCAAAACAAAAAATATTTGTTTCAAGGAATGCCACCTTCCTCGAGAAGGATTATCTATTAGATAGAAAAAGCGAGGTCCTAGAAATTAAAGAAATTCAAGAACCACAAAAATGCCCCACAGGAGGCAGTAGTGCCTGAACCACCAACAACTAAAACTTCAATCACACAACCTCTTAGGATATCTAAAAGGATCTCAAGGCTACCTAATAGGTGTGGTCTTTTGTTGGAGAACAATAAGGAGGATCATTTTTTGGTTAGTGATCCAATGAATTATATAGAAGCAATTGGTAAGAAATTAACTAGGGGAAGATGGCAAGAGGCCATGCAAACGAAGATAGACTCCATGTACTCCAACAAAGTATGGACCTTGGTGGACCCACCACTGGGTATTGTACCCATTGACTATAATTGGGTCTACAAGCATAAGTATGAAGTTGATGCACAGGTAGTGACCTATAAGGCACAACTAGTCGCTAAGGGCTATACTCAAAGGCAAGGAATTAACTATAGATAAATTTTCTGACCAGTGTCAATGCTGAAGTCCTTTGGGATTTGCTTGCAATATAAGCATATTATAACTACAAGATATGGACTTAAACAAACTTCCGAGTATGATAACTATGAGATATAGACTCAAACAAACTTCAGAATATGATAAATACGATGTATGGACTCAGACAAAGTTCAAAATATGCTTCCATATTAGTGTATTACAAGGTCCATAGATCCATATATGGACTTAAACAAACTTTTCAAAACTGGAACATCTGATTCGATGAGTCAGTAAAAAATGATTAGTTTTCTCAAGAATTTGGATGAACCTATATGTATAAGAAGGTTAGTGAGATATATAAGAAGGTTAGTGAGTAACACCCCTATTACTACACAACTAGATATATATTATAATTTGACATGATAGAACCTGTGTGCATGCATGGAATATATTTTTTTTTGTAACACTTTAAGAAAAGATAAATCACTTCTTACATGCACAATCCTATTTAAAATACTTTCTAACACATGTCATGTATATAGCAGGATCGGTATTTATATGAAAGCACAACACCCACAATGACCCAATATTTACATACTTATTTATAGTAAAGTTTTAAAAGCAAAATATAGTACCATTCTAAAAATATAATACAACAGAGTCAAAATATAACAAGCCAACAAAATAGCCCAACAGGTTGTCATCCATGTACATACTCTCTCAGACACCTGCAGAAGCTCCAACCGTCGCCCAACCAATAAAAGATGCTTCAAGTATCGTCGTACTCACCTACAATGCACAAACTATATGAGGTAACGCTCAACAAGTAATGATTATGCATGTCAAAGAATAATCCACAACATCAAGTCATGCATCTCAACATGCTATGCCCACAATGCAATTTTATGCATCAAAATATTTCTCTCAAAATCATTTCTTTCTTGGGCCCCTGACCAACGCTACTATCCCATGCATCGGAAAAGAGTTCTGTACACTGCCATAATCCAATGGCTAATAATCATATAAGCATGCAAATCCATGCATGCTCATACGCATGCAAATCCATGCATGCTTCGGTGCACTAGTAGTGGTCAGCAAAATATTTTCCTTTCTCACAATCATGCCGTGCAATGTAAGATTTATCACAATGTGCGTATATGATGCATGCACGTGCCAATGACAATGCCCATGTATGTATGCTCAATTGAGAGCCCTCTACTATGCACATATGATTTATGATATTATATAATTCACACATCTACTATATCTATGCATTATAGTTGCAAATGAATCTTTACTTACCTTTCACTTAGTTGGTGGCTTAGTCTAGATTTGTTTATTGTCCTCCTCCAATCTTAGATGTAAAATAGCATGTAATATTACCAACATCAAGAACCATTCCCTATTTGACAAGTTGAAAGCATAAAATATCATACTAAGACCTTAAACACCAAGCTATCTAGGTTTTACAAACTAGAACCCAATCTAGTCCCTCCAATACCTTAATTTCTCATCTTAGATACATGTAAATATCATATAATTGAAGTATTATAACTCTAATATCATGTACCTAATTGTTAACAGTCAATAGCAACGTGTCTAGGTTGAAATATGCTAAGTTATCAAATGGGACAAATTCACATTTTCATATTTATTTGCTGTCCAATTTATTTGCATGATAATTTTGACATCCCTAAACATATCCAATCACTCCCAAATTTTTACCACACTTAGATAACATGTATATAAATGTAACCATTTCATAGAATTGCTAAAACTCATGGATATAGCTTCCCAAGTTCAGCTCCTTTCACAGCATAGTGAAACAGATTTTTCCTACCGTGACAGTTTTACGCACTACATGACATTAATAGTTTTGGCACCCTTACGTATATTCAATCTCTACCAAATTTTTACCACACTTATATAAAATATACAAAGAGACAACCAGGTTATATTCTTGCCAAAACTAATGGATTTAGCTCCCCTAATTCAGTCTCCTTCACAGCACACCAAAACAGATTTTGCTACTTTGACAGTTTGAGTGTTTCTCCAATATCATTCTCTATTTCAATTTCTAACCAATAAAAATTCATTCCAATACTCTGAAATCATATATAAACATGTATATGATGATAATTACAGGTTTTATTCAACATACCATACATTTTTGAAGCCTAAAACACAAGAATACAGCAAGGTGACAGTTTCTAACACAAGTGTTTTCTATCAAATATTTCCAACCACAAACCCTTTCTTTATGCATCAAAGCCTATCTAATAACATCCTAACACATTTATAAATAATATTCAAAGCTTAATAAGCCAATAAACCTCAAAATAAATCTGAGCTGAACTTGGGAAACTATATCCGTGAGTTTTAGCAATTCTATGACATGGTTACATTTATATACATTTTATCTAAGTGTGGTAAAAATTTGGGAGTGATTGGATATGTTTAGGGGTATCAAAATTATCATGCAACTAAATTGAATAGCAAGTAAATATGAAAATGTGAATCTGTCCCATTTGATAACTTAGCATATTTCAACCTAGACATGTTGCTATTCAGTGTTAACAATTAGGTACATGATATTAGAGTTATAATACTTCAATTATATGATGTTTACATGTATCTAAGATGAGAAATTAAGGTATTGGAGGAACTAGATTGGGTTCTAGTTTGTAAAACCTAGATAGCTTGGTGTTTAAGGTCTTAGTATGATATTTTATGCTTTCAACTTGTCAAATTGGGAATGGTGCTTGATGTTGGTAATATTATAGGCTATTTTACATCTAAGATTGGAGGAGAATAATAAACAAATCTAGACTAAGCCACTAACCAAGTGAAAGATAAGTAAAGATTCATTTGCAACTACAATGCATATACATAGTAGATGTGTGAATTATATGTAATATCATAAATCATATATGCATAGTAGAGGGCTCTCAATTGAGCATACATATATGGGCATTGTCATTAGCACGTGCATGCATCATATACACGCATTGTGATGAATCTTGCATTGCACGGCATGATTATGGGAAAGGAAAATATTTTGCTGACCACTACTAGTGCACCGAAGCATGCATGGATTTGCATAGTTTTATGCATGGATTTGCAGGTTCGCGTGCATAAATTTGCATGCGTATGAGTATGCATGGATTTGCATGCTTATATGATTATTAGCCATTAGATTATGGCGGTGTACAGAGCTCTTTTTCGGTGCATGAGATAGTAGCGTTGGTCAGGAGCCCAAGAAAGAAATGATTTTGAGAGAAATATTTTGATGTGTAAAATTGCATTGTGGGCATAGCATGTTGAGATACATGACTTGATATTGTGGATTATTCTTTGACATGCATAATCATTACTTGTTGAGCATTCTCATATAGTTTGTGCATTGTAGATGAGTACAACGATACTTGAAGCATCTTTTATTGGCTGGGCGATGGTTGGAGCTCCTGCAGGTGTCTGAGAGAGTGTGTACATGGATGACGACCTGTTGGGCTATTTTGTTGGCTTGTTATATTTTGAGTCTGTTGTATTATATTTTTAGATTGATACTATATTTCGCTTTTAAAACTTTACTGTAAATATGTATGTAAATATTGGGTCGTTGTGGGTGTTGTGCTTTCATATAAATACCGATCCTGCTATATACATGACATGTGTTAGAAAATATTTTAAATAGGATTGTGCATGTAAGAAGTGATTTATCTTTTCTTAAAGTGTTACAAAAAAAAATATATTCCATGCATGCACACAGGTTCTATCATGTCAAATTATAATATATCTAGTTGTGTAGTAATGGGGGTGTTATGTCAAATTATAATATATATCTAGTTGTGTAGTAATGGGGGTGTTACAGAGTGGTATCAGAGCCCAGGTCTTGATTCTGTAGACTGTCCATATACATGATCTTAGAACTTGCAGAGCGCAACCACGCTAGTAAGTTTTACATTATCATATATTGCATTACATATTCCATGAATCTTATTTGGCCATGTGAGTAGTAAGTGGCTCGGGTATCACATAGTGAGAGCACAGTAATATATGTTATGCTTTATGTTGATAACATTCTACTTATTAGGAATGATGTAGGGATCTTGCAGTCAACGAAGGCTTGATTGTCAACTCAGTTCTCCATGAAGGATTTAGGAGAAACATTTTATATCTTGGGGATTAGGATCTATAGAGATAGATCCAATAGGATGATCGGACTATCCCAACCTATGTATATAGAGAAGATTCTAAAGAGATTTAGCATGGAAGAATCCAAAACAGGATTCTTGCCTTGAGTCATGACATCTCTCATTCAAAGTTATCGCCCAAAGACTATAGAGAAAGGAGAAAGGATTACATGCATATTATATGCATCTTCTATTTGAAGCATTATATATGTTATGCTATGTACATGGCCTAATATCGTATATGCTCTGAGTGTCATGAGCAGATATCAGTCCAATCCAGAAGGAGCACTAGATGGTCGTAAAGATAATCCTTAAGTACTTGCAAAGGGCTAAGGATGTCTTCTTAGTTATGGAAATGGACAATTGAATCTAGAATGGTTTTTTGGCTAAATACATCATCACATGTGATGCAGCAAAAAAAGGGTGTTTGGATGAGGATATATTCAAAAGTTGGGCATAATTCTAACTATTGTTGATCCAATTACCATTTACTATGATAACAATAGGGCTGTTGTGCAAGCAAATAAGCCAAGAACTTATCAAATAACTCAGTGCACTAAGGGACGGTACCATCTGATTTGAGAGATCAATGGTAGAGGCAACATCAAAGTGGAGAAAGTTGCCTTGGTAGAAAATATAGCAGATCAACTGATGAAGCCCTTAGCTCACAAAGTATCTGAATGATATCTTAGCAACATGGGTCTTACATACATGGGCGATTAGTTTTAGGACAAGTGGGAGATTATTAGAGTAGTTATTAGCAAGCCAATTAGTAGCAAGCTTTTATACTTTTGTAAAGACGTTCATGGAATATGCCTCTATGACTTTGATCTTAAACATGTTTCGAGCCTATGGTTAATTGAGATAGGACATTGACAAGTCTAATAGACTCGCACACACAATATATGTACGAAATGAAGATTTCTCATCACATAGACATTGGCATGGTGATGATAGTGCATGTGTGCATGTTTGTTAGGGAACAAGTACACCAAAAAGCCCATAGAAAATTCTCAAATTGAAATATTATTTGTCGAATGAGAATTTTCTAATTACGATAGTACATTAACTAGTCCTTGAACTTGAGGCACTAAGGTAGCCTTGTGCAAGATATCATATACTTTGATATATTCCCCAATTACAAGACAATCACAGAGGGTTTAAGTTGGGTGTATAGACTTCATGTAGGGAGATTAATGAGTGGCCAATAAAGAATCCATCACCTATCTAGAAGAATAATTGAATCTCCTATATTTCATAATTCTTGATCCTGAAGACATTGGCCAAGACAAGATGAATATTAGACATGGGGTTTTCTAATAATTCATCAAAGGATCAATGTGACTTGAAATAAAACCATAGTTATTAAGTCAAAATAGGTTTCAACTGGTAATCCTTGTGAAGGACCGCATTTGCATGGTGCTCGTATCCGAAATAGGTTCGTTTCTTATTCACCTAAGACTAGGTTGTCATGATGCACTACTAGGTGTTTTCCATGACTTGTGAGGTTCTTGGAATTAAGTAGTTAATTTCAAGCGGATTAATTAATTATATTATTAATTTATTCACTAAGTTGCAAAAGTTGGAAGTCTACTGCTAGTTTAGTTGTGAACATAAGGGGTCACAAACAAATTAAAATGATCCACTTCTAAACTAGATTGTGATCCAAAGGGTTGGATTAAGTTAATCAATACGGATTAGTTAACTTGAGATAGAATTAATTTAAAGAGTTTAATTAATTTATCTAATTAAATAATTAGAATATTTAATCAGACCTAATTAACATTAAAGGCTTATGGAGAGTGAAGTTATTAAATGATTGGATAAATTCATTATTAGGCTTAAATTAATTTAAGGAGTTAAATTAATTTACCAATAAAATAAAATTATTTGATTAGGCCTAATATGATTAGGTGGCCTTTTAAGAACAATTGTTTAATTTATTGGATTAATTAATTAAATTTGGCTTGATTAGTTGATCATATTAATTAATTGGATTTAATTAAATTAATTAAGTCCAAGAACAAGGTTAATGGGCCCATAGGAGAGGTCCAACTTGGAGTCTTACAAAACAACACATAATCCTAGTCTTAAATGGAAAATGAAGGAGATAAGAATGGAAAGGCATCAAAACCTCGTTTGATTAGAATTGGACCAAGTTGTGTATAAATACATAACATTATGGCTAAAAATGGCATGCTCTAGCATACATAATTTTTTGCCCATCTTGCTTATCTGTCCCTCTCAATTTTCTTCTCTCTAAAAGTTTCTTTTTTCGAGAAGGTTCAAACCCACTTTGAAAAGGTTCAAGGCTTTATTCATATTATTGAATCCAATAATCAAACTTCACTCCCAACATTAGATTAGATATAAAGAGATTGAGTTCACTAGCAAGGTTTCAAGGCTTGTGGATACTGTTAGAAGGGTTACACTTAGAGCCCATCACGAATTTGTTTGGGAAATCTTATGAAAAGTTCATAAAGAGAATTAGGAATTTGAATTCCTTCAAACCCTACATCAACCGAAGTCCTTAATTGAGGTAATCTCGAGATTTATGCTTAATGTAATTAAGCGAGTAATTCAGAAACAAATCAAATAATCATATCGATTCTCGGGATTACATGTTTAAGTTGATGTGCATGCATTTAATTTTTTTAATTTCCCTCTATGTACCCATCCTAGGATAAACAAACCCAACATAATGATCCCTCTAAGACTAGTGCTTGTATGCGAGTGCTTGTTAGCAAGCAAGTACACTAAACTGCCCTACCTATAAATTCTCAATTAAAAATTATTATTATCGAATGGAATTTTTCTCATTAAGATAATATGAAAATTAGTCCTTGGACTTGAGGCACCTTTGTAACTTTGAGCATGGCATTTTGCATTTTGATGTATTTTCCGATTGCATGACAATCACAAAGGATTTATTTTAGGTGTAAGATCTTCATGTATGGAGGTTAATTAGTAGGGAATAAATGATATGTCACCTATCCAAATGAATAGGTGAATCTCCTATGTGTTTCAGTATACTTAACTTTGAAATCCTTTGCTAATATTTGATGGAAATTAGATAATGGCTTTCTAATTTTTCATCATCGAGCCAAGCTACTAGGAATTTCTTTTCGTCCCTTTTTTAAAATGATACTAGCAGGTTCCTGAACTCTCCTCTAGGTGACTTTGTCATAGGTGCAAGGGGATTTTGTTTTTTTTTGTTATGTCCATCTGTGTTTTGGTGGGGGGTTTAGCATTGAAACCTGCCAATATATTAATCAAAAACCAAAAATAATGTCATACTATATAAATGCAGGAAATAAGGAGTACTTACTCCCTTACATTTGAATTGAAAGCATAAGAAAACAAAAGGCACTACAAATAACTTGAATTTCAAAACTAACCTAAGTCCGCCTATATGTCCTATTCGTTGTTCAACATCTGAAATTTGGAAATTGCCATTGCTCTAATATGATATGTCCTCGAACATTATAAGGAAAATTGGAAGGCTCCCAAACACCAAAACTTTGCGTGGAGCAAGCGTGATTTACAAGAATGTCTACAATTTGACTCATTTCCCTAAAGGTATGTAAAAGTGAAATATTCATGCATTTTGCATAATAAGCATAAAAGTTAATGAGATGTCGTAGCCTCCAAAACCCTTTATTGTTGTCCTCAAGTAGTTGAATAATCACTTGTGCATCTATTTGAATCCACCAATTGTTGAAACCTCGTCGATAACATAATATAATTTTGTCAACAACAGCTGATAGTTTTTGTAAAGTTGTTTCTGAAGTAGGCAAACCTTAGATAGCCTTTTTCATCTCGCACAAATCCTTCTAGACCCATTAGCCCCGGATTTGCCTTAAAATCCCCATCACAATTCATTTTAAACCATGATACCTGTGGCTTCCTCCATAAGACCATCTTGACATAAGTAGGCTTAGGCCCAGGGTGATTTGTAATTTTTATGTCCCAAAATCAACACAACGTCGGATTGTCCTTTCCAGAATTTAAGCCTAATGAGATGATGTCATGATGCAAACCTAAGATGCTTTAATACATTAAATATCACTTTCTGATGATGAAAATTAAGCTTTCTATGTTTGCTATCATTTATACCTCCCAAATATACCACAAAATCAACAACGGAAAGATCTTTCTTGCAAGCTCAATGCTAGCAGTTGGTTTTGAAAAAATCCAAAATTTGTGAAGAAAATCACTCTCCAAAGTTTCAGGGGGTTGAATGTGGAAGAGATTAGCAAAATGAGTCCAGACAAGGACCAATCACAAAGAAGTGATATATAGACTCCAACTAGCCCTACAATACCAACAAATCGATGCTAATCTGAAACCTTAAGCATCCAGTTTACAATCCACAAGATGTATGCCATATAATAGTAACCATAAGAAGAGGGATGCAGTTTACATAACATTGCAGTTCCAAATATTAGTATAAGTGGAAAAATTAGACCTCTTTTGTCTGATATTATTCCAAGTTGACTTCAAGCAGAAAATTCAATTTAATGAAAGCCTCCATAGAGTCGTATCAAACTTGTCAATTTCTTCTATCATGTCCGCAATAAGATGTGCAATTAAGTGCTACAACTTTAAAGTTGCAAACTCAAGTGCAGGTCATGCCAAATAATAAATTTCTCATGAGTCAAAGGTTGGTCCATAGAGAAGTTGTTTGAAGTTTTCAGGATTACATTTCTAAAAAGATGGCTTTATATGGTTTAGATTATAAAGAAAAATTTATGTTATAACTAAAAAATCAAAGGAATAAAAGTACTGAGGACTAGGGATCCGCTCATGAGTTTTGGATAGATGAATGATTATTTATTATTCTTTTCATATCTTTTAAATGCCACAATTAGAATCCATATACAATGAAGGTTCCAATGGGAAGATGTTATCAAATGGCTCATCATTAAGGTGATCATGATATTGTCTTACTATCTGTAAATTATCTCTTAACACTAACACTTGTTTTTGGAATCCTGTGGATTTGATATAAAGGAAAATATAAAGAATTTGATATTAAAATATGTAAAAATATGCACTTATCAAATTTCCCCTCAGTTAGCCCTTACTCATCCTTGAGTAAACCAAAAACAAACCTAAACTAATCTACTTTCGCAGGAAATCAAAATTGCATTTAGCATATGCAACAAGACTTTAAATCCCTAGGTGGCCCCATAGAGGACAAGTTATAGTCACGTGAGGGCTTCCAGCGGTGATACCCACTAACACCTATGATAATTAATTTTCAACCATTATTCTCATAAAACAACAAAGTAATATGGAAATGAAATCAAACAAGTGTTCAATCTAACCCTTAGTCATTCAAAAGCCAATATATTTCCACAATAATCATACTCAAGTGTGTGTATGAATAGCTAATATCAATAGTAAAAAACCATGCGTACTTCAAACAAGTGAATTCCTATAGAACATAACAAAAACCATCACTCGGTCTCTAATGGAAGAGGTAAGTATCATAGACTCTCCTTTGATACAAATCTCCACTACACTAAAAGCACCACATGAAATCAAAAGAATCTCAACAAAGATAGTGATGGGGCCAAATGGTAGTGATATGACTAAGAAATGAAATGATGGGATTCAACAAAGGTTTTAAAAACTTCATGGGGTTAGAGACATAGAGTTCATCAATAAAAAATTTCAACAGCACGGGCTATTGTTATTGAGTTGAACCTCTCTTCATCATTCTTATTGTCTTTGCAACATCCCATTTTTTGTTGTAACTTACAATATTTTTATTCAACACTTGGAAACTTTTTATTTTTTGTTTTTGCTTTTGTTTTTTCTTTTTATTTATTTTTGTTTTTGTTTATTTTTTTTTTCAAAAGAGAAACTCCTCCACAATTATCTTCTATTCCAACCCAAATTTCTTTTACAAGCTCACCTTGTCAATCTCTTAAGTTCTAAATCTTTTTTAGAACAAGTGTAGGATAATAGTGTATTTAGGCTAGGTAAGAAGATAATGTTACCACATAAAAAGGCTTATTTATTGAAAAGATCAAAGTGACTCACTATAAGGATGTTCTCTTGGAACATCACATGGAAAACAAGCTGATTTGGTCATGTATTAGAAAGCCTAATGCCTTAATCATTCTTCAAGTGGTGCTTAATTAGTCGTTTGCCTCGACAGACTAAAGGAAAGGTTCTAATACTTAACCCCTACATGTTAAAAATCCAAGTGATGATTAAAGCGAGGCATAAGAACTACCTATTTTGACATGCTTCTTTACACACCAAATTACATAGCTATTTGTGCAAAAAATTGAGTATAATTACTACAAAAATATATCAACCAAAAAACAACATCAAGTTCCAAAACAACACTCATCATCAATCACAACCATATAATTCATGCACAATTTTAATCATTGAAGTTGGAAACACAAATACGACTTAAAAATAATTGACCAATCACAAACTTTTAGATAAAAACTTCACAAACATGCCATATTATACAAAAAATAGGGGTACGTCTCTAGTGCATTAAAGTTATTATTTACTATGCTATCCTCTTCATGGTTTCAAAGGACAAAAAAAAAACACACTTGAAATTATTTTATTTTTTTTTGCTTCTTTAAAAAAACTAGAAAATCACATATTAAACATACAAGACATTATATCAACTATCCCCTCCCCAACCTAATCAAGATATTGTCCCCAATGTCAAAAGTAGATATAAAAGTAGAGTTTAGAAGATATTACCTAAAATGCGACTTATTGGAAAATAAAGTTGAAACAACACAATATATACACTTTTAGTTGAAATCATTAAGGATGAATTTCACAGGCTGAGAGTTAAATTCAATTTTCATTTTTGACCATTGTCCCTATTGGACCAATCCACACAAGCCAAGGTTGGATTAAGTTCTAGCACATATGATAGAAGTTGATCAATAAGTTGGTCAGGTATTAGTAGAAATGAGGATTCATCTTGCAGACGGTGAAGTAAAATTTTTTTCTACAGCATGATCAACAAAGATCGCAAACCATCAAAGAAACCAACAACATTAAGAATACCTACAAGTTTTGGTGAATGTTAAGTTGTGCCCAAGAGACAACTCGAAATAACTCCTCCAGTGTACCAAAACCACTAGGTAGGGTAATTAATGCATCCGCATTATTTAACATATTGGGCATTCTGTCTTGAATATGTGACAAATTTAGCTCATCTCTGATAGTCATACCTGTAATATTCAATAATGTTAAAGGTTTTGAGAGAATTTGGGAGTGCTAATTTAATTCCAATATCGACTTGTGATAAAAGAAAAAAAATCAATATATTAAAGTATGGAACCATTAATGTAAGGAATAATTTGTTGTGTGAAGAAAGGAATCAGAGAGAAAGAGAGAGAGAATGGGGAAGGAATTTTCTTGTTCTTGGACACCAAAATTCATCCCCTTCTTGCATATTAATATTCATAAAGGTTCAATCCTGATCTAATTAGGTATTTACCACTGACTGAGCTTATCTCTACCTCTTTTCTTCTTTATCTTATTCTTTTTCCATGAAAAATAGGAGTCTTTGTTTTCTTTCCATATAAAACTCTAAGTCTTAATTAGTTTCTATGAAAGGCATGGACTCTTTAATTATGGAATTAAAGACTCTTGAGGGTTTTCTTCTATGAGCCCATTAAATTTGGGTTTGGACCTTAATTAGCCTCCATCAATTAATTCAAGCCCAACTTATTTAATCGATCCAATCAATTAATTAATTGGCTCCATGTGGCCACCTAATTAACTCTAGACTAATTTAAATAATCCCATTATTTAAATTGATTGAATTAATTTAACCCTTAAATTAATTTCAAGCCATTAATTAATTAATGCAATCAATTAATTCATTTACTCCCAAAGGGCCCCAAATTTTTATTATGTCGAAGTTGATAATCTTATTATTTAATTGAATAAAATAATTTAAGTCTAGGGTATGGATTATTAGTTGAAACTTTAATTGACTTAATAACTATGATCCCATTCCTAGTCAAACTGACTTGTGATGAATCATTAGAAAATCTACATCTAATATTCATCCTACTTTGCCAAAGACTTCTGAGTCAATGATCGTGGAACACATAGGAGATTTACCTATTATGTCAGATAGGTGATAGATCTTTTGTTGGCCACTCATTAACCTCCATACACTAAGATCATACACCTAATGTAAACCTCTTCTGATTGTCATATAATCGAGAAATACATCAAATCACATAATATCGTGCATAAGGTTACCATGTGCCTCAAGTCAAAAGACTAATTCTTGCAATGTCATAACTGGAAAATTCTCATTTGACGAATAATAGTTCTAGTTGAGAATTTTCCATGGGCTTGTCCGGTGTACTCGTTCCCTAATGAGCACCTACACATGTGCGCTACTGTCACCATGCCAATGTCTATGGAATGAGACATCATCATTTTGAACATGCATCATGTGTGTGAGTCTTTTTGGCTTATCGATGTCATATCTCAATGAATCCTCAACTCAGGACTAATTTAAGACTAAATCTATAAAGGTGCATTCCATGATCGACATCATATGCATGACCATCCCTATAGCTATATATATTATCTAGGGACTTTATTTTATTGCTTAAATGAAATTAAACATAAAGAAATCCAATTTATTATATACATCAAATAAGATTATCTATTCAATTGAGAATATAAGCAACTTTTAATTAGCACGCCGGACACTACTCTAATAATTCTATTGATTAGGAATAATATAGGGATGATGTAGTCAACGAAGGCTTGGTTTTCTACTCAGTTCTCCATGAAGGATTTGGGAGAAGAATCCTATATCTTGAGGATTAGGATCTATAGAGATATATCCAGGAGGATGATTAAACTATCATAATCCACGTGCATAGACAAGATGCTAAAAAAGTTTAGCATGAAAGAATTCAAAAGAGAATTCTTGCCAATGAGTATCTCTCTTTCAAAGTCTACGTCCCAGAGACTTCAGAGGAAAGAGAAAGGATGACTTGCATACCTTATGCATCTGCTATTAGAAGCATTATATATGCTATGCTATGTTATGCTATATATATGGATTGATGTTGCATATGCTTTGAGTGTCACAAGTAGATATCAGTCCAATACAGGTAAGGAGTATTAGAAGTTTGTAAAGACGATCCTTAAGTACTTGTGAAGGACTAAAGATATCTTCTTAGTTTAAGATAATGAACAAATAAAGCTAGAAGACTTCACTAATTCTATATTTCAGTCCGATATAGATGATTCAAAGTTTGTGTCCTGATTCGTATTCACCCTAAACTATAGGGCGGCTAGCTAAAAAAGTTTCACATAAGAGATGATTATGGATTCCACCACCGAGGCTGAATACATTATTGTATGTGATGCAGTGAAATAAGGTGTTTGAATGATGAACAGTGTCAAAGAGTTAGGCATTGTTCCAATCATTTTTGATCCAGTTACGGTCTATTGCAATAACAATGGGGTTGTTGGGTAAGATAAGAAGCAAATATCTAATCAAAGATCTAAGCACATTATGATGGCAATGCATTATCTTTAATTACATTTAGAAAATAGATAAAAGTCTTTAGGCCATACATAACTATTGGGCATGGTCGCGCATATGATGACAATCATGCAATATGCCCTATGGCTTAGGTCTTAAACTCATGGAATATGCCCTATGAAAAAAGATATCTCGCTCCATAGGCATCAGCATGACGATGCTAGTGCATGTGTGTAGGTGCTTGTTGGAAAACAAGTATACTGAATATGCCCACTAAAAATTTTCAATTGCTAATATTATTTGTCGAATGAGAATTTTCTAGCTACGATAGTGTATTAACAAGTACAAAAACTTGAGGTACCATGGTAGACTTCTACACTACATCATATGCTTTGATGTATTTCTCAATTGCATGAGAATTACAAGGGGCTTTGATAAGCTCAAATTCAACACATCTTTTAACACTTCTAATAGTAAAAGTTAAGATGTTTTCTCATATGATTGATAGATTCATGCACTTATGTGATACCCGAGCCTCTTACTACTCACATGGCCAAATATACTGAAGTATTTCTAGATGATCTTCCGGGACTGCCACTAGATCATTAAATAGAGTTTGTTATTGACATACAACCAGGAACGCCTCCAATTTCTAAAACTCCTTACAGAATAGCTCCCTTGGAGTTGAAAGAATTGAAAGTACAATTACAGGACTTGTTGGACAAGGGATTCATCAGACCGAGCTTTTCACCTTGGGAGCACCAGTTCTGTTTGTACGTAAGAATGATGGCACCATGAGACTGTGCATCGATTATCGAGAGTTGAATAGGGTCACAATTAAGAATAAGTATCTGTTACCCAGAATCGATGATTTATTTGACCAGCTTCAGGGTGCCGCAATATTTTCAAAGATTGACTTACGCTCTGGTACCATCAATTGAAAATAAAGGAAGTGGATATCCCCAAGACGGCATTTAGTACAAGATATGGGCACTATGAATTTTTGGTGATGCCATTTGGATTGACTAACGCTTCAGCAACATTCATGGATCTGATGAACAGAGTGTTTAAAGAATTTCTGGATAAATTTGTTATTGTGTTCATAGATGACATTCTAGTTTACTCCAGAACTAAAGAAGAGCATGCCGCACATTTAACACAAGTATTAGAGGTCCTGAAAGTGAAGCAATTGAGAAATAAATAGATTCCATTGGTTAAAGTGTTATGGAGAAACCAATTGATAGAAGAGGCCACTTGGGAAAGAGAGGATGAAATAAGAACTAAGTATCCGGAACTTTTTCGGTAAGTGAAATTTCGAGGATGAAATTTTTATAAGGAGGGGAGGATGTGATACCCGAGCCTCTTACTACTCACATGGCCAAATATGATTCATGCATTACATGTTAATTTTATATGCTATTTGCATTTCTATTGACATTGCATAATTTATTTTATTTTATACGACATTCTTGAATATTAAACTTAATTCTGAAGCTCTTGCACGGTATTAGTTATTGAATTTCTTAATCTAAGTAGTTGATTTTATATTGAAATAAGAAGAAAATGAGGTGGATCAATATTAGATATAGATGGGATATATAGGTTATAATTTTGGAAGTGCTAAAAGTGTTACTAGTAACCTTATACGGTTAATTTGATTTGATCAAGTTATTTCAAAAGTATATATTTGTAAATTAACATACTTGGGATATTGACATGATATAATATAATTTAAGTGTCATATTACAAGGCCCGTATGTGCATATGATTTTAGAAATGCAAACTAGATAATTCTTTAAGAATCGGATGCGAATCGGTTTGGAGATCGAATGAACGGACATAGGAATTACCTATGGGAATGAATGGTGATTAAGATAGGTTGCAACCAAATAAAAATAGGTGCGACACACAAGATTAGGGCTGCAAGATAAGGGAGAAAATCAGATTTGCCATTTACTTGCCACCTCATGCTTTCTTATTAAGCTTAAGCTAACATCTCAAGCTAACACCTCAAACCCTTCACCTTAAGCAACGACCAGACTCTCATTTCAGCCATTTTCATCTTCCAAACACACACCTTAAGGTCTCCAAGTGATCCAAATTGATTCCAAGTTGAAATAAAAGCAAGAAAAGCAAAGGAGAAGTGATTACCATCAAGTTAACCTCAAAATCTGCATAGGTAACACTTATCTACGGTTTTGCCTTTGGTTTTCAGATTATTATGAATGGTTTTATTGTTTATTAAGCTTTCAATATCTCATATAAAGGTGTTAGGAAGTTTTTAGTTAGACTTTGGTGCACAAAGAAATGGTTTTTGATGACAAACACTTAATAGGAAATACTTATGGCCGAAACTGTCATCTTACTGTTTTTCTTGTGTTTTAGGCTTTAAAGGTGTATGGTATGTTGAATAAAACCTATAATTATTATCATTTACATGACCATATATAATTTAATAGTATTGGAATGAAGTTTTATCAGTTGGAAATTGAAATAGAGAATGATATTGGAGAAACACTCAAACTGCCAAAATAGCAAAATCTGTTTTGGTGTGCTGTGAAGGAAACTGAATTAAGGGAGCTAAATCCATTATTTTTGGTAATATTATGACCTAGTTATCTCCTTATATATGTTATCTAAGAATGGTGAAAATGTTGGAGTGATTGAATATACTTAATGGTGCCAAAACCATTAATGTCATGAAGTGTGCAAAACTGTAACGGTAGGAAACAATCTGTTTCAGTATGTCGTGAAGAGAGCTAAACTTGGAAAGCTATATCCGTGATTTTTAGCAATTCTATGATATATTTACATTTATATACATGTTATATAAGTGTGGTAAAAATTTGGGAGTGATTGGATATGCTTAGGGATGTTAAAATTATCATGCAACTAAATTTGACAGCAAGAAAATATGAAAATATGAATCTGCCACATTTGATCACTTAGCATGTTTCAACCTAGACATGTTGCTATTGAGTGTTAACAATTAGGCACATGCTATTAGATTTATAATACTTCAATTACATGATGTTTCCATGTATTTAAGATGAGAAATTGAGGTATTTGAGGGGCTATATTGGGTTCTAGTTTGTGAAAGCTTGATTGTTAGCTTATAGCTTGGTGTTTAAGGTCTAGTATGAGATTTTGTGCTTTCAACTTGCCAAATTGGGGATGGTTCTTGATGTTGGGTAATATTACAGGCTATTTTACATCTAAGGTTGGAGAGGAATACTAAACAAATTTAGACTAAGCCACCAACCAAGTGAAAGGTAAGTAAAGATTCATTTGCAACCACAATGCATAGACATAGTAGATGTGTGAATTATATGTAATATCATAAATCATATGTGCATAGTAGAGGGATCTCCATTGAGCATACATACATGGGCATTGTTATTGGCACGTGCATGCATCATATACGAGCATTGTGATAAATTTTGCATTGCACAGCATGATTCAGAGGAAGGAAAATGTTTTGCTGATCACTACTAGTGCACCGAAGCATGCATGGATTTGCATGGTTTTATGCATGGATTTGCAGGTTCGCGTGCATAGATTTGCATGCGTATGAGTATGCATGGATTTGCATGCTTATATGATTATTGCCATTGGATTATGGCGGTGTACAGAGCTCTTTTCCGGTGCATGGGATAGTAGCGTTGGTCAGGGGCCCAAGAAAGAAATGATTTTGAGAGAAATATTTTGATGCATAAAATTGCTTTGTGAGCATAGCATTTTGAGTTGCATGACTTGATATTGTAGATTATTCTTTGACATGCATAATCTTTACTTGCTGAGCGTTAGCTCATATAGTCTATGCATTGTAGGTGAGTACGACGATACCTGAAGCATCTTTTATTGGTTGGGCAGCGGCTGGAGCTCCAGCAGGTGTCTGAGAGAGTGTGTACATGGATGACGACCTGTTGGGCTATTTTGTTGGCTTGTTATATTTTGAGTCTGTTGTATTATATTTTTAGACTGGTACTATATTTCGCTTTTAAAACTTTACTGTAAATAAGTATGTAAATATTGGATCGTTGTGGGTGTTGTGCTTTTATATAAATACCGATCCTGCTATATACATGACATGTGTTATAAAGTATTTTAAATAGGGTTGTGCATGTAAGAAGTGATTTATCTTTTCTAAAGTGTTAAAAAAAATATTTCATGCATGCACACAGGTTCTATCATGTCAAATTATAATATATATCTAGTTGTGTAGTAATGGGGGTGTTACAACTTATCTTTTAATATTTGTATGTAGGGGAAACATGGAGAAAATGAGCTAAAAGAAAAAAAAATGAAGTTAAAGGAAAGCAAAAAATTGTAGCATTAGGGATGGATCCCCAGTTACTAGCGCCCCATCTCCAGTTCAAGAGAAGAAAAACTATAGCAGTGGGGATAGGTCCCTAATTTATGGTGCCCCATCCCCAGTTTAAGAGAAGAAAAACTGCAACAGTGGGGATGGGTCCCCAATTTCTAGCGCCCCATCCCAGTGAACTTTAACAAAAAATGATTCCCTAGACTCTTTGTGCGATAAGTGGCAGCCAAAGGCTGATTTTGGCATCTTTCATGTTATATACACATTAAATACAACTCACACATCATGACCCATGTGATATTCTTGTATATACACTATGTACACACAACATATCACACAATACACACCTCACACATACTTTACACCTAAATTCTCACACACATTTTCTCTTCACTCAAAACACATATTTCTCTATATTTATTTACACATTACCAAGGAGCTTGGGAGTTGAAGACAAGAAGAGGAGGAGCTTCATTGGGTATTAAATATTCTAAAGAAGAAGTGAAGAATCACTTAGTGGTTGTGGTCTTCTACTTTAATCTCTTCTTTCATTTTGTTGTTTTGTTTTGGAGAAATTTGTAAGAATCATGATGTTGGGAAAATCTTGGTGCTTGTTTAATTTCAATATGAGCTAAACTACTACTGTCAAAGCTTGAAAAGTCATTTCTATGGAGTTATGAGTTGATGTTTATATTGTGATTGGAATGTTACAGTTATTGTGATGAGCATATGCTATGTTCTTAATGTTTCTTGAGACTTGTCTAATTTCAAGTTGATTTTAATTATTGCAATTAAGACCAAAATGTGCGATTGTAATATAAATCGGATAGTATATGCCACAGACCAACCCCTATAGAGATATAGACATAGGTAGGTGAGGTAGTTATAGGTGTGAAAATCAAAAACTAGTGGAATTCACAAAGCTTAATGCACTTTTAGTATAATGGCCCATAGCTAGAGATGACGCCGATAGTCTACTAGTGGTAAAGTTGGTCGACTCGAGAGAGAGCACCAATTACATTAGAAAAACCTACCATCACACAACCCACATCATTACTATCACAATTAAGCTAGGTTCATAACAATATAGGATAACTAACCATTGCCTTGACTCTCCTTAGTATTGAATTCAATCCCTCAATCTCCTTGGATTTTAGTTGTTTTTGTTTAATTTGCCAGTTCTTGCATATTAATTCAATCACCATAACATCATTAAGTCAAATATAGCATAGGTAATCTATATTTGGTATCACACGCACTCTCCAGGGATTTGATACTATAATCACTCTTTATTACTTGTTGATACCATGCACTTACAGTTTTGTTACCACCATTTTGAGACCACCAAGTTTTTGGCACTGTTGTCGAAGAGTGTGTTTTTTTGTGACATCAAAGTTGATTGTCTATTTGTAGTTTTACCATTTTATTTACTTTATTTTTGTTTCATCATTTTTGTTTTTGTTTTCATTTTTTCATTCTCTTTGAATAAGCTATTTTGAGAGTTCTTATTTTTCATTATAGGTGTTGTTGGTGCATATGTTAGAGTAATGTCTAGCGACCCAAGTAGATTGAGCATTTTCTATTGGGTTCGCCTGAACTGGGGTGTGCGCAGTGGAAAAATAAAAAATTTAAAATAATATACCATAACAATGACAACATCCTAGATTCATTGTGATTTAATGATCTTGCAATTTTCAATGGCTGAAAAACAAACAAAACTTTTGATTTATATCTTTGAGCACTCCGACTGTCATAAGGTATGAAGCAATCAATTGCTAGCCCCTTTTCTAATTTGGTTCACAAGTCCAAGCATCTTCTCTCTAAAGTAATCCGCACTCTAAGCATGAACACGAAATCAAAACTCTACTAGCAATTCTGATTTCTTTACTAACCTAGTTTTTGGAGTGTATTTTTTGTGAATATTAATTCTTACTATCATCTTGTGATAAAATAATTAATACTTTGAAGAATGATGGATTTTTTGGTTGAAAAAATGAAAGGCAAAAAACTTTTTTCCTCTCTTTCTCTCTATAATGGCGGAAAATTTGGAGTAAAAATTACTCCTAATTTTCGGCCACCCTTAGTATTATATAGGAGTGGTTAAAAACCTAGTTCCACTCTTGGTATTTTTTGCCTTTCTCTTTTATTGGTTAGAAGGTTTTTGATTGATTCCAAATCTCCCAAAAAATTTACAACTCTATCTCTTGCATTTTCCAAAGATATGTAGAGAGTTTCAAGAATATCAAATTCTTAAGTTTCTATCTTTTTCAAACAACTCTTATGGGCCTCTTTGAATTGAACTTGGACTTAAAATAAATGTTACTATTAATCCAATTATTTATTTAAGCCCAAATTTAATTAATTAATTTCATCTATCCCACCTAATCAAATTAGGCTAAATTAAATAATTTATTTATTTCATTGAGTAAATTAATTTAGGGTCTATATAATTAATTGATCCAATTAAATAATTGCTTCACTCCAATTACGCTTCATAATCTTATTAGGTTTAATTAAATAATCTAATTATTTAATGGAATAATTAATTCAACTCCTTAAATTAATTTATGCCTCAATTGATTAATCTTCATTAATTGATTGGATCCAACTCCTTAGATCAAATCCTAAGTTAGAAACATTCCATCTCAAATTGTGTGTGATCTTTTAGGTTCACAACTAAGCTAGTAGTAGGCTTGTGATATTTTCAACTTATGAATAATAATTATTTTGATTAATTAATGTGAATTACATATTGTGTGTGAATTACATGTTGTGTGGATGAAAGTCTGAGAGCAAGCATTGTTTTATTGACAAACTTAAGTAAGTTCATGTTTGAGAGTGAATGATTTATCTTGATGACCGATAGCCTATGATGAAAATTGATATTGTTAGAGTCTAGAGGAAAGAAAGATTGCTAGTTTTGTAACATGATGATTCTTGTGTGTATTTAATCTCTATCATGATTGACGAATTTTTATTGAGTACATTCTGTCAAAATCTTGTGAATTTGTGCTATTGGTGTTGGATTTTGCTCCTAATAAGTTTTTTTGGTCATTTTATGGTATTCTACAACTTGTTTGATTACCCTTTGAGGCGAAATCCTAGATAAATAGTAAACTTGAAAATAATTTAGGCCATCTTTGAATCGTTTATGCCTTTCAAGCCTACCATGATCACATTTTGATTCACTAGGCACCCTTTAAGCCTTGTTCAAATAATGGTATGTGCAATACATATGAATGACCATCTTTCGACTTCGTTTCATGTAGCTCACCATATCTAACCCTTGTAGCCCGAAAAACTATTGATTGCCCCTATAGAGAGCTTAATATGACATATTGTGCACAATTTGGTGTTAGTGTCATATAAAAATGTTTTGGGCATGGAAGTAAATGCATTCGGGTACATGAGCAAGAGTAATGTGAATAGAATTCGTCACAATCTATGAATATCAAAAGAAACAAGTTTGGGGGTTGGGAAGGCAAAAGAACAAAAAATAAAGCCTTGGGAGTTATGAAAAAAAAAATGTAGAAACGAAAAGAAGTAAAACAAAAAAATGTTGAAAAAGTAAAGAAAAGAAAAGCATAAATCCTAAAGGAAAGAGGAATATAAGAGGAAGATAACTGGGAAATTGAAAAGAAAGAAGGGGAGTGAAATTATATTTGCAACATTTTATGCTCTCTTACATTGTTTATTATTACTCTTTCTTTGTAAGCCAATATATAGGCCTTATGTTACAAATATATTTAAGTCCTATTGATCTAAGTTCGCTTGTGTCTACATTAGTGGGGAAGGTGTATGGAAAGCAAGCCTATGGAATACCTAAAACCTCTTTTCTTAAATCATTAGAGTTATTGGTTGTATAGTTCTCACTAAAAATGAAAGCATGAAGCTTGAATTTGACACTGCACACCCACGTTCAGATTCATGACTAGATTGATAAAACACAAGTTTAGACCTGTATGTAATGTAGATTATTGACACTATATTGGTTGATCAAGTTGAGTTATTCATGATCAATTATGAGCTTATGCTTAGTTTGATTCATAACTTTGCTCAAGGATAAGCAAAAGACAAGTTTGGGGTTAGTTGATAAGCTGATAATTCAACATATTTACTTTTAATAACACAAATTATGATTTTTTTTCATATTTGATAGATTTGTGCACTCATCTTTTCATGTTTGTGTGTAGGGCAAAATGGAAAAAATGAGCCAAAAGAAAAAAGAAATGAGAATGGATCCCAGTTACTGGCGCTCCATCCCCAATTCAAGAGAAGAAAAACTACAGCGGCGGGGATAGGTCCTAATTTCTGGAGCCCATCCCCAATTCAAGAGAAGAAAAACTACAGCGGTGGGGATAGGTCCTATTTTATGGAGCCCATCCCCAGTTCAAGAGAAGAAAAATACAGTGGTAGGTATAGGTCCCCAATTTCTAGCACCCCATCCCTAGTGAACTTTAATAAAACATGATTCCCTAGCCTCTTTATGTGACAAGTGGCAGCCAAAGGCTGATTTTGGCATCTTTCATGATATATATACAATAGATACAACTCACACATTATAACCCATATGATACTATTGTATATATACTATACACACTACACATTACACTTTGCATCATACAATACACACCTCACAACACTCTACACCTGAATTCTCACATATTTTATCCACCCAAAACATATATTTCTCCATATTTCTTCATACACTACACCAAGAACACACACACCCATTATCAAAGAGCTTGGGATTTGAAGCCAAGAAGTAGAGGAACGTCATTGGGCATTGAAGATTTTGAAGAAGAAGTGAAAAATCACTTAGTAGTTGTAAACTTTTACTTTAATTTCTTCTTTTATTTTACTTGGTATTTGAAAATTTTGTAAGAATCATGATGTTGGGAAACACTTTGTGCTTACTTAAATTTAATATAAACTAAAGCATTTTTTGTCAAGACTTGGAAAGTCATCCTTACGGAATTATGAATTGATGCTTATTTTGTGATTGGAATGTTATTTTTATTATGATGAGCATATACTATGTCTTTAATGAATTTTGAGATTTGATTAATTTCAAGTTGATTTTAATTATTGCAATTAAGACCGAGAGATGAGATTGTAACAATGGATCAGGTAGTACATGACACAAACCAACCCCTATAGAGATATAGGCATGGGCACGTGTGGTAATCATAGGTGTGAAAATCGAAAGCTAGTGGAACTCACAAAGGTCAATGCACTCTAAGTGGGATGCTCGTAGCTAGAGATATCATCAATAGCCTACTAGGGGTAGATTTAGTCCGACTCAAGAGAAAGCACCAATTACAATAGTAAGACCCGCCGTCACATAACCCACATCATTCCTAATCACAATTGAGCTTGATTCATAACCACATAAGATGGCTAACCAATGCCTTGACTCTCATTAGTATTGAATTTAATCTGCCAATCTCATTGGGTTTTAGTTGTTTTTGTTAAATTTGGTAGTTGTTACATATTAATTTAATCACCACTATAATCATTAGACTAGGTAATCTATATTTAGTATTTACACATGCCCTTCCTAAGGATACAATACTTTACTCACTCTTTTATTGCTTGTTGATGTTGTGTACTTGCGGTTTGTTATCACCAGTTTTGGGGTCACCAAGGTATGGCCTTTGTGTAGGGAGATTTTGAGTGGCCGACAAAGGATCTATCACCTATCTAGTAAAATAAGTGAAAAACCTATATTTTCATAGTCCTTGAACTTGAAGAACTTAGCCAATGAATATTAGTCGTGGGGTTTTCTATTAATTCATCAAAGGATCAATGTGTCATGAAATGGAATCATAATTATTATTCAAAGTTGTGTTTCAACTAATAATCAATGCCCTACACTTCATCGGGAGATTACTTGATGGAAGGACCGTATTTGCATAGAAATCATAACTGAAATAGGTTTGCTTGCGATTTATCAAACGTAAGTATTTATGATGCACTACTAGGTGTCTCCCATGTTTTGTGAGTTTTTAGAATTAAGGAATTAATTTTAAGCAAATTAATTAATTGAATTAATTATTCAAAATAATAATTTATTCACTAAGTTGAGGGTCACACAAATTGAGATAATCCACTTCTAATATAGTATGTGATCCAATATGTTAGATTAAGTTAACTAATGGGGTAACTAACTTGAGCTAAAATTAATTTAAGGAGTTAAATTAACTTATCTAATTAAATAATATGAATATTTAATTAGTCCTAGTTTAGATTAGGTGTTCATATAGAGTGAACTAATTAATTGATAAGATTAATTAATTAAATTGGACCTGATTAAAGAATGGAGATCGATTAACTAGACTTTAATATTTGATTAGAGTCCAAGGCCATGGGTTAGATAGAAAGAAAGACACAAGATAGATATGGAAGGAATAGGTTTCCTAATTAGATTAAGGCAACACAAGGGTGTATAAATATACACCATAGGGGTCGAACTTGTACGAGCTTTTGGAAGCTAAAAATCAGCCTCCTCTCTTTTTTCTCTCTTGTGTCTATGTTTTCCTCAATTGCAAGAAAATCTTTCCATCAAGAATGGTTCCATACATTCCTATACAATTTTAATTCTTTAATCACAAATTGATTCTAGAATTAAATTGTACTCCCTAATTGAATATAAAGAGATTAAATTCACTATAAAGGGTTCAAGGCTTGTGGATTTGCTTGAAGTGTAGATAATATTATAGGGGATACACTTGGAGCACTCTGGCAATATGTTTGGGAATTCTTATGAAAGATTCAAGAGGAAGATTAGGAATTTAAATTCCTTCAAACCCTAGATGTAATTCGCGAAACACTTGCTTTAATTATTATGCGAGCAATCAGAAAGGCAAACTGAATAAAGTTAATGAATTTGGGATATGCTTTACATGTTTAAATCAATTTGTGCATGTTTTATTTCAATTGATGATAATTTTTAAATTTTTGTTATGTATGCTATTCCGTGATTATGTGAACCCAACACATGTATTATGTGCGCAAGTTTGATAGCCTTATCAATGCCCAGTCTCGATGAACTCTCGACTCAAAGCAAGTTTAAAACCAAAGCCATAGAGGCATATTCCATGAGCGCCACCATATATGCGATGATGTTCCATAGCTAAGTATGATAAAGGAACTTTATTTAATGGACTAAATGCAATTGAAGATAAAGAAGAGTCATATAATTAATATATTTTGAATAAAACTGTTCACACTAAGAGTATAGAAGCAACAAGTAATTGGCATGTTGGGCACTACTCCAACACTTACATCATATGCGCAAATCTTAATTAGACTTATCAATGTCCATTCTCAATAAACCCTTGACTTTAAGACCGTAGCCATAGAGTTATATTCTATGATCGTCATTTTATACGTAATCATGCCCTATAGCTATGTATGATTTAAGAACTTTATCATATAAAAAAATTAAGATGAAGGGTGTAAATTGAATATGATTGTTTATTAGAAGAGTATAAAAGTTGCCAATATAATTGCCTCATCGAGTACTACTAGAATAGTAATTAAAATAATTTCTACTTCACTTATATCTAGGTCTTCATGTCTGTTGCTAGATGTTGCCACTGATTTAAGGGTTCTTGGAAATAATGAACTAATTGGAAGAGGATTAATTAATTGAACTAATTAATAAAAATAATTCAATTATTCAATTAAGTCACAAGAGTCGTGAGCCCACTAATAACTTAATGGTGGACCTAAGGAATACACACTAACTTGGCCAAAAGTTTATTTCTTTCTAAAAAATAATTCAAGTATCGAATTAAATGACTTAATGATTAATTATTGGGCTCAAAATTATCAATTAATTGAATCTAATTAAATTAAAAAAATTAATTAAAATAAAATAATTAATTGATTGGACTAATTAATTAAAATGAGCCTCAAGAGATGAATTTAAATCAGTGAGACAAATTAAATTAGAGCTAATAATATTTAATCCCAATTTGGTGAGCTTGTAGTAAGACCATGGAGTTAAATAAGATTTACTTCCATTGTGTGATAGAATAAAGTGTAAACACGTGCTCACACTAGGAGTTTGAAATATGAAAGGAGTTGGAGATACGGTCGGAAATCTATTCCCATTTAGAATGGGATTAAAGGGCAACAAAAGGAGGGCTTAATGTATGAACATTGCTGGCAATTTTTAGCAGATCTTTGAGTAAAAACAGCAACAGAAATCTACAATAAGCTCTCCGAAAATTCCTCCAAGAATTGTTCTTGAAGGTTGCAAAGTCCGCCCCCTTCCTTAGCCAATTCCCAATTTTGTCTGCCTATTCTATCAAGTTTAATTCTTGTTTTAAGAATGAAATCCCATACACCAAATACACAAAGTCTTATTTTATTCCATACTTTCAAATCTAGGAGAGAATTATAGAGTTATTTCCTACTATTATAGGATTAATCGCACACGGACATTCAAGATATGGATACAAGTAAAGGAGTATCACTTGACATCCTAGAAGCGAATCAAATATACACCGAGGGATTAGGAATTATTCTTGGCGATATGATTGCAATGCAACAATGATTTGAGCCATCTCATGCATCATCTTCAGTCAAAAGCTAATCAAGTAAAGTTTTTGAAACTTTCTAACACTATGTATTAAAATGCATAACTGGTCAAATTGCAAGAGTTTGCAGATATGTTTAATTAACATAGCATGTGTTTTTAATTTCAATTATTGAAAACTTTTTAATTTCTATTGTGTTAGGATCATGGTTGGTATTGATGGAAACCACAAGATTGATTCAAAGGATTCTGTGTTAGAATTTTTGAAAATGCTGACTTGCTATTGCAACACTCGTAAATTATCAATTTTAAATAATTTATTATTTAACAACTTTGTTTGATTTCATGGAGATTCTATAATGATAATTATGAAAGATTATCAATGAGATTTTGGATAGAAATATTCAAAATTATTTTACAATTTCATTCTTGGAATATTGGAGATAAGGAGAATATCATGTTGATAAGGCAAGAATCTTCGAGAAGATCTATAAGATTTGTAAATGAGTTTTAGGGTTTCAAGGATGTTATGTAAAAGAGTCTTAAAGCAAAATAAGGTGATTAAACTTTGGCTTTACTGTAATTCACAATATTTAGCTTTGAGAAGTTCATTTGAACAAACTCTTCTGCAGAAGAAGATGAGCTTTTCGTGGTAAATGCACAATTATTTGGGAAATTTGTTTGAAAATCTTTGAGAAAGGATCAATCTTCATCCAAGGTGATTTATTGTTGAAAGAAGTTCAACAATTGAGATTCAAAGTCAAGGGAATCTCACTAGACAATGTAGCTAGATTTATACAATAACGATGTCAACTATAAATAGAGAGCCTTTATTTTGAATAAGTCATAAAATTATTTTGTAATTTGAATTAGTGAATTGTTATTTGTAGGGTATGATCTTGTGCATGTGGAATATTTATATTCAAAGCACGTAAAAAATTCTTGAGTCGATTTTTATTTTTGACACTATATTTTAACTTAATTAGCATATGTTACAACATAATAACTTGGCTAATTAAATTAAAGTTGGCAAGAGTACTAAAATAGATATTTCTTGTTGCATTACACATTCAGGATCGTGCGAATCCAACAAGCGTGATACGATGATTTAAATAAATTTATTTATGTGAGCAAATTAAAAATAATATGAATACCATATTCATATAAATATAAGTGGATTGGGTATATCTATATATAGCCGATTGCCGATCCACATATCCCTCTAAAATTGATGAAATATGGTCTCCAAAAAATGATCCAAGAAATACATACCTTGAAATACACACCAACAGTACGCCACATCAACTAGAGGGCACCATCTAAGCGCCAGCTATGCGCCACGTGGCCTAACGCCACATCAGCGCTCTATCGTCGACCAGCCAGATTCTGACAACTGGTGCAATTTTTCGGCGAGAACTTGAATTTTTCAACCAAAATTTAAAAATTCATATCTTACTCATTTTGAATCCATTTTTGGCAAATTTTATATTATTGTGAACCTCTTTTCATACTCAACAACATAAAATAAAAATTTTACAACACAAAAATAATAATAAACAGGTTCAATTTTGAGCCTGAAATAAAAGGGTTTCAAACTTTAAATCAGATTTTCTCACAAATCGCTCATCTATTTTTCACCAAATTTTAACTACGTGATTTACACATTAAGATCTACGTATAGAAAAAAAATTATGCTTTTCTGAAAAAATAATTTTTATTTTCGTTTAAAATATATACACATCCATAAATTCAATCAAATGAAATTGCGAGAATGAGTCATTTTGGCTCAGATACTATTGTAAGCAAATTAACAATAATATAAATCACATATTCATATAAATATAAGTGGATCGGGTATACCTATACACAGCGAATTGTCGATCCACTTATCATTTATTAAACTCATCTATCAACCTCTTTTTGATCAAACCATGAACATACTTTTTTTATTGGTGGTGAATAACTACTAGAGTTATTGACTGAATTAACACCTCAAATCCTTGAATATCTGTGGTGATGCTCCAAAAAAAGACTGAGAGAAAAAAAAAATTGAGAGAATTATAGAAAGAGAATTTTTTGGAATAATATATTGATTCACTTATTTCAAAAGGATTGGAATTTGATATATATGCATATATTTCTCTTCCTACACAATGAAGAATCTCAATTTTGGTAGGAAACTTAATTCCAATCAAATTATAAAATTAAAATCCATATCAAATATGAATGTTAATTGAGTAAAAAGTCTTAAACCCGATTCAATTTCCAACAATTTAATTTTTAAAAATTTCATATTAGACTGCAGCACATACCTCAATATACTGGTCCTACTCCAATCGAATGTCAACAAATCTATGTCAAATCTGATCCATTAACAGCCAAACGCGATGACACCATATAAGCTTTTGGATGAGGATGGACCTAAGGTCCTCAAGTGGAGCACAGTGATACAAGGGACTCACCGAGAAAAACCCAAATATCCAGTCAGATAAATATTCTATATAGTTTTGATTATTCTGACTTGGTCATCGTGATTTTTTTTCTTTCTGGCCCTGGTGCGCCATGTCTGTTGCACGAGACTGGCTTAAAAGTGATGATTATAAAGATTAAAGAATGTGAAAATACCAGTTTTATTTCCGGTTGGATTGGCTTAATTATAAGTGATCATATAGGATCGAACAAACGCGTCAAGACAGAAAAGAAAAGGGTATCCACCACCAATTCCTTGCTTTTATTGTCACAATCATCAAATGGCCTTTTAGATTAGTTTTGGATAGAAATTTAAAACTATCCTCTTTCACTAATACACTGGTAATGAAGAACAAATTGCTATCAAAACCTTTACGTACAAGCTATTTGTATATAGTAGCAATTCCATATATCAATGAGCAATACCCAATAATGCAAAAGCAGTGGCTATTTTTCTCATCCCCGCAAATTAGACCCCTTTTCAGAATGGTCACAGCTTCAGAATAAAGAGGAAGGAGCTCCGTCTAAGGTTTTGAATGTGGAATATTCATGTTGTCTGGTGAAAAATATTGGTGATTAGGATGATTCTTCCTTATCAAATCCTAGGTCAATGTGCCCGTCGCCACATCAGCACTTGTGGGCCCCCTATCCTCACAGTCAAACTAATACATATGGATGGATGCCAACTCCTAATTGGTGGGAATATGATATGAAAATTGAAGCAGATGATCTGAGCGAGTATTTCATATCTAAAAGTAAAAATCATGCCACTTCTTCAATCGTGGATTTTATTACTGACCTAACATCATTCTTACTATTTGATGTAAAAACATCTATATAGCCCTCATTCCCTACCTATTATAGAGCTAGGAGACGCAAAAATGCTTCCAACAAATTAAGAGAACATTTATAAAATTTCTGATTTTAGAAAAGTGCTAAATTTGGGAAAAGTAAAAAAATAGTTGAGAAACAAAAGTAAAGAGTGTTCATAAAGTGTTGTTAAAAAGTAGAACAAGGTAGAAATGAGTATTTGGTAAATAAGTTGCAAAAGTAGGTCCAAATTATATTTTTGTGAGTGAAAATCTAAATTACCTTTGTACTTTGAAATTATAATTTATTTAATATTGTTTGAACAAATATATTAAACTAAACTATTTATACGTAAAGTACACATAAAAACAATAACAATAGAAATAATAAGTATAATATTTTTACGAGTAATAATTAATATATCTAAATAAGTGATCAATTAAATAATAAAATATCTAAAATTAATTATAAATTAGGTACACTTATGTACATTTGTGTAAATATATTAGTATGTATAGATACATATGTATGTATATTTATACCATAAATATTTACATATATATTTATACTATAGTTATATATAAATACATATTTATATAGACATATGTTTTTATATATATTTATATATATACATATACATATATATATATATATATAAGGTTTAAATACATTTTACCCCTTTATACTATTGGTTTTGTATCAAATATCCCCTTCTACAAATAAAATCTTTATATACCCTACTAAACCAACAAAAATTATATTGATGGACCACAATACCCCTGAATTATAAAATATTAAATTAACTTTTTTTCCTCTATTATAAATTATATAGAATTTTGCCCCCTCTATAATTAAATGTCAATCAATTTGACCTCAAATTTTATTCAACTCTAATTTATTAAATAAAGAAATTTGTAATTAAATTTAAAATAAATAAATAGCAAAATATAACTTTAATGTTACATAGAAGACACATTAAATTCAAAAAATTAGGTCACGTAAATTTATATTACTATCAAATTAGATATATAGCTTTAATAAGTAAGTAATAAATTTAAAGCTAAATAAATGGATATTACTTAATGGTATATATAATTCTATTATGTAAGGTGTGCATGTGCAACTCAAATATATTAACAAATCTAATTTCAACATGTAGTTACTTATATAGAAAGGGAAATAAAAATTAGAAAATAAAAATAAAAAAAATTATAAAGTATATTAATGTAATTAAGAACTTTCGAGTGAAAAACAAAAATGAAAATTAGTGCTAAATAGAATTTGGGATCAAATTAATTGATATTTAATTGTCAGGGGAGTATTATAAGATATTTATGTTTTATATTTTGTAATTCTTTCAAAAATAAATTACTACACATTGAAGTTAAATTAGTTAATATGTTTGACCTACACGTGGAAATAGTTATACCATTAAATAACATCAACTAAGTTGACATAAATTTTATTACTTATTAAAGCAATATATTTAAAATGGTAGTAATATAAATTTATGTGATATATTTTTAAAAAAATAATAGCTCTTCTCTATGCAATTAAAATTATATTTTGTTATTTATTTATTTTAAATTTAATTGTAGATTTATTTATTTAATAAAATTAGAGTTAATTAAAATATGGGATCAAATTAATTAGAGGGTGCAAAATATGAGATTTAACATTTTATTTAGTTCAAGGGTATTTTTGTTTATTAATATAATTTTTATTAGTTTAAAGAGATATTTGAAGATTTTAATAGTATAGGGGGGTGATTGATACAAAATCAATAGTACAAGAGTATTTAACCCTATACATAAAATATTGAAAAATATTTGAGGACAAAATTATCTAAAATAATTTTAGATTATTTATAAAATTACCATAAGCAGAAAAAAGCAACCCGAACCCTCATTTCAACTTTTAAATAAACTTTAGAAAATTCTAGAGAAGCACAAGTACAAGCATCAATTCCAAACACCCCATTTTTTTTTTCAGACTTTTTTAACCTTTCCTAATCACTCTTTATTGCTTGGGCCTTGTGAGTCCGTTGGGTATTTTGGGCCTTGATGGCCTATTTGCCTTATTTGCCTAAAATTTAATATTTTTGAGCTTAGTCAAATTATGCCCAACAATATCATACCTTAAAAGTACCAACTTGATAAATATACCTACCTTAGAATGCAATAGCTTAAGAATATTTTCGATCGAGAAATAGTTTCACTCATCCCATTTAAGCAGTAGTAGATACTGA
Source organism: Paulownia fortunei (assembly GCA_019321725.1). Taxonomy (NCBI): domain Eukaryota; kingdom Viridiplantae; phylum Streptophyta; class Magnoliopsida; order Lamiales; family Paulowniaceae; genus Paulownia; species Paulownia fortunei. The sequence continues at coordinate 10,978,291 of CM033105.1, read as the reverse complement.
AATATTGTGTTCTAATACGCAAAATAGTTAGTGATGTGGTATAGGTTAGGTCAGACCTATGTAGTTCGGGCTATGAGCAAAAGATTAATGTGATGTAGGTCAGGTTGGACCGATATAGCTCAGGCTATAAGTGAAATACTAAAGTGGTGTAGGTCAGGTCAAATTATACTGCTTGGGCCATAAGGCTTAGGATATAGGTTAATTGGCAAAGCTGTCATTTGTTGTGTGGAAACTCGGTAAGTGGATCTGTTAGCCTGGTGTGCGAGCTGTAAGAGTGGCATGACCTGTTGAGCCTATTGCAGGAAGTGTGTATCTAGCATCGGAGGACCTGCAGATCACCAGGTTGGGCAGGTTCACGTGGAAAATCAGGATGAAACGATTATGATTAGAAAATGATAGGGAATCTTTTCTGAGGTAAATCAGAGAACGTGGATACATGTACAGTAATCTGTTATAACAAATTAAGGTATGAAATCTCTCTTTTACCCTTGTTTGGTATCTATAAATAAGAAAATTCACTTTATGTTACAGGTTACACTTTTTTATACCTTAGATATATATATTTCTACTTGTTTTCACCTTCTGTGAGGAAACATCCACTGACTTGAGTGTCAAAGTTCTTATGTCGGGTTACTCTAGCATTTTGTGCAGGTGATCCAACAAGGAGGAGGAAAGCATAAGCAGTAGATTGTTACTTGGGGTGCTCCTTCTTCAATCGGTGCATAACAAGTTGGCGCCGTCTATGGGAGGATTTATGAGTTAAGGCATGATAAATGGCAAGAAAAGGAATCCCAGGTGAAGGAACATCCGATGAAGCTCCACCACCAATTGTCTGGTGTAATCATGGCCCAAAAGTCCAGGATTGGAGAGAAAATAATAGCCCACCACCAGTAACACCTGGAGTTCCACCACTTCAAACCATGGAGGTAGCTTGTGTAAATTTGGCTTCGAAATTTGGAGTAGAAAATACCGGCCAACTTACTATAGAGCAATTAGCAAGTTTGATCACTACCGTGGTGGATGCAACCTTAAGGAGGAGAGAGGCTAATCCACCACCACCAGAGGTACTGGAAAAGCAACTCTGCCCCAAAAGGCCAGAAGAGAGTCATACAAGAGAATGCCACGGTAAAACACTAATGAAAGAACCAGATGTGTCGAAAAAGCTAAAAGATTTACATAATGAGTTGAAAGAGGTGAAGATGAAAATGGCGGGAAAGAATATGGTTGCAAAAAGAGGAATTCCTTTTTCTGAGGAAGTCTCTGGGATTGGTTCTCAGTCATCAAGAGATGCTTATTTGAGAGAAGGTGATTTTAAGAATGGAGATGGTGATCTAAGAGGTACCTTGCTTGAGAGTGACATGACTGGAAGAGAAAGTTTAAATGCATTTGATAGTGGACATAATTGTGGGATTTTAAACCCATCAACTACAGCAATCAGTGGCACAAATGCGTATGACACTCGAATGGACTTGATAAAAGAAGAATGCTTAGCTCAGAAAAAAGAATCCCCTGCAGTGATAAAACAAAAGGCTTGAATTGGTCTTCTGAAAGAACTTCAATGAAAAGGAGTAACAAATCAATGATTATTTCACATTTCTAATGGAATTAAACTGCATAAATCTCCAAAATCAAGGGTGAAAGCATCTAAAGAACTACTGTCTTCAAATACAAATATAAAAGTTCAAACTGCAAATAAGTCAAGAGTTGCTAAAATAAAGGACAACATCCATTTACAGGAAAGTAATAGGGTTGAAAACCTGGGAACCATGAGGATGATGGGTATGAAGAAGTCAGCAAAAATTGACCATCAGCAATAATTGGAAGATAGTGCCAATAGGTGAAGAAAATTGAAGATGATTTTTCCCTATGAAGAATTTATAAAGTGTTTTCAATTTGAAGTTTTCAATGTAACACCTAGAGGACTTGTAAATTATGGGAATAGTTATTATGCCAATGTTGTATTGCATTGTCTAACATGCAAAAGGCCTCTGATCATTAATTTTCTTCGTTAATCACATTCTAGACCTGGATATGCCAAAGATTAGTGCCTCATGTGTGAACTTGAGCTGCTTGTAATGATGCTGAGAGAAAGTGGGAGTCCTCTATCACTTGTGAATCTTCTTATGTATATTAGAAGTCTCAATTCCCAGATTAGTGATGGAAGTCAGGAAGATGCTCATGAGTTTTTAAAGCTTCTTGTGGCCTCAATGCAATCCATATGCTTGGAAGGTTTCGGTGGTGAAAATGTTGTTAATCCTAGGTTGCAGGATATGACTTTTATACAACATACATTTAGAGGATGCCTTAGATCAGAGGTTAAATTTTTGAGATGTTACCATGAGTCAGAGTGGTATGAGAATATAATGGATCTTACCCTGGAGATATTTGGTTGGATTGAGTCATTGGAGGATGCACTAATGCAGTTCACTAGTTTAGAAGATCTTGATGGGGAGAACATGTATAGATGTGCAAGGTGTGTTGTATATGTTCAAGCACAGAAGCAATTGAACATACAAGAGGCTCCAAATATCTTGACTATTGTCTTGAAGAGATTTTAGGAGGGAAATTATGGCAAGATTAATAAATGCATCACTTTTTTGAAAATGCTAGATATGATTCCATTTATGACTGGGACTGATGACATACCTCCGCTTTACATGCTTCATGTTGTTGTTGTGCACTTGGATACATCCAATGTATCTTTTTTCGATCATTAAATCTCATAGGTGAAAGATCTGTAAGGGAACTAGCTCAGGGTAGATGATACTAAGGTCGAACCGGTAGAATTGAGCCAGCTGATGTCAGAAGGGAAACTACCTCAGAATAAAAGAGAAGCAGCTTGATTTCAGGTATGAGTTACTAGATTTTCCATTATTGATGGTTAATTATATAAACGAGCATTTTCTACACCATACTTGAGATGTTTATCACAATAAGAGGGAGCTATGTATTATGAGAAATTCATGAGGGAGGATGCGGAAGCTATGGTGGAGGTCGCACATTGGCTTCTAAGGCAACAAGAGCTGGGTACTTCTGGCCTTCACTAAAGGAATATGCAGAGCATCTGGTCAAAACCTATGAAAAATTCCAGAAACACGCTCCTTTTATACATAAGCCAACAGAAGAACTAAAAGTCATGAGCTCACCTGTCTATTCTCTAATGGGGAATTTATATTGTTGGACCTTTCCCCCTAGCATCAGGGCAAAGGATATTCTTGATAGTGGCAGTAGATTACTTCAGTAAGTGGGTAGAAGCTGAGCCTATAGCTAAGACTACAGAGTCACAGGTCATGAATTTTCTGTGGGGGAACATAGTATGTAGATATGGGATGCCGCATGGCACCGCGTGACCTGGTATCGGATAATGCACCCAGTTCCAAGGGAAGAAAGTCCAGAGCTGGTGCACTAAAATGAAAATCATCCAACATTTTACTTCAGTAGCCCATACCCAAGCTAATGGGCAAGTCGAGGTAACCAACCAAATAATTTTGCAAGGGATCAAAACCAGGCTGGACAGAGCTGAAGGTGGTTGGGTGGATGAGCTACACTCAGTCCTATGGGTATATCATACAACACCAAGAACTATAATAGGAGAAACTCCATTCAGTTTAGTATATGAATCAGAAGTTGTTATACCTATCAAGATTGGGATGGAAACCTACCAAATTCAAAGCTTTGATGAGAAACAAAACAATGAGATCATGAGGAAGCATTTGACAAGATCGATGAAAAAAGAGAAAGGGCATATATTTGGATAGAAATGTACAAAAGTAGAATTCAGGTAGGGTACTCTCGGAAGGCAAGAAAAGAAATTTCCAGTTCAAGGATTTAGTGCTACGGTGAGTAGATGCTTTGAAATAAATTGGCAAGTTAGAGGCAAATTGGGAAGGACCCTACAAGATGACTAAAGATATAGCTGGAGACGCATATGACCTAGAGGATGAGCAGGGAAAAAAGATACCAAGGCTATGGAATGTTTGCAACTTGAAGAATTCTATGTATAATCTTGGAATTTTATAAATGAAATGAAATGAATTCTTGAACCATTATATAGACGGGAAGAGAAAAAAATCCTAAGGCAAAGCCAGCTGAGCTGGACCTCTTTAGGTTTCTTGGAAGGTTCGCAGAGACCGACCTCCTTGGAAAATGATTTAGAAAAAAATTCCTAAGGCAAGGCCAGTTGAGCTGGACCTCCTCAGGTTCCTTGGAGGGTTAGTATAGACCGACCTCCTTGGGGAATGATTCAGAAAGAAAATCCTAAGGTAAGGCCAACTGAGCTGGATCTTCTTAGGTTCCTTGGAGGGTTTGCAGAGACTGACCTCATTGGGGAATAATTTAGAAAAAATCCTAAGGCAAGACCAGTTGAGTTGGATCATCTATTTTTAAGCAATTTTTAGAAATAAGAAAAAATAACTTGGGTAGGTCACACATAACTCGATTACGAAACCAAAACTTCTTGAGAACAAGAGATGTAAAGCCTGAATAAGAAGTGCTTGTTTGATTCATTGTTCATTATTGAAAATTACTTGTAAGGTTGTAGGTGTTGGAAAGATAAACCAGAATTTAAAGAAGGTGATAAAGGTAAAATAAAAATATTATTGAAAAATTGTTACAAGATTTACAAGATTACTCTACACATAATCAGAAACATTGAGGGCCTCTAGAACAATACCCTTATCATGTGGATTTTCTATTTAGGAAGAGCTATCATCTCCAACATCGATAGCAGGATCATTCGGGAGATCTTGAGGGATAATAGCATTTGGAGGAGAAGGAGCTGAGTGTACAGAAGGATCTTCCAAGGATGGTGTTAGCGTAGCTGGTGGTTTTGAAGGATCGACTACATCAACTGCAAGAGTAGACCCACCTTGGAGTGGAGAAACACTTTCGACAACTCGGTCTAGGTTTGGATCCGGGCCAATATATCCTAGCTCCTTAACTTGACGTAGATAATGTGTGAAGCCGTGGATCAAGTATTCTAATGCCCCAGAGGTCAGGTGATTGAAAAACTCTGGAGATTGCAAGAACTTTGCTTTCTCTTGAGCCCACTCAGCTCAGCCCGCAAGGAGCCCTGCCTCATGACCTTTAGCTCAAGAGATAAAAGCCTCTTCAATAGCCTTCAGCATTTGATACTCTATCCAATTCTTGTCCCATTCCACTTCTCCTACTTTCTTCTCCAAGGAAGCTGTTTACCCTTGGCTATCTCAAGGTCCGCTTCTAACTTGGCCGTGCGAACTTGAGTACGCTGCAACCGCTATTGCAGATCTTCATTCTGCTGCTTGAGCTCCTCCTCCTCTGAGGAAGGTAATCCATATCACAGATCGGCCATCAAGGAGCTCAGATATAAAATGGCCTAAGAAAAATAGGGTTTGGAAAATTTTCAACCTTTAACAAAAAAAAAAATAAGTGAAGTAGGGAATATTAACTTAGAAGCATGATCTACAGGATAACCCACTCAAGTGTCATAATCTACAGACCCTAAGAGATGTTGATCTATGGAATTTGGTATACCCTAGAGCCATTCAGCACAGAGTTTTCCATCTCGTGTCTCCAATACTGAGCTGCTGGTGAAAAAAGAGGTATTCAAGAAAGTTAGAGTATTGAAACGAGGATGTTGAGATGGGCCTAAGCTGCCACCATCTGCAGAGGCTGGGTGCTTTCCTCGCTATGGGAGGAAGTAAGTGCAGCAGCTATGGTAGAAGGTGGGGGGTTAGATGGAGGTCGTTGAGAAGCCAAGGATGAAGCTTGGATAATGGGCATACGCCATTGATCCGGGGGTGTTCTGGTCAGGGGGACTCAAGCTTGACCTTCGGGTTGAGCTGACCCTCTAGCTACTTTTCGAGCTCAATAAGCTACTATTATACGAGACTCCATCAGTTGATCTGCGAAAGAGTAACAGTTAGTAAATGTCGAATGCTGAATTATAAGGATTAGCCAAATAGAAAGATACCTATGCGCTGAGAAAGCAAAACAACTTTGGGGCTTAGATAAAAATGGTAAAGAAGTATGAGGGTTTGTCAGAAAATTAAAATAGGATGAATGACCTCTGTTGTCTGCACCTGGGGAACCCAGGCAATTTACCCCCCCTGGTAGTACCTAAGGTGCATATCTTGATGGCCAATGTAAAACATAAGGGGTTAAGATGGCCTTATAATCACTCATCAACACCAACCAAGCTTAAGTCTAATCTATTCTGTGCTTTTCATAATGATTATGGGCATACAATAGAGGAGTGTCGGCATTTAAAAGATAAGATAGAGAGGATGGTAAGAAAGGGGTAACTGGATGATTGGGTTAAGGGGGAAGAAGAGAAAGAGATGGCTGAATAGAAAAAGGCTCGACCTACCTAGAGAGAAAGGGATATTAAGAAAGGAAGAGCAGTGGCAACACTTGGAGAAAACCACCCTCAGGCTCTAAGGGGTTTCATCTAGATAATAGTAGGGGGCCCTATAGATGGGGACTCCAATCGAGCTAGGAAAGCATATGCCTGACCTACCCCAAAAGATGCAAGAGAGGAGATCCATAAGATTAACAAAGGTCCTATGATTCAATTCGGACCTCATGATGCAAGAGGATTAGAGGTACCACATAACGACGCACTAGTTGTCACTGCCACCATGGCTAACTTTAACGTGGCTAGAGTAATGGATGATACAAGTAGCTCGGTTGGTGTCTTGTTCTATGAAGCGTATAAGAAGATAAATCTAGATAGAGCATTATAGCCAGTAGAAATGACCTTGTTTGGTTTTGGCGGGGGAGTAGTAGATCCCATGTGTCAAGTCATCTTACTAGTGTCCTTGGGGACTAAGCCCATATGTAAAACTGGGATGGTTAAATTTTTTGTGGTAGACTCTTTTTCTACGTATAATATCATCTTGGGAAGACCCTTACTCAACACATTCCAAATAATGGTGTCTATTTTTCATATGAAATTAAAATTCCCTATGGATGAGGGGATAGGAGAAGTGGGAGGGGATCAGCATTCAGCTAGGAAATATTATGTGGAAGCTGTCAAGAAAGTCGAGCAGAAAAAAGCTAAAAGGGAACAAAATGTAGAAGAAGAGCCCCCACTAAAAATATTAAAAAAAATGGGTGAAAGGGCCTTCGGTTGAGCAGGAGCACGTGCAGCCAAATGAGGAATTACTCAATATAGAACTAGTAACTACTAGTATGGGCATGCAGCAGAGTCCGGAGTTAGTAGACAGAATAACTCAATTATTGTGCACGACCTGGAAGGAATGAATCCAGGTGTGGCAGTACATCACCTTAATATTGGCCCAACATGTAAATATTAAATAGAAGAAGAGATATTTTGGTCCTAAGAAGGATAAGATTATTGAGAAGGAGATAGAGAAATTGCTCGAGGTCGGGCATATAAGAGATATCCAATTTCCAGAATGGTTGTCAAATGTTGTCTTGGTCCCAAAAGCAGAAGGGAAATGGAGAATGTGCATTAATTTTTGAGATTTAAATAAAGCATGTCCTAAAGATTATTACACGCTGCGGCGGAAAGACTAGTTGGTTAACTTTACCTCTGAGCGGTTTACATGGAAGTATTCCCCTGCCTTAAAAGTTGAATTGAGGAGGAGCTTTAAGCATGCAATTGTTGTGTGTTTTCTGTAATAGAAGCTTAAATTTAGCTTCATTTTCTCTTTCAATTTGAGAACAGAAATAAAGTAAGGAGCACCAGCACTGAAGTGCAGCATATGATAAATGGTGTTATATATCGTGGATACCTGATTTTTGAATAGACTAGTTTTGTGTAGCAAAAGGAAGTTTGTCGTTTGAAAGAGTTTTTTATTTTTTATTTGGCAACCATACTTGACATAAGTATGCTTGTTGGGACATGCTTGAGCCAAGGGAAACCTGAGGCCTGTCTCCAGTTGATTATGAGGTCTATTGCACGGACTTGGAAGGACTACATTAAATTCATCAGGTATCCCTGCATTTTTCCTGAGATTTGCTAGACTTGTTTCAGAGAGGGTAGTGGCGTGAGTAATATAAGCAGGGTGGTCATCCGAATTGGCCATCCTGACTTCAGAAGGGTGATGGGTTGATAATTCGCGTACTAGCTCATGGATAGAAATTCCAAGAAGAAGGAAAGGGGGAATAAATGATAGGGGGCCTGGAGAATCAGGAGAAATGGACATCAAAGGATAAACCGAGCATGTAAAGAAAAATGAAGAAATAAATGAATAGCAAGAGTAGAGGACTAACTTGGGTTATTGAAGAAGAAAGGAAAGGAATTGCCAGAAGAATAAGAAAATGGGTCGCCGGAGAAGGAAATCTGTAGAAAAGAAGAAGGGCGAAAAGAAGGATTGAACTCCTTTTATAGGGGATGGAAGGTACTTGAAGAGGCGGAAGAAGCCCTAACCATAGATTGCAAGATAGAGACACGTGTATGGCTGAAAGAGAATAGTCAGTTGAAAAGACTTAGGCATTAAAGTCTTAATAATAGACACGAAATCCCAAGGGTTGGAATTTGAAAAGGAGATACCCACTTCAGCCCTAGCAGTCAAGATATTTTTGTACTTTGTCTATCCAGCAAAGATTGTAGGTCAGGCAGAATAGGGGGACTAGCTGATGTGGTATAAGTTGGGTCGGACCTGTGTAGATCGAGCTATGAGAAAAAAACTTAATGTGATTTAGATCAGGTCAGATCGATGTAGCTCGAGCTATAAGTGAAATGGCAAAGTGGTGTAGGTTAGGTCAGATTATGCAGCTCGGGCCATAAGACTTAAGGTATAGGTTAATAGGCAAAGCTGCCATTTGTTGTGTGGAAACTCGGTAAGTTGGATATATTAGCCTAGTGCACGAGCTGTGAGAGTAGCATGACCTATTGAGCATATTGCAGGAGGTGTGTATCTAGCATCGAAGGACCTGCAGATTGCCAGGTCGGCAAGTTCACGTGAAAAACCAGGATGAAATGGTTATGGTTAGAAAAAGACATAATCTTTTCTAGGTTAATCAGAGAATGTTGATACGTACACAGTAATCTGTTACAACAAATTAAGGTTTGAAATCTATCTTTTACCCTTGTTTGATATCTATAAATAAGGGAATTCACTTTATGTTGCAGGTTATACCTTTTCATACCTTAGATACATATATTTCTACTTGCTTTAACCTTTTGTGAGAAAACATCCACTGATCTGAGCGTCGGAGTTCTTACGCCGGGTCACTCCAGCGTCTTGTGTAGGTGATCCAGTAAGGAGGAGGAAAGCAAAAGCAGTAGATTGTTATTTAGGATACACCTTCTTCAATTAGTGCATAAAAATAGCAATGGGATTAGCCGATTATGTCGGACAGGAAAAGTTTCTGCAGAATATACCCTATCTACTCTGAAGCAGAAACAGGACTTTCCTCTTATATGATAGTATGATTTTTCTAATATTGCAAAAAGTATTTGTTTAATTGGGATTTGGTTTCCTCAATTTCGTGCAGTTCACATTGTTGACTAACCATACCTTTTCACGTTATTTTTTGACTTGGTGAGCTCCAATACATGAAATGCATGGGATGAGTTCCAAGAAATCCCAAACGTGAATTATTGCAATTCTGATTGCATGTAAAAGATGGTGTTACATAGACCTGAAAGAAGGCTCTATCTCAGAAAACATGCAGGCATACTAACGTGCTTAAGAGTGAGTTGGAGACGCGACAATGCTAGTGGACATCCATCTTCAAATGGATATTGAATTATTGCGGAGAGAAGGAATATTACCATATTATGCAAGAAAGAATGGAATTTGTCAATGGATGCATTATAAGGAATTGATTCCCATTTTTAATGTTTTTACTTTCTTTCTTTTTCTCCGGTCATGTATTTTCCTTTGAATTAACCTGAACCACGTTAAATGGAACCATACAAGCCAGTTCTGATCATCATCAACAAAGGGACAGATGCAACTTACATGTAATCCACATATGCCGCCATTGGCGAGCAAACGTGCATCCATCCCAATCTCTTGATTCCTTTTATTCGAGTAAGTGAATATGAAGGTGAAATATCCACCCACCTCACAAATAACATCTTCCCCTCATAACGCCTTACCAGAAATGGGCAAAGAATATAGAATAATATTTGAAACTCTTTTCAATAATAATGCATAGGGAATCATGGAAAAGGTGAAATTATCGACTTATTTTTGGAAACCAACTTCTTGTATGCATGCAACTTACCAGTTCACAACTTTAGCTCTTCTTCCTCGTGTCCCCTCATCCAAAAGAAAGCAGACAAGTAGGAAAGGTCTGTCTGTCAATCTAAAACTGTCAGAATTCTGCTTTGGAATCCCATATTTAGGAAACCATTGAAGCTCACATAAGAATGAAAATAGAGTTTAGGGTCCCCCAAAAGAGGCCGTATTAGTAGTATATAAAACCATATCAGCGCATTCTTCAATAACACCAACTTCAGATAATAGCAGAACATCCCCATCAGCACCACTTCCTGTGAATACTGCTCTCATTTCTTCTGCTGCTTCATTTTTTACTGAGGTGAGATGACGTTTGCTGGACTTTAAGCTTCTACATATTGAGTTTCTACTCTTCCGTATCAATATTGCAGTCCTAGTTGACTTTTTTCCATATGATGCGAACAAACTTATCGAATTTCTGCATCACCAAGTGTATGTCATGTTTGGGATTTGATGTCCATTGTTTTTCCATAGTCAGGACAAAGTTATAGATCAATGCAGCAAAAATCTTTCTTCTAAATAAACGATTCCTCTCTTTGATTTCAGCATATTATCATCTGATTCAGTTACCAATTTGGCATTATTGAACAGACCTTAAGATGGCTATAAATCACATTTCATGTGCTTCTTTCTAGCTTATTTTATAGTACTACATCTTAGCCTCATGTGATGCACGTTAAAAGCACTAGTATATAGACTCAAATCATAATGCATAATTTGCTTTCTTCTCAGTACTATTAGCTTTGCACAAGTCAGAAAATATTAGAGAGACACAATGAGCTGGCAAGGAGATTGGATGTGTGCTGCATGCCACCACCTAAATTTCCAAAAACGTGACTTGTGTCAACGATGCAGCTGTCCCAAGTACGCTACCGGAGCTGATGTCTCCTCATATGCAATGCAAAAGACTGAAGTGTTGGCAGGAGACTGGTACTGTGGTGCCCTGAATTGCGGCGCACATAACTACGCTAGCCGAACGAGCTGCTACAGATGTTGTGCATCAAAGGATTACTGTGGATATGGTGCTGGAATGATGGCATCTGCTGGCTATGCATACGATGCTGTTCCTGGTTGGAAAACTGGTGACTGGATATGCACCAGGTTTGTTCGTCACATTGATCTTGCCAGCAATAAGCACTTCTGTCTTTCCCTTTTAGCATGACTTTGTAGATTATCTTGCAAAGGTATTGCTCAAACAGAACCTCACTGTTTCGTTGAAATGATTCAAAAAAGGATTATCTTAAAGATTATCATCATGAACTTCCACTGGTCTTGCACATTTGACAAGTATTACAAATTTGACATATACACACACACTTGATTAAGTCAGTGAGCATCATTAATTAGCTGTTGTAAGTTGTTTATCTCTAATACCGACCCCTTCAATATACGGACAGACCGGGATGCGGCATGCACAATTATGCTAGCAGGATGGAGTGTTTCAAATGCCAGACACCTAGAGATTTTGGTAAGCTATCTCCCATGTGATTGCTGATATACATATATATATATATATGAATTACTCTTATGTTTCTAGTCATCCTTGTGTACTTCTCAAGGTATTTATTTTCTTCTATTTTCCCTTTCCAGGGGGAGCAATCTAAGGGTATTGAACTGAAACAAGAGTTGCAATTACGAGCTTTAAAGACCCATGCTGGAACTACTCTTTTTTTTCCCCTTTTTCTCACGTATTTTCTCTCTCTTTTTCATTCCAACTTTTAATAATCTTCAGTTACACGTTTGGTGACTGGATTTGTCTCGCATTCTTCATTTAGTCATTCCCCAAGAAGGATTTCATTTGTATGGTGCATACTGTTCTCCTTGCGTGAGTGAATTGCTAATGAAATCTCGACTCTTTCTGCAATCTTGTCTGATCTCTTTCTTTTGTGCTTAAGAATTTGTCTAAAGCTATTTGATTAGTTCATCATTGTTTTTCTCCCGCGTTGTAAATGTCCAATGCTTCTACTAAAGAGCAGAAAGAAGGGCACTACCAGATAAATGGACCAGCATTAGATAAGTATTTTGTTAAGACAATATGCTAATTACTAGATTGACAGATTTGAAAATAAGGAATTTAAATCTATAATAATAAATCCATTCAACTTGTTTGAATAATCTCAACGATACAATGGATTTTAAATTTTTAAACTATTTTTTTTTGGTACATCTTATATGAAGTTATTTGAAGTCATTTCTCTTAAATCATTGATTCAAATTTAAATTTTTAAATCCAAATGCAACCTAAAATTCATATATAGAATCTCTATGAGATGTTGAATCAGAAGTCCCACTTGATTTCAAACAACAAGAGGTTGGTTTCCTTGGAAAAGCATCACAACTCACTTGAAATGAGATGATAATGAGTAGAGTAGATAAGAACCAGATGCTCCGCTTTATGAGCATGCATCAATGGAGGGAGTCAATTCCTACTTTTTGTTGATTGGATGATCCAGCATTGCCAATTTATTATCATAAGGTCATTATAGCAGTGCACAGCTCAGAACCTAACAGATATATAGGCAAATAGCTGATTTTGGGCAATACTACTACAAATGTTAGTCCCAAATAAGCCCATCTTTTACGTAAATATAGAATGCACGTTCCTATTTAAAGTCTCTTAGCTTGACTTCAACAGGAACTAGTTTTAAATGTGTAAGAGCTATTCACAATCACGATCCTAATTAAGATTTATACTAGTTTTTAGTAACAATTTTAATGATTGTCCCCTACCCTCCTATCTTTTTCACTTTCAGAAGAATCTTTGGTCCTTCGGGTGCTAATAATTTCATATTCTTGTTGAAAGATTTGTTTTTAATGTTTTTACCGTCTTTAACTTATTTGGATCCAATTGTTATGCTGTAACATTAGATTGTAACAAAAGGCAAAAAGTAAAAATGGATTTCAGTAATTTTTATGTGGTTTAGATAATCTAACTTTATGAGGCCATCTTCGAATATTGAATAATTTACTAATTCAAATAGTTATGAGAACAATTTGGACTTAAACAACAAACAAACTATCTTCTTACTTTTGTCGTATTTTTTAAATCAATTAGTTGAACTTGTTCAGCGTATCCTTCTACTTGAAATATTGAATTCTCTTTAATGCTGAAATTCCTTTAGACGGTAGATCACCTTCTCTCGAAATCTTTACAATCTTCTATTGAAGATCTTCAAATTCATCTCCTGAAGAAATCACGCTCTTCTCCCAAGAGCTTATTAGAGTAGGATGCCCAACGCTCCAATTGGATTGAGTGTATTATACTCTTTTGCTTTTGTAAAAATAATCTTATTGGGAATCATATTAATAAAAATATATTTTTTTTATCTTATGTCTTGCATCTTTTATTTCTGCACATTAGATAAAGTCCTTAGACTAAATTTAGTTACGAGCCATGGTTGCGCATATGATAGCAATCATGGAACATGCCTCTAAGGATTTAGTCTTAAATAAGTTTCGAGTCCAGAGCTTTTTGAGATGGTACATCAAATAGCTCAATAAGACTCGCACATATGATGCATGCTCGTGAGACGAGGATGTCACATTCCATTGGCATTAGTATAGAGACGTAAATGCATGTATGTGGGTGTTTGTTAGGGAATAAGTACACCGAACATGACCAGCAAGAAATTCTTAGTTGGAGGCTTTACCTGTCGAAATAAGAATTTGTGTTGCGATAGTATACGATTAGTCATCGGACTTGAGGCACGATGGTAGCCTTATGTGCATTATGCAATACTTTGATATATCTTCTAATTGCTTAACAATCACAAAGGGGGTATGTTGGGTGTTGCACTGATGTATGTGCATGACGGTTTGTCAGTGGCCAATATAGAATTCGACACTTGTCTTTTTAAATAAGAGAATCTCTTATGTTTTCATAGTTCGTGATTCAAAGACCTTGGCCAAGGCAGGATGAATCGTGATTCATCAAGAATCAATGGAACTTAAAATGGGATCACAATTATTGAATTATTTAGGGTTTCGACTTATAATCCATACCCTAGATTCAATTAGGAGATTAGTTGTCGAAAGGACCGTACGTGTATGGTACTCGCAACTGAAATAGGTTTACTCACTATTTTACCTAAGACTAGTTTGCCATGATTACTTGCTAGGTGTTTTCATGGATAGTGATGTTCTTGGAATTAAGGAGTTGATTTCAAACGGATTAATTAATTAGATTAATTGATTGGAATAATTGTTATTCATAAGTTATAAATGTTACAAACCCACTACTAGCTTAGTAGTGAATCTAAGAGGGTCACATATCTTTATGGAAAGTAACATTTCTAAATTTTAGAATTTATCAAATGGTTGGAAATTAATTAATTAATACTGATGTATTAATTAATTAAGGGTTTTACTTAATTTATGGTTAAATTAAATTATTCAATTAAGTAATTGGATTATTTAATTGGACCTAATTTGATTAGAAAGCCTAATTGGAGTAAATTAAATTAATCAATTGGACTGATTAAATTGGGATTGAATCAATTGAATTGATTTGGGAATTTTTTAGTCCAATCCCAAAATTAATGTGGATCACTTAAAAAGCCCACTAAAATATGAAGAGAATAAATTAAACAAATATGATTTATTTAATTAATATATTTATAGATAAATAAATATAGTAACCGATTTTATGGGATAAAATCGGCCAAAGATTTAATTTATATATAAATATAATTATAATATATATATGATATATATCTATCTTGATATTATTTGAAAAGTTTAAATTAATATCAACAATGTATGTAGACAATTTTGATGATTAATGTAGTTCCAAATTAGTGCACATACAATAGGAGAGAGAAAAGTGAAGAGTTCTTGGAAGATTTGGAATCCTTCCAAGATAAGGTTTTGAAATAGTTCAAAATTGAAAAACTTTCCAAGAATTGAAAAGGGATTAAAATTTTCAGTCCTATATATATGAGGGATGAAAATTATATAAAAAATTCAGAAAATTTGAGCAAAAAATATTTTGTTTAAAATCAGTTTCTTGTTATTCTATTCATATTATTATTTCAAAACTTAAAAAATCAATATTTATTGTTCTTGAAAATTTACTCCGATTTTAGATTAGTAAATAATTAAAAGGATACTAGCGAATCCTTTTGATTGGTGTTGTTCTTCCATATTGTGGACCTGATAGAGGGGAGACACTTGAATCCCTAAGAGTTCTGATATTCCAAAATAAGCAATTGATTGCTTTATTCCCTACAACAACTACAGTGCACGAAATGTACAATCTGATTTTATATTTATTTATATATTTACTTGAATAAGAGCAATCGTTAAAATCATTTTTGAATTAAATGGGTTAAATTTATGTTTGATAAAAAAAATTAATTTTTTGCTGCATATACCCCTGCCATTATAGCAAACCCAACAGTGGTATCAGAGCCATAATTTTGCTTATTTAGTGAATTTCAAATTTATGAATGTATGTTTTTAAATTGTTTAAATTCATGTTAAATATGTAAAATTTGATGTTGCATATTTTTAGAAATTTTTAATTGGAATAATTTTAATTGCTTATTTAATTATTTAAATATGAAAATAAAAAAAATAAAACAAGGTGATAAAATCGGTCGTCGGTTGTTAGACACTCGATGGCTGCGCATGCTGCCACTTGGTAGCGGGTGCCTGCGCGCGCACGGGCTCTTGGTGCCTGACAGTAGGCGCCCGGCACGCGCCGGACATGCAGTAGTGGCGCTGCTCGTCATGTCGTTCTGGGTCTATTTTTTTATTATTATTTTCTGTAATATTAATTATTTCTGAAAAATCATTTTTCAAGCAATTAAAAATTATACCAAGTTAAAAAAAAATTGCGTTTAATATTTTGGTAAATTTATATGTTTTGATAATTACATATGATGTTAATTATGATAGGATGATCATAAGCCATTGGACCAATGTGATTGGTTTTATTTAATATTTTTGGGTTTTAAAATGTGGCTTGCGAGCCTCTTATTTCATTTATGTAAATTATTTTATTTTCTATAAAGAGAGTAGAATAGATGGTAAAGTTTTTCTTTGTCTTTAGAAGACGAAGGAGAATAAAAAAGGAGGTTCCAAAGAAGGCTCGTGTTTGTATGGGATACAATTATGTAATACAATAGGTTCTATTCCATTTTATTACCCTTAGACTGACCCCTTATGTCTATTTTTAGCTCAAATGGACCGCATAGGACTGGTTCATAACCATTCACTTATTTAAATATGTATTAGATGCATGCTTAGGATTTTATTTAATATTTTTATGCTTGCGAAATGATATTATGATGTCATGCATTAAATAACCAACATAATTTAAATTAGGATGAGGTATTGGATAAAATTAAACCCCACTTAATTTACTAAAATTAAGTAAAAGAATTTTTTAAAAATTCAATTTCAAATAAAAATGGACAAGTTAAGTAGGACCTATCGTTCCATGCCTACCATCAAAGATAGAGACATGACCATCGCTACCGCACTTGATCACTGACCATGAGTCGTGGGGTGGTCTTGTGTTGGAAAGTTATGATCTTTACCAAGCATTGAGATACTCATAGGATGAAATCATCATTATGTTTCCATGAGTCGTGGGACATCTTGATACTCTATCTACACGAATGTTTGATGGGTATTATTTGACACTTAATACCATATGTGCTCATAAAATTGGGGTATATAGGAAGAGGTGAGGCAAAATAAATTTGAGGGTTGTATAGTGATATAATCGTCAAAGAGTTGACTACCGATAGAAATATTTCATGGGCTCATAAAATTGGAGTGAGAAATATTTTCATTGGACCTCAACCTCACTAGGAAATTTAATTTTCCGAAATTCCATTAGGGGTAATGGAATTCGAATAAAATAGTTGGAGACATTTAGTATTAAAGACCTTATATTAAATGAATATGTTTTTTTCCATAGTTTACTCACTTTCTGCTTCGTGCATGTTTTGTAGATTATTCTACTAAAATGGCAAAGAATCCACTTGCAACAATCTTTGAACAAAATAAATTAACTGAACCTAACTTTGTCGATTAGCTAAGAAACCTGAAAATAGTTCTTCAGTCGGAGAAGAGGGCATATGTCCTCGACACTGCGCCACCTTCGGTTCCATGGAAGGATATTACTTTAGAGGATTATGTAGATTACTTACGTCATGTTGACGATAATCTGCAGGCTTGATGCTACATGCTGACATCGATATCAAATGAGTTGCAGAGATAAAATCCTTATTCACCTATATGAGTTGTATTGTGAAAGAACTCGGTAGAGGAGATATCAGATCTCAAAAGAGCTTTTTAGATGTCGTATGACTGAGGGCTCTTCAATCCATGATCATGGATTGAAAATGATAGGCCTTATTGAAAGGCTTGGAGTCATTATGGAGAACTAACTCTATACGAATCTTCTGTTGTAGTCTCTGCCTCCATCATTTGACACCTTTGTTGTCAACTTTAACATGCACAACATGGAGTCTAGTGTTGTTGAGCTTGTGAACATGTTAAGACGGCTGAGTCCACTATGAAAAAGGACAAGCTAATTCGGCTTGTTGGATCTTCTTCCGGATTAAAGGCTAAAAAGCCCAAGAAAGGAAAGAAGAAAGGAAAGGGTTCCTCTAAACCCAACAAGCTAAAAGCTAAGGGCAGTGTCAAAAAGGTTTATTCTCAAGCCAATGACAAGTGTCATTACTGCGGCAAACCAGGGCACTGGAAGAGGAATTGCAAGAAGTATCTTGGAAGTCTGAAGAGTTCAGGTATGTATTTTATTGAAGTTAACTTGTTGGTTAACAATACTTCTTGAGTATTAGATATCGGTTGTGACTCACATATCTACAATGATTTGCAGATGATGGCAAGAAGTAGGAAGCTGGATGGAGGAGAGTCAGTCCTTAGGATGGGGAATGGAGCAAGAGTTGCTGCATTAGCTAAGGGACCATCAATCTAGCTTTAGAGAATGGTTATGTAATAGTTTTAAACAATTATCTTTTTGTTTCGGATATTATTAAGAACATTATCTCTACTCCAGTTTTGGATAGAGAAGGTTTTGGATTTACCATTAAGAATGAAAATTGTTCCACTTTCAAACGTTCTAATTTTATCTATTCTGGTTCTTTGACGAATTATTTATATACTGTTACTCCCCATAACCCTATTTTTAAAATTCAACAAAATAAAAAAAATTAGATAATCATAGTTCCATGAGTCTGTGGCATGCAAAATTAGGACATATTTCTGAGAAAATGATTAATAAATTGGTATAAATGCTTGATCTAATGAAAGAGCAAGAACTACCAACATGTGAATCTTACCTCAAAGGAAAGATAACCAAATCTCCATTTGTTGGACAAGTGGAGCGAGCCAAGCATCTTTTGGATTTGATCTATACAGATGTATATAAGCCACTAAATGTTAGTGCTCGTGGAAACTCTAACTACTTCTTAACATTTACCGATGACTTCTCTAGGTATGGTTATGTGTATCTTTTAAGGTATAAGTTTGAAGTATTTGAAAAGTTCAAAGAATTCAGAATCGAACTAGATAAACAAACTGGATTAAGTATAAAAACTCTTCGATTTGATCGAGGAGGTGAATACTTAAGCACATAATTTTTAGATTATCTAAAAGAGAATGGAATTCTCTCACAGTAGACTCATTTTACTACTTCCTAATTCAACAGAGTTGCAGAACACAGGAATCGAACCTTGTCGGATATGGTTCGATCTATGATGAGCTTCACTTCATTACCTCTTCATTCTGGGGTTATGCCTTAAAACAATGACATACCTATTAAATAGGGTACTATCTAAAACCGTGTCAAAAACACCATATGAGATGTGGTGTGGAAAAACACCATCTTATAAATACCTTAGGGTATGGGGGTATGCTGCTTATGTGAAGCAGCTAATGGGAGATAAGTTGGATATGGGATCCAGCTTATGCAAGTTTTTGGGGTATCCAAAGGAGTCTATTGGATACTATTTCTATGATGCCACGGAATAAAGGGTGTTCATTTTGAGGAATGCTACCTTCCTTGAAAAAGAATTTCTTTCAGATGGAAGTGACAATGTCGTAGAACTTGAAGAGGTTCAAGAACCATAGAACACCCTAACTACGCAGTAACTGGTACACCAGCTGATGTTGGACCCTTTGAAGCACAACCTCTTCGAAGATCTAAAAGGGTCACAAGGGTACCTAAGAGGTACAATTTGTTGTTAGAGAACAAAGAAGAGGAACTCCCTTTGGATAATCATCCAAGAAGCTATGGAGAGGCGATGTCTGACATTGACTCAAAGAAGTGGCAAGAAGCTATGCAGTCTAAAATGGACTCTATGTACTCCAACAAGGTATGGACTTTGGTGGACCCACCACAGAAAATTGTTCCAATTGGTTGTAAATAGGTTTACAAGCAGAAGCTTGGAGTAGATGGAGAGGTAGCGACCTATAAGGCACGATTGGTAGCAAAATGTTATACTCAGAAGCAAGGAATTAATTATGAGGAAACTTTTTCACCAGTAACAATGCTTAAATCCATGAATACTGCTAGCCATATCTGTATATTATGACTATGAGATATGGTAAATGGATGGGAAGACCACTTTCCTTAATGGAAACATTAAGGAAGAGATCTATATGAAACATCCGGAAGGCTTCATATCCAGAGGGAGCAAGCAAAAGGTTTGCAAGCTCTAGAGATCAATTTATGGACTCAAATAAGCTTCAAGGAGTTAAAACATTCGGTTTGATGAAACGATCAAAATGTTTAACTTTCATAAGAACCGGATGAACCATGTGTCTACAAGAAAGTTAGTGGGAGTACAGTTACATTTGTTGTACTCTACATTGATAACATCCTACTCATTGAGAATGATGTAGGAATGTTGCAATCAACGAGGACTTGGTTATCAAATCAGTTTTCCATGAATGACTTGGGAGATGTATCTTTTATCCTAGGGATAATATCATAACCTCCCAACAATATGTATAAATATATATATAAACAACATGTGCAACATAATTTGTGAACGTATGCATGTGTAAAACTTTTTTTTCTACTCAGTTCAACAAAACATTGATAAAAGTAAAGTGCTTTCATATCCTGAACACTGTATATATATAGGTAGTTATTAAACATTAACCAAGTCTATCAAAACCATTACAAATCCAAACTCTCTATCACAAATGAGTTTTGAAAGTGATATACAGGATAAAGTCACTAATATAATACAATAACTATAAAATAAAAAACAGCCCAAAAAATAACCCAACAGGTCGTCATCTAAGTACATTGATCTTTGAAAGCCTATAGGAGCTCCACTGCTAGCCAGTAAACCAGAGGTCTCAAGTCTCACCATGATCACCTACAATGCATGAACTACATAAGCTAATGCTCAATAAGTAAAAATCATGTATGACAAGAGTATGATATAAAATCTCATGCAACTCAACTCTAAGATATGATGCTATAAATGTATTAAATTGAGTACTCATAAATAAAAAAGTTTTTATTAAAAAATCACTTCATTTATTGGGTCCTTGACCCACCTACTATACACCGGATAGAGCTCTGAACAATATCAATAATCACATGACCATAAATAAATTGACTCAGTCCAAGGGTCATTTCCTGAGATCACCAGAGGTCCACCCCTGTCTTTCCCTGTGATCTTCCAAAAGTCTTCCCACTGGTGGAGTCAATAAGGGCACAGTCAAGTGGTCCACCCTCTCATGACTACTAGAGGCACACCCCCTGTCAACCCCTGTGATCCTCCGAGAAATAACACTCACGACACCCCAAAATATCATATAAGCACACCTCGCATGCCTCAGTACACTAGTAGTGGCCAACCAAAATATATTTCTTTCTAAAAACCATGTCTCAAATCATATCGTGCATGCAAGAACCTCCACTATACTCATAAGCCGTGCATGCACATGTAAATGCTCCTGAATGGTATGTTCAATATGAAATGCAAGTCATCTTGCTCTCAACATGTTTCAAGAATCATAAGACTCTCAGTCAAATTTAATATAATCAATACATTAGGTATAAATGCTTCAAGACATACTATGTTCATGCATTGTAGTTGCAAATGAATCTTTATTTACCTTTCACTTGGTTGGTGGCTTAGTCTAAATTTATTTTCCCCTCCAATCTTAGATCTAAAATAGCCTGTAATATTACCCAACATCAAGCACCATTCCCAATTTGGCAAGTAAAAAGCATAAAATATCATACTAAAACTTTAAACACGAAGCTATCTAGGTTTTACAAACTAGAACCCAATGTAGTCCCTTCAACACCTTAATTTTTCATCTTAGATACATGTAAACATCATATAGTTGAAGTATTATAAATCTACTATCATGTTCTAATTGTTAACACTCAATAGCAATATGTCTAGGTTGAAATATGCTAAGTTATCAAATAGGTCAGATTCACATTTTCATATTTACTTGCTGTCCAATTTAGTTGCATGATAATGTTGACATCCCTAAACATATCCAATCACTCCCAAATTTTTACCACACTTAGATAACATGTATATAAATGTAAAAATATCATATAATTTCTAAAACTCATGGATATAACTTCCCAAGTTCAGCACTCTTCACAATATATTGAAACAGATTGTTTTCCTACCGTGATAGTTTTGCACACTTCATGACATTAATGATTTTGGCACCCTTAAGTACATTCAATCACTCCCAAATTTTCACCATACTTAGATAAAACATATAAATAGACAACCAGGTCAAAGTACTACCAAAACTAATGGATTTATTGATGTAAAACCAGCACCATTCACATAGGACAGAATCTGAATTTCAAGAAGACAGTTTTGAGCACCTCTTTAATTATCACACTATGTTACAATTTATAACCTCTCTAAACTTATATACATCACCTAGACTCATATATAAATACATATATGGTGAAATACATAGGTTTTAATCAAGTTATCATACATATATAAAGCATAAATATAAAAAATCAGCAAGTATACTCTTTCTGTCCCTAGTGATTTTTATTGTGATTTTGCAACTAAAAATTCTTATTTTGTAAACTAAAAGACCACAAATAACATCCTAACATGATTATAATCAATAATAGAAGCTTTAAAAATTATAAACCCTCAAACAATTCAAGAACTTAAATCAAAAACATGAATTAAAGCTCATCTATGCACATATTTTAGATTCAACTTGCTCCTCCTTACTTCCCTTTGCTTCCTTCAATTTTTTCTTTACTTGGAATTACTTGAGAGAAATTTATAACATTAAATATGAAGGTTTTGGAAGTGAAATAGCTCAGAAAATAGTTTTTGGTCGTGGCTCAAGGATAGAAATGAAGAAAGCTTGAGGTGGAAGCTTGAGGTGGTAAAGTTGAGGTGTCAAGTTGTGGTTCAAATCTGATATTTTTCACACCTTATACAGCCCTAATCTGGTGTTTCTCATTACTTATTTATCTATGTACAACCTACTTTAATCTCCATATGATCGGATAATATATTATGCCTTAATTTCTTAATCGTTCATTCGATCGACATCCGATTCTTAAATGATTGTCTAGTTTTTATTTTTTAAATCACATGCACATATGAACCTTGTATTATGATACTTAAATCACATTATATCATGTCCGATATCCTAAGTATGTTAATCTATGGATGTATACCTTTAAAACACCTCGATCAAATCGAATCGAATCATATAAGCTTACTAGTGACACCTTTAACACTTCTAAAACTATAACATACAACCTATGAATATCCACCATATTGATCAATCTATTCGTTATCTTATCTAAATATAGAATCATTTAATTAGGTTGTAGGATCTCAACTACTAACATCAAGTGATAGCATTGGAGGTATAATGATTAAGAATGCTATAAAAGATGCAATATAGATGTTAGTGCAAATTAGCATATAGTGCATGAATCATATTGGTCAAGTGACTAGTGTGAGGCTTGGGTATCACATCTTTCCCTTCTTATTAAAATTTCATCCTCGAAATTTACTTACCGAAAGAGTTCTGGATACTTAACTTTCATATCATCTTCCCTTTCCCAAGTAGCTTATTCTATTGATTGATTTCTCCATAATACTTTAACCAATGGGATTGTTTTATTTCTGAGTTGTTTTACCTCTCGTAAAAGAATCTCTACAGGTCTTTCTTCATAACTCAAATCTTCTTTCAACTCTATAGGTTCATTCTTCAGAATATGAGATAGATTCGCAATATATTTCCTCAACATAGATACATGAAATACATTTTGCACTTGAGACATTGATCTAGGTAGGTCGAGTTTGTAAGTAATATTCCTAATTCACTCAATAATATGAAATGGACCAATATATCTAGGACTTATCTTTCCTTTCTTTCCAAACCACATAATCCCCTTTATTGGAGATACCTTCAGAAATACCTGATCTCCTACTGCAAATTCTAACATTCTTCTTCTTTGATCAGCATAACTTTTCTGTCGGCTCTGGGCAGTCTGCATTCGTTGACGAATTTGTGTCACAACTTTTGTAATTTCTAGAATCATATTTGGACCCAAAAGCTTCTTTTCACCAACTTCATCCCAATGAACTGGAGATCTATATTTTCTACCATATAATGCTTCATAGGGGGCCATTCCAATAGTGGACTGATAGCTGTTATTATAAGAGAATTCCACTAAAGGTAAAAATTTGCTCCATTGACCAAAAATCTAATACACAAGTTCTAAGCATATCTTCCAATGTTTGTATTGTTCTCTCGAATTGTCCATCAGTCTGAGGATGATATGCAGTGCTGAAAGATAATTATGTTCCCAACGCCTTGTGTAAACTCTTCCAAAATATAGATAAAAACCTTGAATCTTTATAAGAAATAATAGATAGTGTACTCTATGAAGTCTGACCACTTCCTGTATATATATCTATGCAGAACAGTCCATTGAATAAGTGGAACATATTGGAAGAAAATGAGCAAATTTAGTTAGCCTGTCAATGATAACCCAAATAGCATCGTGACCTTTAACTGTTTTAGGTAATCTCGACACGAAATCCATTGTAATTTTTTCCCATTTCACTCTGGAATAAATAAAAGTTGCAAGGGTCCTACTGGTCTTTGATGTTCTGCCTTTATTTATTGACATATCAAACATTGTTTTATAAATTGAGCAACATCTCTTTTCATACCTGGCCACCAATAATGCGTTATCAAATCTCTATATATTTTAGTAGCTCCTGGATGCACTGAATATGGTGTTGAATGTGCCTCTGCCAAAATATGTTCCCGAATGTTGTCTACATTAGGCACATATAACCTTTTTTGAAACTGCAAGATACCATTCTCCGATATTTGAAAATCAAAAAATATTTCTGAAGCCGTATCTTTCATCATTTTAGTAACATATTCATCAACTTGTTGTCCTTGTTGAATTCTATCAATCAAAGTCGGTTGGAGTGTCAAAGTTGTAAATTTGGCCTCCACTGATCCCTATTGTACAATTTCTACATCCATTTTCTGTAGTTCAATTAACTCTGGTTTCTGAGTCAAAGCTAAAACTATGGTATTTTGTGTTGATTTCCTGCTTAATGCATCAACTACAAAATTAGCCTTACTAGGATGATAGTTGATCACACAGTCATAATCTTTCACTAACTTTAACCATCTTCGTTGTTGCATATTTAACTCTTTTTGGGTGAAGAAATATTTTAAGCTCTTGTGATCAGTATATATCTGTCACACCCCTTAATCTAACTGCAGATCCTAAACAAGTTGATACAGTTAAGTCAAGAAATGTTAATTTTTTATCATTACTAGAGTTATGGTTTTTAATAAAAGTTCACATTTTTAGCTATAAGAGAAAGAGTTTGAATCATTTTAAACACACCATATATATATATCAAAACTGAGTACAACTGTTTACAAAACCATAACAGAGCGGCTTATTTAAAAACAAAACAAAGTTTTCAAAATATGATACAAAACAGCTCGAAGCATAGCATATGAACAAATTTCTGTCTAGCTGCTCTGGAGACTCAGTCAACCTCTAAACCTGTACATTACCACCTGCATCACATGAATCTAATGAGCTAAAAGCTCAGTAAGGTGAAACTGATGCAATAACAAATAGCGTACATACAAATCACATAATGATTAAATGCAGTATTCAATTTAATAACTTTCTTTCATAAATCATTCTTTAGGGCCCTTGAAGTGTGGTACCTAACTAATAGCGATAGACCGTGGTTTTCAGAACCTGTTCATAATGATTGGTCAATAAGAGAACTAATACGGGGTTTCCATACTTGGTCTTTCAACCTCAGGTATTAGCCGTATTCTATCTCATTTATTGTGGCTTTTCTACACTAGTTTTTCAACCTCAAGTTTTGCCACCATTTATTAGGTCCGCCGGTCCCTCCCGCATCCTTTGTCTACCCGACCATCAATCAAGTACCATACTTTCTTTTCAAAACCTCATTATATTCTTAATAGTCTCATGCTTCATGAACCATAAATGCATCAAACATTACATCATTTGACAAATAATAAAAATCACAATAAAACATCAACAATATGATTCTTGTGATACAGCAAATGAAAGCTTCAATTTACCTCAAGTCCATTTTTGTGGCAAGTGAAAAGACCAATTTCTTTAGAAGATAAGATGTGTTAATGGCCTAACATTATCAAATCATGTACCATTTAATATCCTTTTTATAAATCATTTAGTCTATTCTAGTTAAAGTTCATATATACTTTTCAATCTTTTGTAAACACCTTCATATCAATTACATAACCTTAAAAACAATGCATACTCCATATTTTACTACTATTTCAAGACATTAAACATTAGGACAGCCATTAAATAACTAATAATTCAAATATAATTATTAGGGCATTCCCTAAAACATGCACACAATCCAAATTAATATGACGTAAATTCGGTTCTAACTTAAATTAATTGTACCCTTCAATTAAGCAAATTAATTGCTATTGTTTTCAATCATTCAAAGAAACTTCCAAACATAATATAAGCATTACAAAATCAATAGAAACAAGTAAATTAAACAATTTCACAAAACTATCAATTTTGCTAAAAATTAGCTTAACTAGCTTGGTTTTGGCTTCAAGTGTAACTTACTTAAGTTTTCAATCATACAAAAGCATACTAAAACATGTAACCATCCAAGATACTACAAATTCATTGAAAAAGAATATACCTTGATTAAGTTGGAATTAAGCTTCAAAATCAACGGTTTCAAGCTTAAAATGATGGAAACTTGTTCTAGCTTATGTTCTATGGATTTCTATGGATTGAATTCAATTTGTGTGAGTATGAGAGTGTAGAAATTTGGGAGAAACTTAGGAGAATAAAGGCTGGTCATTTTTGAGGTGCTTCTACAAGAAATATGGATGAAAATAATTTTTTTGGTCTTTCAAAGAGAGGTAAGTGGAGGGTGATGATTGGTTGCATCATGCTTGGTGTCTTCTCATGCCAAAATCCATGTTCATGGGCTAAGGAAATGACAAAAATTGATGCTTTGGTGTTATAATCAAGTGCAATGTGGTTTAGAATGGTTTTATGCAACCTAGTCAACCAACCAATCAAATTGCACTATTTTGCATACTTTTAGTTCTTAGCCAAATGTAACATATTTCAAGTAAATATTTAGGCAATTAATCACTTTAGCATATAACTAGTATGGTGCAACAAAAATAATTCATTTCATGGCCATTCAACACATCAATTTTCCTTAACCGAGATACTGAACTTTTCACTGCAAAAAGGGCACTTAAGGAATATGTTAAATCAAGAAATGAAAGTTTGATCTCATATTTCATATACTAATGCATGTTAAAGCATAACTAAAGCATATACTAACAATTATTCATGTTCATGCAATCATGCTATTTGTAGGCCATAATTCGATAATGCATATTGATTAGATGCATATTCATGCAAGACGCTTATTATTGGCTATGTGGAGAGAATTGAGAATTAGGCATTACAATATCTCACATCGCTCACCATACAAATAATGTCTCCATATCTTAAGTGCAAACACTACCGTAGCAAGCTCTAAATCATGTGTGGGATAATTCTTCTCATACTCTTTAAGTTGTCTAGATGCATATGCAACTACTTTACTATTTTGCATCAATACACATCCCAACCCATTTTTTGAAGCATCACTGTAAACCACAAAGCCTCCAATACTGATGGAATAGAAAGAATAAGAGCTAAAGTTAACCTCTTCTTCAATTCCTGAAAACTTTTCTCACAAGCATCCGTCCATTTAAATGTCACACATTTTCTGGTTAATTGTGTCAAAGGAGAAGCTATCTTGGAGAATCCTTCCACAAATCTACGATAATATCCAGCTAAACCCAAAAAACTTTGTACTTCTAAAGGATTAGTAGGTTGTAATCAACTATTTGTTAAAGTAATGCCCGGCGTGCCAATTGTTCTGGTTGTTCTTATACTCTTGTGAATTATTCTTATTTATATTAATATTATTTAAATGGTAATCTTTATCTTAAATTCATCATAAGAATTAGATAAAATCCTTAGATCACACATAGCTATGGGGCATGGTTGCGCATATGATGGTAATCGTGGAATATGCTTCTAAGATTGTGATCTTAAAACATTCCAAGTTAAGGATTAATGAAATGGAAAATCATTGATCCTGTTGAAACTTGCGCATATGATGCAGGCTCGAAAAGAGGATACCTCATTCCATAGGTATTGGTATGGAAACACTAGTGCATGTATGCGGGTGCTTGTTGGGAACAAGTACACTGAACAACCCTATCTGAAAATTTTCAATTGGAAATATTCTATTGTCGAATGGGAATTTTCTCATTACGATAGCGCTAAAATTAGTCCTTAGACTTGAGGCACCATGATAACCTTGTGCATGACATGTTGTACTTTGATGTATTTCCCGATTGCATGATAATCACAAGGGGTTTATATTGGGTGTAACATCTTCATGTATGGAGATTAATGAGTGGCCAACAAAGAATTCGTCACCTATCTAGATGAATAGGTGAATCTCCTATGTGTTCCACTATACTTGACTCTAAAATCCTTGGCCAAGGTTGGATCAAACTACTAGGAATGGAAACATAGTTATTTAGTTAATAGGGTTTCGACTCAATATCAATGCCCTAGGTTCAATCGAGAGATTAGATGACAGAAAGACCATACTTGCATAGTATTCGTAATTGAAATAGGTTCGCACATTCACCTTAGACTAGGAGTCATGATACATTACTAGATGCTTCCCATGTCTTGTGGATTCTTGGAATTAATGAGTTAATTTCAAGAGAATTAATTAATTGGATTAATTAATTAGAACAATTAATTGTTCAACTAAGTCACAAGAGTTGTGAGCCAACGACTAGTTTAAAGTGAACCTGAGGGGTCACACACAAAACTTGGACAAGTCTATTTCTAGCCTAGAAATTAATCCAGGTATTGGATTAATTAATGTGATCAATTAATGGGGTTAAATTAATTCAAGTGTGGAATTAATTCAATTAATTAATTAGATTAATTGATTGGACCTAATTGGATTAGGAATCCCAATTGGAATATTTAATTAATTGATTGGATCAATTAAGTAAGATGGGCCTAATTAATTATATGAATTAATTTAATTGATTGGATCAATTAAAGTAGAACCTAATTGATTATTTAGGCCTGGGCCCATTAGGTGTAGGCTTGTAGAAAGCCCATTAGGAAATTGGATTGAGAATCCAATTCCTAGAGGAAGTTGAATTGGAATTCAATTTTTATGAGGTAATAAGGAAAAAGAAAAGTCCTTATGGGATAAGGAAACTTATCAAAAGAGTTGGAGATAAGAAAGGAAAAAGAGTCCTATATAGAAAGTACTTGTGATAGTCTTGATTGACAATCTTCTTGGATATTTTTATGGGGATTATAATTGCAGATTTTTGTGAAAAAAAATAGTTTTCTTTCATCCCCAAAAATTCGTCCCTCATTTCCTTTCAATCTCCAAAAGTTCACCAACCTTTTATCTAGTTTAATTCTTAATTTAATTGTTGAATTAAGAATTAAATTAAACACCTAAAACACCAATTGTTAGTGTGTTCTTATTCTAAACAAAATTATTTTGGGATAGAATTATCGAATCGAAAACTATTAGCATAGGATTCAGTTGCAAGTGGGCATCCGAGGTGTGGATACCGTTAGAGAGATAACATTTGGGATCCTATAAGCGAATCAGATTTCAATCAAAGGGGTTTTGAATTGAAGAACATGGAGATACTTTCATTCAGGATAACAATTTGAATCGTTTCAATCCCTACATCAGCCGGAGTGTAAATCAATGTAAGAGTTTCTGAAACTTTCTTACTTAACTATCAGAAAACGTACAACTGAATAATCGTGAAAGGGTTCTGGGATTCGTTTTAATTACATGTGATGTAATGTATATTTATGTTTTTGAAAAATTTTAAATTCCATTGCGTATACGTTTTCCGGGATCGCGTGAAACCAACACTATTAATAGCTTCTACTTTACTTGGATCTATAGATATTCCTGCTCCTGATATTATATGTCCCAGAAATACCACTCGATCAATCCAAAATTCACATTTCTTAAATTTAGCATATAGTTGTTTCTCTTTCAAAATCTCTAAAACCATTCTTAGATATTCACCATGCTCTTCTTTTGTGCTAGAGTAAATCAGGATATCATCAATAAACACAATAACAAATCTATTAAGAAAATTTTTAAATACCTGGTTCATCAAATCTATAAAAGCTGTTGGAGCATTTGTCAACCCAAATGGCATCACCAAAAAATTCATAATGTCCATATCTCGTACTAAATACTGTCTTGGTGACATCATTCTCTTTTATTTTTAGTTGATGGTACCCAGACCACAGATCAATTTTTAAAAATATAGATGCACCTTGGAGCTGATCAAATAAGTCTTCTATTCTAGGCAGAGGATACTTATTCTTGATTGTAACTTTATTTAAATCTCAATAGTCTATACACAGTCGCATTGTACCATCCTTCTTATACATAAATAGAACCGGTACACCCCATGGTGAAAAGCTAAGTCTGAAAAAACCTTTATCTAATAATTCCTGTATTTGTATCTTCAATTCTTTCAACTCAGCTGATGCCATTCGGTATAGAGCTTTAGATATTGGATGTGTTCCTAAATTTAGTTCAATGACAAACTCTACCTCACGGTCTGGTGGTAATCCAGGAAGATCATCAGGAAATACTTCTAGATATTCCTGGACAACTGGCACTTCATTGAGAATAGGATGGTGTTGTTCTTCAATGCTCATAACACTTGCCAAATATCCTTCACAACCACTATCTAATAATCTTTATACTCTTAATGTTGATATAATTGGGAATTTAAAACTTTGTACGATTCCAATAAAGGTGAATGGTTCCTCACTAGGAGGTTGAAAAGTTACTGTCTTTCTCAGATAATTTATTATAGCCCGATACTTTGACAACCAATCTATACCTAAAATTATATCATAGTCATTCATGGCCAATACAATTAAATCAGCATAGAGTTCTCTATTTTCAATAGGAATAGCACAATCTCTTAAAACATGGTTAGTTTGTTTTGAATCTCTAGAAGGGATTATCACATTGTAACTAACCTCAACAGTATCAGGTACTCTACCCAGCCTCTTCACATACTCAGTGGATATAAATGAGTGTGTAGCTCCAGAATCAAACAATATAAATGCTGGAGTTCCAAAGACAGAGAATTTACCTGTTACCACTGATGGGTTCGTCTCAGCATTTGATCTAGTGATGGTAAAGACCCTAGCTGGCACTTTTTTTTATCTTATTGGATTTGGATTATCTGGACATGCTCTGGCAATATGTCCAACCTTCCCACACACAAAGCAGGTTCTAGTCTCCATCGGGCAGACTCCACTGTGGTGACCACCATATTTAGGACAAGTAGGTTGCGACATCGGTGCTTTTCCTTGATCAATCTTTGTATGCTTACTCTGATCCTACTGTTGTTGCCCTTGTCCATGTTGGAATTTAGATTTTTTATTCAGTATTTGAAATGGTCTCTTCTTTTCATTTACAACCTATCGTTGCCCCTATCCTTACTTAAATTAGCGTCGAATCTCCTAGAACGAGAAATTCTAAGTTCAGCTTGTTATTGCCACTAAAGCTCTCTTAGCAACTTGTGAGTATGTCACTCCTTAGATTCCTGCCATATTCACATCTCTATATAGCTCTGGTCTCAAGCCTTCAAGAAACCTTTCAACTTTCAGTGCATCAGTATTGACCATATGTGTGGTAAATCTGGATAACTGTTCAAACTTACGAATGTGTTCTCCAACTGTCATAGTTCCTTGTCATAGTTGTATAAATTCATTCATCTTCATTACACGAATTGAAGCTGTGATGTATTTATTTCAAAATAAATCTTTGAATCTATCCTAAGTCATAATAGTGATATCTTCGATGCCTCTCATTGTATCCCACCAATGTCCAGCACTGCCTCGAAGCTTAAATAATGCACACATCACTTTCTCTTCTTCTGAAACTCTACTGTAGTGAAACGTATTTTCAAGAGTTCTCAACTAATCTTCAGCAGCTATAGGATCTAGTACATCCTCAAACACCGGTGGGTTCAGTTTTTTGAATTTTTCCCCAACTATCTCTACCTGTTCTACTCGAGGTTGTGGTTGAACCATTTTAGCCCTTAGTTGTCCACCCATATCTGTAACACCCCCCAACACTAAATATAGATATTGGTATAGAAATAATTTTGACAATGTAGTACATGTGTGTGCATGTGTGTATATATATATTTACTTTTGTAAAATGTAGCACTTTGAAAAATAATGTTTTCACACATATAACCTTTTATATAGAAAAATCACTATTTATATAAAAACACAACACCCATCACAGTCATGCTATTCTCAGGCTGATTTACTATCAAATTTCAAGAGTTATATAAGACACGACATTCCAAAGTTATAATACGAGAGACTCAAAAATAAAAATAATAGCCTTTACTTTTGAAAGAAGTAAGGACGTTTTACGTCTTGTAGCCCTTTATATATAGTCAATAATTTACATAATAATAATGAATGTAAAAATTAGAATATGCCCGCAACACAGTAATCCTCAAAATCTATAGGAATCCCAACAGCTTGCCCAGTAAGTCCATGGTATCAAGAATTACCAGACTCACCTACAATGCATAAACTATATAAGTTAACGCTCAGTAAGTAAAGATTATGCATGTCAAAAAATAATCCACAATATCAAGTCATACATCTCAAAATGCTATGCTCGAGTCTAATTAATTAAATGAATTAATTTAATTGATTGGATCTATTAAAGTAGGGCCTAATTGATTACTTAGGCCTAGGCCCATTAGGTATGATCTTGTAGGAAGCTCATTAGGAAATTGAATTTGGAATCCAATTCTTAGAGAAAGTTGAATTGGGAATTCAATTTTTAAGAGGTAATAAGGAAAAGGGAAAGTTCTCATGGGATAAGGAAACTTACTAAAAGAGTTGGAGATAAGAAAGGAACAAAATTCCTACATGGAAAGGACTTGTGGTAGCCTTTATTGGCAATGTTCTTGGACATTTTTATGGGGATTTTATTGCAGATTTTTGTGAAGAAAAATAGTTTTCTTTCATCTTCAAAAATTCGTCCCTCATTTCCTTTCAATTTCCAAAAGTTCACCAACCTTTTATCTAGTTTAATTCTTGATTTAATTATTGAATTAAGAAATAAATTAAACACCTAAAACACTAATTGTTAGTGTGTTCTTATTTCAAACAAAATCGTTTTGGGATAGAATTATCTAATCGAAAACTACTAGCATAGGATTCGGTTGCGAATAGACATCCAAAGTGTAGATACTATTAGAGGAATAATATTTGGGATCCTAGAAGTGAATTATTTCAATCAAATGGGCTTTGAATTGAAGAACATGAAGATACTTTCATACAGGGATAACAATTTGAATCGTTTCAATTCCTACATCAGCCGGAATGCAAATCAAGGTAAGAGTTTTTAAAACTTTCTTACTTTAACTATCAGAAAAACACACAACAGAATAATCACGAAAGGGTTCCGGGATTCGTTATAATTACATGTGATATAATATATATTTATGTTTTTGAAAAATTTTAAATTCCGCTGCGTATACATTTCGCGAGATTGTGCGAACCCAACATCTTTACTTACCTTTGATCGGTTGTGTGTTACTTCTAGGTTTCTTAAGTATTACTCCCCAACCCTAGATGTAAAATAAAAATACAAGATATCAATCACCATCCTCAATTAACAAGTTCATTATACCTAATGTAGTATAAAGATCTTGAATCTCAATTTAACTAAACAACCTTACCACTTAGAAACTATAACCGAATACAACCTTCTACGTACCTTTGTTCCACATCTTAAATGTATACTAACCTCACTTAATTGATGTATTATAACTCTTACAATATTTCCCTAAATGTTAGAGATCAAATGCACCACATCTATGCTGGAACATGTTAATGAAACAAATGGGACAAATTCACCACTTCACATTTTCTTGCTGCCACATTAATTTGTATGATGATTTTGACACCTTTAGACATATTAATTCACTCCCCAATTTTTATCACACTTATATAACATCAAAAAAAATGTAACCATGTCATATAATGGATAAAACTCACGGATATAGCTTCCTAAGTTCAGCTCCCTTCACAGCATACTGAAACAGATTTTTCCTACGGTAACAGTTTTGCGCACTTCATGACATTAATGGTTTTGGCACCCTCACGTGTATTCAACATCTCCCAACTTTTTACCACACTTATATAACATATACACAGAGATAACCAGGTTATATTCTTTCCAAAACTACTGGACTTAGCTCCCCTAATTTAGTCTCCTTCACAGCACACCAAAACAGATTTTGCTATTTTGGCAGTTTGAGTATTTCTCCAATATCATTCTCTATTTCAATTTCTAATCGATCAAAATTCATTCCAATACTCTTAAATCATATATAGACATGTAACCTTGCTTGTCCTCGAGTAAGCATAAAACAAATCTAAGTTAATCCACTTTCGTAGGAAATCACAATTGCATTTAGTATATGCAACAAGACATTAAACCCCTAGATGGTCCATAGAGGATTAGTTATAGTCTCATGAGGGTTTCCAGCGATGATACCTACAAACACCTATAATAACTAACTTTTAACCATTATTATCAAAAAGCAACAAATTAATATAGAAATAAAATCAAACAAGTGTTGAATCTAACCCTTAGTTATTCAAAAGTCAATACATTTCTACAATAAGCATACTCAAGTGTGTGTGAATAGTTAATATCAATAGTGACAAAATCATGCATACTTCAAATAAGTGAATTCCCATAGAACCTCACAAAAATCATCACCCAATCCATAATAGAAGAGTTAAATATCATAGACTCTTTCTTTGGAATAAATCTCTACTACACCGAACGCCCACACAAAATCAAAAAGGTCTTCAAAAAAGGTTATAATAGGGCCAAATGGTAGTGATGTGGGTAAAAAATAAAATAATAGGATGCAACAAATGTTCTAAAAACTTAATGAGGTTAGAGATATGGAGTTTATTATTGAAGAATTCTCATACTCCATGAATTTCAAGACTGGGGCCTATTGTTATTGAATTGGACCCCTCCTCATTATTCTTATTAATTTTGCAACATCTCATTTTTAGTTACAACTCGTAATATTTTTAACACTTTGTAATTTTTATTTTATTTTTTTTAGAAAAAAAATCCCCCCTCCCCACTTTTCTTCTATTCCAATTCAAATTTCTTTTGGAAGCCTATCTTGTCATTGGAATGTCTCTTAAACTCCAAATTATTGTCAGAACAAAGGTAGCATAATAGTGTATTTAGGCTAGGTAAGAAGATATTTTTACCAAAAAAATGCTTGTTTATTGAAAGGCTCAAAGTGGCTTACTCTAGGAGATGTTCTCTTGGAATATCACATGGGGAACAAGCTGATTTGACCATGGTGCTAGAAAGCATAATGTCTTAATTATTTTTTAAGTAGTGCTCAATTAGTCATTAGCCTCAACAGACCAAAAGAAAAGGTTTTAACACTCAACTCCTTCATGTCGAAAATTCAAGTAATAATTAAAGCGAGGCATAAGAACTACCTATGTTGACATACTTATCTTCACATCGAATAACATAACTGTTTGTGCAAAAAGATTTGAGTATAATTAGTACAAAAATATATTAACTAAAGAACAATATCAAAGTCCAAAATAGCACCAATTATTAATCAAACCACATTATCTGTGCTTAATTGTAATCATTAAAGTTGGAAGAGCATTTACGACTTAAAAAAAATTGACAATTCACAAACTTGCCATGTTATGCAAAAAAATAGGGAAGCGTCTCAAAAGTCTTGCAGTTACCCTTTACTCTACCACCCTTTTTCATCGTTTCAACAGCCCCAAAAGAAAACACGCTTGAATTTTTTTATAAAAAAAAATTGAAAAAATACACATTGAACACACAAGACATGATATCAACTATCCCCTCCCACAACGTAATTGAAACATTGTCCCCAATGTCAAAAATAGATAGGAAAGTAGAGTTTAGAAGATATTACCTGAAATGAGACTTATTAGAAAATAAAGTTGAAACAACATAATATATACACTATAAGTTGAAACCATTAAAGATAAATTTCACAGGCTGAGAGTCAAATTCATTTTATATTTTCGACCATTATCCTTATTGGACCAATCCATACGAACCAATGCTGGGTCAGGTTCACATATGCTAGAAGTTGATCAATCAATTGGCCAGGTGTTGGAGCAAAAATGATAATTCATCTCATAAACAGTGCAATAAAACCTTTTTCTACAGCATGATCTATAAAAGATAGCAAACTGTCAAAGAAACCATTAACATTAAGAATACCTATAAGTTTTTTGGTAAATGTTGAGTTGTGCCAAGAGACAACTTGAAATAATTACTCCAGTGTACCAAAACCACCAGGTAAAGTGTTGAATGTATTCGCATTGTTTAACATGTTAGGCATTCTGTCCTAAATAGGTGATACTTTTAGCTCATCTTCGATGGTCATACCTCTAATATTTTGTATTGTTAAAGATTTTGGGATAATTTCTAAAACTTTGACTCCTCCTATATGAGCAGAAGTAGCAACACTCTCCCCATAATGAATTTTTCTTTATGCTAAAGTTCTACCAAGGTTATTGGCTGCCCCTATAAACTCACTATTTTTTTTTGAATTGGTTTCACAAAAGACATAAATACAATTGAACTTACGAGTGGAAGAGACTTCCATTTTCTTTTCTTTTTCTTTTGAAAGTGAGTTGTGCAAAAATAGAGTAAGTACGGTGCTAATTATTAACGTGTGAACAGGGAATGCATTTATTGCACATCTTTTTCTTTTATCATAAGAACACAAAATTTAAAAATTAGCTACTTATACGTGAATGTACATGTAGTTGTGACTATGGCTCACATCTTCCTTTGGTTTTACATTCAGTAATGGCTTAATTGGGTCAAGGATAAGCTTCCCATCTAATTTTCTTATAAACTGACAAACAAGGTTTTTCAATGTCAGATTGCCAATACTATAATGCTCATATTCATTCTGAAAGTGATTCCATCAATCAAAAATTGCACGACGCATAAATCCACAAGAATGCATCTCAAGAGTCATCGAATATCATCTAGAGACTCCTTACTTAGTCCATCCTTAATGAATTGAATTTTATCTTCTCAATTTTTAGAAACCACTCCTAAGGAACTTGCATTTTTGTTTTTTTATTTTTTTGTATCACCCAAACAGATATATTTAAGATGGCTTGGGATTGGTTTAAACTCTATTGTAGGTATCTGCACCACGGAAGGTAGAAGCCTCTCATTAGATATTAGCAATTCAACATAAGAGACATCATACCCAAGTGTAGGTTGTGTAAAGTAATAAATTTCTTAGGAGTCCGAGGTCAATCCACAAGAAAGATGTTTGAAGTTTTTGGATTTATATTTCTTAAAAGATGGGCTGAATGTGGTTTAGAATATAAAAAAAATTATACTATAACTAAGAAATCAAAGTAATAAAAGTACTGAGGATTAGAGATCCGCTCTTGAGTTTTGGATAGAGGAACGATTATTTATTCTTTTTACCTCTTTTAAATGCCACAACTGGAATCCATACATAATAAAGATTTCAATTGGAAGATATTATCAAATAACTTATGCAATAAGGTAATTTGATATTATCGTACTATTTGTAAATTATCTCATAACATCAATACTTATTTATGGAATCAAGTATTTATGCACACCTTTATCTACAATAAATCAAGATTTCATATTAGCAGTAAGTGGGGTAGAACTGTACAATAAGCTAAATGAACTCAAATATTTGTTGTGCCATTGGAGATATATAAATCAATAATCACCACAAAACAAGAAAGGTTTTAACGCCAATACCTATTTATGGGATCAAGTATTTATGCACACCTTTGTCTACAACAAATCAAAGTTTTATATTAGAAGTCTGTGGGGTAGAACTATACAATAAGATAAATGAATTCAAGTATTTATTGTACTATTCGTAATACATAAATCAAGAATCACCACTAAACAAGGAGGGTTTTAATAAAATAATAAAACAATATACCTAAATATTATGCACCTTTATAACCATTCTTCTTCCTCCATCAAGAGCTTTACCATTTTTTTTCAACTTAAATGAAATTTAGAAAAATATAATAAAAGTAGAAAAGACTAAATACAGAAGAAAAACTAGAGAATATATTTCTATTACTACTAGAAAATTTATATTATTATTACAAAACTTAGTTTAAAGAAAGATAATAATAAAATTTTCTTTCATTCTCTAAGGGTTTTTTTATATATCTTAAATGTCATCCAAAAGTTCTTATTTATAGTAGAAGAGTGCCTAAATTGGCATTTCCAAATGCACAACCAAATTAACTTCAGATGTGCTATAAATTTACATATTCTTTTCAGATTCAAATTTTGTCACACATTTGCCCTATGTAATTAGCTGAATTTGGAAATATGATTGACTGTAAAGTTGTAGATTTGTCTGTTAGATTTATTTTTCAACTTAAATCACCTAATTCTAGCTACTAGGGAGAATGTTATGCTTGATTTAATGAGATGTGCTAGTATAGATAGATCATTTCCAATACACACAATTAGACAAATTTTTTGTTATAATCAAGGCTAAATTGACCTGAGTTTCCAATAGAAATATTATAGGTCTAATTCTTAGCTTTCAAATGAAGTAAGAATCAAGTCTATATGACTTTTGAACATGGAGTTATGCTTAAAATAAAAAAATGGCCTGAGTCTAGAAACATGCTTATTTTGAATTTAATGCAAGTCCAACAATCACTTACAAACTCCAAGTGATTTCTTGCATATATTTTGATCTATACATGATGGACTTAGGTAAAAATAGATTCTTCTAATTGTGATTCTTCTTTGATCCAATGAAATATTGTCTCCCAACTTGCTAACGAAACATGTTGTCTTCTTTGATTTTATTTTGGCTCTTTTTTATCTCTTTTTGTTCACTGATTCCCTAACACAATACATTAAGAAAACTAAAATATTAACAAGAATAATGTAGGAAAAGTATAAAGGATTTGATACAAAAATATATCAAAATATGTACTTATCAATATATATTTTGGGTGGAGAGGAAAAGTGTGTGAGAATTTAGGTGTAGAGTATGTGTGAGTACTGAATTATGTGTTGAATGTTGTGTATATATGTGTTGTTCAAGAAAATTATGTGTAAGCATGTGTGTATCTATCATTTGTATGATGTAATTATGTATATTAATGTATCTAATAATGTGTCACATGGTGTGTGAGGGTGTAGTGGTGTATAACAAGAAAGATTTGATGCATGGATTATATGGCCACTTGTCCCTCAAAATTCCACACATAATTTTTTTTAATTCTGGACAACTAGTGCTGCAGTGCTGGATAAGATGTCGTGGCACAAAATCCCCTATTTCTCAGGCACCAATGCACCAAATGGGGTTGTTGTGGTGCTTGAAAAAATGCTGATCACTATCCAATTATGGACCCTCGTACCACGACGCAACCAGGGGGGTGTCACGGTGCGAGTTCTTCTTCATTTGGTGTCGTGGAACCAAATGGGGGTGTTACATCACCATTGAATTCAACACTCAAAACCCAATTTTAGCTACTTGAGTTGCGGCGAGACTAAGGGGTGTTGCGGCACAAGTTCATCCTTATCCAATTTTTTTTATTTTTCACCATATCTTCACTCCATTCTTCATTTTTAGTCCTTACACACAATCATCACAAAATAAGGTATAATTGTATCAATTGTAAGATAATAACATGTGTAATTGTGATCATATCTACCATGTATAAGCATGCTTTAGGTAAAAGATTACAGCATAATATGAAGCATATCATGATTTGCCATTAAAGAACCACCACGCATTCATAAAATGGGTTGCATGGTTAATGACATGTAATGAAGTATTTTGCCACATAAAATAGAGCCAAATTATATCAGGAATTCAACCATAATGGCTTTGATACCAATGACGGAAATTAACTATAATTTAGGTTATGGAAGTTCAAGAAACTTACAAAAATTCGGACCTATAACCATGTTTGAATTAATGATGTTTTCTTCTATTTTATGACTCACTTTCATCCAAATTCAATCATAATGGAAGATATTTTGATCCACAATCCAAATACTTCAACTTGGAGTATCAACTTGACAAAAATGATGACAATAATGTCTTCAACATTATGCCCTTCTTCAATGCATGAAAATGGATGTATTTTCTACACTTTCTTTTTTTGGTTTTATCTCTTGCATGTGTTAGTTAATGAAGATGAGAGATGGGAATGTTTTTTTATATGGTGGTTTATGCATTTTCAATTTCAAATACAAACCACTCCTCTAATTTAACCACTTTAATGTGGATCAGGTCGTCTATAGGGCGACCCGTATTCCTATTTTCCTAGAGTGTGAATATTAAAAGCCTGAATTAGTGGAATAAGGAATAGAAATTGTGAATATTAAATGCGTGAATTAGTGGGATAATGAACAACACTAATTATCCATAAAGACAATACCATTTCCAATTATATGTTGGAATTAATATAGAAGTGCAGGTATAGAAATAGAGTTGGCTTACTAGCTTCAGTGTCTTTCTTTTACTTAATTATTAGGTGGGACAGTAGAAAAATTCAGTAAGATAGTAATGAGTTAATCAGAATATACTTTGGACGTTATGACTTTATTAATAGTTACGTTTCGACACAACTAGTTACAGGTATAGTTCAATATATTAGTGGAAGCTATTTTAAGTTGAATACGAGTAATTAAATTATCTTTTTTAATTAATTAACCTTTATTTATTATTCTATATTAATTTTATTTACATAAAAGAAATTTGGAGATTTATTGGAGTTGAGGTGATTAACCTTTCACTTTCTAATTATATAAACTCATATATATAATACTTTTGGTATGTGAGTAGTTTTCACAATATGAATCGAACGAGCTTATATATACATTGAATTATGAAAATGTAAAAGTAATCTGAGTTTTTATGGATTTTAAATACGAAAACTGAGCATTTATTGAAATGTGATTTCGTGAACATGGTCCTTTGTAAATTGTGGGTATGTGGAGGTATTTTTCAAATCCATTACTGGCTACTCCAGAATGGAAAAGGAACAACCGAGACTAGTTTGGATTCAAGAGTTTGGTCAGTAACCCATTACAAGGGAATCTATACTAGTGACCCAATAGAGGGGTTAAGCTTGTATTGGTAACATAAGTCGAGGGGGTTAAACCTGTCTCTAACTATAGTTATCTTATATGTTTGGTTTTACATGGTGGATTTTATGTGGAAATTGGTTGATTTTCTTAATTACGTGTTTTTTTAAATTAATTATTATTTTATTATCAAACACATTCTCTTTTAGAACTCAAGTGATATTTTCTATTGATTAAAAAAATATATATTATTATTTTCTAGCTTGCTTTATCAGATTATTTATTGGGTTGTACTCATAATATTTTTAACAAAATTTCAGATAACGAGACTTAGATGCATGAAGAAATTCTCGGCGTACAGGAAGTCTATAAAAAGAGCTCGAGATTAAATACTTTTATCATTTTCTAGAATTGATTGATGAATTTTAATGATGAGAATTTGTTAATTTACTATGATTTAGTGACTAATATTGACATAATTATGTTTATGTTTTGAGAGAATTAGATTTTAAGGATTTATAATTTATTTAAATTATTGTCAGAGGGATATTAGATTATTTATAAAGTCTATTTGGGTGATGAAATATATTGATTTGAAATTATTAAAATAATTTTGAGGTAAATATGTTTTATACCAATAATTAAATATTGGACTATATAGAAGATCAATGGGTTAGCTTTGCAAGCTTTTGGGATTTTTCCGATAGCTTGTGGCTGTTCTCATAGTCCAAGGGTTCGAAACGTGGCATTGTGCCTCCGCACAATACTTTCTAGGAGTGAAAATATCTAAATAGATATATAATATTTTAATTCTATGGATAATTTAAATAA
Source organism: Paulownia fortunei (assembly GCA_019321725.1). Lineage (NCBI taxonomy): Eukaryota > Viridiplantae > Streptophyta > Magnoliopsida > Lamiales > Paulowniaceae > Paulownia > Paulownia fortunei. Next base: position 10,936,404 of record CM033105.1, on the reverse strand, counting down.
GAATTGAAATTCTACAAATAATTTATATAAAGTATATATTTTGTACTTAAAAACTATAATTTAGTACAATATTTAAATTCTATGGATAACTATAGAAAACAATTGAAATTCTACAAGTAATGTATATAAAATATATATCTTGTATTTAAACAATATATTTTAGTATTTTATATTAATATTCATTATATTCAAAGAAAACAAAACTATTAAAAAGATAGTTATCTGTAATAAATGTGGAAAACCATGCCACTATGCCAATAAATGTAAAACAAAGAGAAGAATTCTTGAACTTCTTGTAGATGAAGGCCTAAAACAACAACTACTTAATATCTTCAGTGATATTGAATTAAATCAAATATCTGAAAATTTTGAAAATTTTAATCATTCTTGAGAATATGTAGCTAGTGAATCTGAACAAGAATGCAATAAAAATTGCAATAAATCATGTTATAATCCACAAAAGGCTGTAATGAAAATAAATAGCTTAAAATGTAATATTTTAAGTAAAACAGACAATATGATTCTTGATATTATTGAACAAATTGAATATAATTCCTTAAAAAGGAAAATCATAGAACAATTTGTTATGAATTTAAAATATAATCCTATTAAAAGCAGTAATCAAATCAGAAATAATACTGATAAAAATTTCTATCAATCAAAAACGTATAATATCAAAGATATTCTTGATCAAGTCAGTAATGACTATAAAAGAAAATCTAAAAAAAAATTACTATAGAAGACCTTCGATGCGATGTTAATGAACTCAAATGCGAGGTACAATGAATTAAACAACAAATTGAACAATTACAAATTAATTCTTTAATTACTAAAGAATTGGTGGGGGGGGGGGGGGGGGGCAGTAAGATAAAAATCCTGAAAAATCAAAAAGCGATAACGAATCTGATAATGACTTTATGGTTAATTCCATAACATTTCAAAAATGGTATGTTGATCTTATTCTCATTGTTAATAATGAATATATATATCTGAAACCGTAGCTCTTGTATATAGTGGTGCAGATATTAACTGCATACAATAAGGAATAATTCCAACTAAATATTTGGTAAAAGGAAAAACAATGTTAAACTCTCCTCAAGGTTCTAAAATGGAAATCAAATATAAACTAAGTAATGTTTATATAAAACAAAATTTGTTTTGTTCAAAAACCTTTTACAAAATGTTATTCTTGGCACACCCTTCTTAAATTTAATACAACAAATTAATGTTAATACCTTAGTTAATACCGAAGGTATTTCTTGTGATATTCTTTAAATTTGTTTCAAAGCCTCAGATAAAGGAAATTACTTTGCTAAAAGAATAAATGATTTCAAAAGAATATCAAATCATTTTTTTCTAAAAGAAGAAATAAAAATTAATAATGTTGAAAACAATTAAAAAAAAAACCTTCCTTACAAGAAAAAATCAAAAATATTAAACAAACTCCTATTTCTGTACTCTGCAATGATTTGCCTAATGCTTTCTGGAACAAAAAGAAACATATTGTTGAATTGCTTTATAAAAAAGGTTTTGATGAAAAGAAAATACCCACTAAGGCTAGACCTATTCAAATGAACAAGGAACTTGCTGAATACTGTAAAAAAGAGATTGAAAGTCTATTAAAACAAAAATATTATTAGGAAAAGTTATTCTCCATGGAGTTGTGCTGCGTTTTATATGAATAAAATTCAAAAATTGAAAGAGAAACTCCTAGATTAGTAACGGACTATAGACCATTAAATAAAGTCTTACAATGGATTAGATATCCTATCCCTAATAAAAATAATCTTTTAAAAAGAATTCCTAATTCTAAATTCGATTTAAAATCTGAATTTTGGCAAATACAGATTGCTAAAAATGATAAATATAAAACTGAATTCATTGTCCTTTTCGGACATTTCGAATGGAATGTTATGCCTTTTGGTTAGAAAAATGCACCTTTTGAATTTGATTGAGTTTGGTGGAATTGAAGCAAATTATATAGCAAATATATTATATTTGTCTTGTTATGAATGATATATTTACTCCTTATTTAGACTTTGTAATAGTCTATATAGATTATATTTTAATATTTTCAAAAAATGTTGAACAACACTTCAAACATTTAAATGTGTTCTTACAAGTTGTAGATAAAACTGGATTAGTTTTATGTGCAACATAAATGAAATTATTTCAAATAAAAGTTAGATTTTTAGGAATTGAAATATCTCAAGGAAATACTATTCCTATAATTAGGAGTATTGAATTTGCTAACAAATTTCCTATTGAAATCAAAGATAAAACTCAACTTCAAAGATTTCTTGGAAGTTTAAATTATATTTCTGATTATTATAAAAATTTCGCATTTGATACAAAAAATTTGTATGAAATATTTAAAAGGAATCCATCTGCTTGGACAATTGATTACAGACGAGCAGTGGGAAAAATTAAAGCAAGAGCTAAATATGTTCCTTGTTTAAAATTAGCCAATCCCACTTGGTATAAAATTGTAGAAACTGATGCTTCTGAGTCAGAATATGGAGGGATTTTAAAACAAAAAAAAAATCTTGATACTAACAAAGAAGAATTGGTAAGATTCACTTCTGGAGTTTGGAAAAATCCTAGAAAATTTTAATCTTCTATCAAGAAAACATTTCTTTCTATTGTCTTATGTATCTCAAAATTCCAAGACTTTTTAAATCAAGAATTTTTTTAAAGAATTGATTGCAAATCTGCAAAAGAAATTTTGCTGAAGGATGTTAAAAATATTGCCTCAAAGAAAATATTTGCTAGATGGCAAGCTATTTTATCAATACTTGATTTTAAGATTGAATTCATAAAAGGAGAATTAAATTTCCTTCCTGATTTCTTAACAAGAGAATTCTTGCTGGACAAATAATTATGTCCTCTAAAAGGGGACAATCATCATCAAATATCACGACTAGAAGGGGTCGAGGAGAAGGAAGGTTAAACCTTCCACTAGATTAGACTTTTGGGATGCAAAAAGAAAAGCAGTAGAAACTGTTGAAACATCTGAACAGGAGGTGAAACCTCTAATCTTTCCTCAAAAGATAAATTGACTAGTAAAACCTCTATCCCAAATAGAATTCCAAATATTGAAAATGAATTCAAATATTTAACGTTATTTCTTGAAAAGGAAGACTTACAAAGTAAAACCTCTAATCTGATTTATAAGTATTTCGATGAAGATATCTATTATCCAAAAAAGGTTGTTAATTTAATACCATTTTTATGTGAATAAACTCTGCTCAAGGTATCTGTTTAAAAACAAAATTTGTTTTGGTCAAAAACCTTTTACAAAATGTCATTCTTGGCACACCCTTATTAAATTTAATACAGCCAATGAATGTTAATACCGAAGGTATTTCTTGTGATATTAATGGTCAAACTATTGTGTTTAAATTTATTTCAAATCCTCAGACAAAGGAAATTACTTTGCTAAAAGAACAAATGATTTTAAAAGAAAATCAAATCAATTTTTTAAAAGAAGAAATAAAAATCAATAATGTTGAAAAACAATTCAAAAAATACTTCCTTACAATAATTAATTAAAAATACTGAACAAACTCTTATTTCTAGAGTCTGTAATGATTTGCCTAATGCTTTCTGGAACAGAAACAAATATATTATTGAATTAACTTATGAAAAAGGTTTTGATGAAAAGAAAATACGTTGGTCTTATTCAAATGAACAAGGAACATGTTGAATACTGTAAAAAAGAGATTGGAAGTCTCTTAAACAAAAATATTATCAGGAAAAGTTATTCTCCATGGAGTTGTGTTGTCTTTCATGTGAATAAAAATTCAAAAATTGAAAGAGGAACTCCCACATTAGTAATAACTACAAACTATTAAATAAAGTCTTACATTGGATTAGATATCCTATCCCCAATAGATATAATCTTTTAAAAAGAATTCATGATGTGTTATTAATTCTAAATTTGATTTAAAATCTGGATTTTGACAAATACAGATTGTTGAAAAAGATAAATATAAAATAACATTCACAGTCTCATTTTATAAGTTATGTTCCAACTTTGTATTTATATTTAAAAGTTATCTTATTACGCTAAAAATTAGTTACAAAAGTAAAAAAATTAAATTTTAAAAATTAAATATAACTATATACAATAAATAATTCTCATTAAGTTAAATCCTAAGTTTATATTCTTTAGTTATTCTAAATAAAAACTATTTAATTTCCTTTGATAATTATACTTTTAAATTTAAAATAATATATTTAATTATTCTTAGACTAATATCTGATAATTAATTGTATATTTCAACTAAATACTATCTAAGGCATTAAAATATATTTACTTTTAAAATGTTCAAAACAATTATTTATTTCAGTATTTTGATTTTTAAATATTTATATTTATGAG